>JAQIUQ010001082.1:692500-693623 GCA_030378365.1 Hybognathus amarus | reverse complement strand
TTCTTTCTTTTTCCTTTCATTCTTTCCTTTCCTCCTTCCTTCCTCTTCCTTCACTTCCTCTTCCCTTCCTTCCTTCCTTCCTTCCTTTCATTCCTTCCATTTCCTTCCTTCCTTCCTTCCTTCCTTCCTTCCTTTCCCTTTCTTTCTTTTTCTTTCCTTTCTTTCTTTCTTTCTTCCTTCCTTCCTTCCTCCTTTGTGGACTAATTCCATTTTATAAGGCTGATATCAGCACTCTCAAGCACCGTCTTCGCCACTACAGTTCATTTATTTTATTTATCAATTCACATTCTTCAAATAAGCCTTTATCCTGACTGGGGTTCTTTGCTGTAATTTGACAGTTTAGCAAAACACTTAGGCCTGTTTTCATGTCTTTTTGAAGTACATTGCACCATTTCATGCTTTTCATCTTCAGAAAGATTCCCATATTGGCATGAGAACTAATGTGGAGGTAGGGTTGGAAGGTTTTCCATTTACCTAGACTGAAACTATTGAGCAAACTGTCTGAATATCATAAATCCATTCATATTATAGATATTTTTTAGTTTTTTACTGAAGGTTAGGTTTTAACCTAATCTACCTGTATTATTTGAATATTAACAGGAAACATGTGTTCACCTGCAAGAACAATTGATATGTGCTGATCCACCATACACTTAGGACTTGAGAAACCATTCTTTGCTCTGTGCTCTAGTTGAACATTTTCATTGGGGTTTTGAAACACATATTTTTTTGTATCTTGGAATGTTTTGTGGCCTGTTAGGAGGCTGTGTTAAGATTGATTTTTTATTTAGATAGGAGCTCTTTGTCAATCAGGGGGTTGCGTCTGAGGCCTGAAGACTCATTGAAGTGAAAAGAGATTTTCAATGCTTCATGCAACTGCGGCTTGTTGAAAAACTAAATGTGATGTTGCCATGGTAACTCTTCCTCAACAACTTGTTCCAGGGTGTATGAGCAAAAGGGAAAATTGCGTTGAAAACAGAATGGCCGGAGGAGGCTGAAGTTTGCTTTTTCATTTATAAGTGTGCTTCTGCAGATTTTTCTAGAATGTTTTGGCTGTTCAGTTAGACATGATCTCAAATTTACACCTTGGAAGCATTTGAAGACACACAACAGTTGGAGGCAT
>JAQIUQ010001082.1:602500-687500 GCA_030378365.1 Hybognathus amarus | reverse complement strand
GAAATTACAGTAACAGAGATTGTTTTGGCTTTACAGCAGCTCTACAATATAAAGCTATTGTCCCTCTTAAGTTAGTTTTGATTTATTGATGCATTTCCGTTGCAAAGCTCATTAGATATTAACTTAGGGGCCGCTAACACAACAACGTGCTCCGGCCCGCTCATTTGCACAAAACAGTGCCTGGTGGCTTGAGAACGCAAACCCTGAAATGGATTCCAAGGTGTAAGCCTTGAAAAAGTTAGAAAAAAGGTTATCACGTGTTTAGTCTATAGCAGGAATGGTGTAGTTTAGCTCCAACCCTAACAAAAATGTGTTTTTAGTCATCCTGAAAACATTGATTAGCTTGTTCAGGTGTGTTTAATTAGGGTTACTGTACGTTCACACCACCGCCGACTTGAGCGTCAAAGAAGCTTTGGCCGCCCTGTCAAGGACGCTTGTCGAAAAGTACGGGGAAGCTTGTTGACGCTTCGGATGCTTTGAACGCTCTGACGTTGCAGGGAGAATAAAAGTGTCACAACATGAAATGTAATCCAAAAAAAAGCAATACGTTGAAGAAACCTTTCATAATGACAGCATTTTTATAACCGTTTTGGTCAAATTTGGTTCGGAAAAAAATAGTTAGCTATTATTATTATTATTTGCGGTCAAATTGGTGTCACAATGAGCAAACTAATTACCACTTTAAAACGAGCCTTCGTAAATATTTCAAATAAAAGTTGTGCTCATGTGGTCCCTATAAGCAAACAACGTCATGTCATAAATTATATGAAACCAGTAGGAAACAGCAAACCCGATCTCACGGCAATTCGTAACAATTTCGTACGACCTCACTCTCTTTTGCTAAATCGTACATATTTTACGAGTTCGGCCAATTCGTATGAATTCGATTCGAATGACCTTCCCCTGACCCCGCCCCTAAACCTACCCATCACGTGGGTTTAGACAAGTGTTAGCTGGTGTCTCAAGACGAGTGAGGTCGTATGAATTAGTACGAATTAGCCACTTTTTAATCACTCGTACAAATTTGTACGAATTGGTTCGTAGATAGCGTTGGAAACACAGCAATGATGATTGTTAGCTTCTCTTCCATTTTCTCGGAACTAATGTTTTGGTAGGAACGAACGTTTACATTGTATGTTTTTCCAGATTGAATATAGACGTCTATATTCCGATTGGTTTACTGGCGTTTTGCCGCTGCTTGCCGCTGAACCGCGTCACAGCTCATTACCATAAAGTTGAGATTCTTTCAACTTTCCGATAGTCACTCAAAAAGCCCAAAACGCGACAATGGATTTGACGCTCCTTGCAGCTGAGAAAAGCCATTGAAAATGAATGATTTCCCGCGGTGTGAACGTACAGTAACAGAGTGGCCCTCGAGTACCGGAGTTCCCCATCCTGGTCTATAAGTATGTGCGTTTGAATATGTATCTGTCCACAGGCATGTAGTCCTTTACAAACCAAACCCCAACAAACTACTTGTCTGGCCTTAAAAAATCATAATAAAGAATTATTTATCACTTCTGTAGCCACTGTAAACCATAATTATCCCGACAACGTTTTAAAGTAAGAGCAGAGTGTGAAGGTTAAATCAGCAGAACAATAGCACAGCTGTACGTATAACATAATGAGAAGACATTTCAGAGGTCAAAAGAGAAAAAAATTGTTGGTGTACATCTCACTGGCTTATCTGTGACCCGGACAGCACATCTTTGTGGTCTATCAAGAGCTATGCTGGTGTATTGGGAGCTATATGGTATCCAGGGTATTGTCTGCATGCCACCACATAGGACAAACCACATCTAACAGAAACACTGTAGATGCAGGAGGAAGCTGTCTGGAAGGGTCCAGGTATTCAAGGCATATGTAAACTCGAATTTTCTCCAAAAAACAAACTTAACTCACTACAGAATTAAATGTGCACCTCCACTCTCAGTCCTGTTTCCACCAAAACTGATCACCCGGAGCTCCATTCACCAATATTCATGGTCGGGCTGCTGAAAGCTTGTGCCAATGCCAAATGTCGGTTTCATAGTCCACCTTCAATGTCTTTCCCACATCCGTGGGAGTTACGGTGTGCCGAACCCCTAAAGAGGCTTAACACCCGGACTGTGGCTGCCGAGAGTGAAGCACGGGGGTGGATCAGGATCACTGATGGTTTGGGCTGCAAAATCATGGCATTCCCTACTGTGCTTGATGGGAATCACTGCCAAAGACAACCAAAACATTCTGGAGAACCTAATGGATCAAACATTGTACCCTGAAGGGGTGTTGCGGATCAGTTTTATAATGCACCAAAACAGAATGGTTTTATGAACATGAAAGTGAAGTTGAACATCTCCCATGGCCTACACAGTCACCAGATCTAAATATGTTTGAGCCACTTTGGGGTATTTTGGAGGATCAAGTCAGAAAACGTTTTCCTTCAACATCACAAGAGGAATGGCTCAGAATCCCTCTGGCCACTGTGAAGGGCTTGTATCTGTCATTCCCAAGACAGACTGATGCTGTTTTGGCCACAAAGGAGGCTACACAATACTAATAAATTATTATTATAATTATTAACATGTGGTATAAAACCAAGTGTTTCAATTTCATTGTCCAAACCCTTTATGTATGTATGTATGTATGTATGTATGTATGTATGTATGTATGTATGTATGTATGCATGTATATACATATGTAAGTTTTCACTTTTAGTAATTGTGTTGTGGATTTTTTTGTAATTTTATAATTTTTTAAGGTCTTAAAAGTATTCATTAATTTGTATTTATTAGTTTAAGCTATTTTCAAGCATCACCTTCAGATGCTTTGCAATAGCTTTGACAAAATTCCAAAAGCAAGGGTCTCAAAGCTACCACATCATTAGTTTTAAAAACTAAAAGAGGGCATAAAAAGAAAAAAAAAGAAGCAAAACTCTGCATTTACATGTATGAAGATAATCAGGCTTCCAAGAGGCTTATTTTAGACAGGTTATAAAAGCACCATTTTCTTCATAAAAGAGCCAATTTTGATTTTCAAGGCTTATGAACCCCTGGATACTTGCATTAGAGCCCATTAGGGTCTGGAGGGGGAGCAGAAATTAGGGTTCACTCCACTGGCTTTCCATTTGCCTAGTGCAAATGAGCAGACTTAAAAACTCAGAGAGTCCAGGTGCTGAGTATGACTAAGAGAACCAACAGGCTGCCTTGAGTGCAAGGAGGACAGCAAAATGCCAATGTCATTTCATGTCAATGTCAGAGATTTTTTCTTTCATTGAACCGCACATTTCTCCTCATAAGCTATAGAGGGAACTTAAAAATAAAGAAATACATCAATAAAAAAATGCTCATTTCAAACTTTCGAGACTTGCTTTCGACTTACTTTCGAGATTTGGGCAAGCTACTCCTTTAAGTGCTCCCCTCAGGCTAAAAGAACATTTCTGAAACATGTCAGAATGACGAATAAAACTAATCCTTATACATGTTGAACTTTAACCAAGGACAACACTGACCTTGGTGATAGTAAAGACCAATACTAAATCTCCGAAAGATGGGCTGAGAAGATGCTCCCTGGCATAGTTTGAGCAGATCCTCGAGCCCGTGCTTCACTAGATAACCATATCAAGGCCACACACTGTGAGGGGAAAGATAAATAGCAGGACTTTATGATAAATAACAGAAACAAGTAAAAAAGTATATGTATATGTGTTTGTATATACATATACAAACACATACATATATACAAACATATATATATATATATATATATATATATATATATATATATATATATATATATATATATATATACATACATATATATACATATATATATATATATATATATATATATATATATATATATATATATATATATATATATATATATATATATATATATATATAGACGCTTTATCAGACGCGTTGCCATGGTGATGAGCTGGCCCAAAGTTAACTTCCGTTCTGTTAGTTTATACTGTTTATTGGATAATACGGCATTGACTGTATTAGATACTATATTAAAATAGCTAGGTTTATCCGAGTATCCGGTACAGTGTTTCCCATGCATTTATTAGTGGCAGCCCAACTCATTATCAGCGCTGACCGCCACATATTGATTTCCGTGTTTTTTACAATTTAAGGAAAAGTTGTATTTGACTGCAGAGTTGCGTGTAGCGCATATTCGCAAGCTCTCTCTCTCTCTCTCTCTCTCTCTCTCTCTCTCTCACACAAACACATTAACAGCGGAGCAGAATGTATCATAACGCTGCACAGATCCATCCAACATCCTGTCATGTGGAGACCCGCCTTAAAAAAAGGTTAGCAAGCATGTAAGAAGCTAATAAGGAGAGATATGTTCACCTAATAAAGCCTCGTCGCCGCGCTCCGCTCGCCACAGTTTTTTAACACTGCGGTAAATCAGACACGTCGGTAGAAAAACATCTTGTCTCCTATTTTTGTTCAACGGGTCTGGTAGTGTCACATTTCAGTTTGGCCAGGTAACATTTATTTTCTTTGACTGTCAAGAAATACCAGCTACTATGGTTATTTACTTGTTATGGATTGTCTGCGCAAGTTTGCCGGAAGTTAAGTTTGGGCCAGTTTTATGCACATGCGCAGTACCGTGTGTTTATGTTGTCACTGCTGAAAGCGTCTATATATATATATATATACATACATATATATATACATATATATATATATATATATATACACATGATAATATATATCATATTAAATGAGCGATCGTTTCACTTGATAAGACCCATATTCATCGTCTGGAATCGTTTAAAGCCCTTTGAACAGTTTGAGTTCAAACACAAGAATTCACAACTACTGACAATTTAGCCTCTCCAATTAAACCATACTGCATGTTTTTGGATTGTGAGGGAAACCGGACCTGCTGTGAGGTGAATTATTATTATTTATTATTAGTGCTACCCACTAAGCCACTGTGCCGTCCTTAGAGAGCATATCTACAGAATGGTACAGTTTTACTCCTGCATATAAAGTCATAATGTAGGTAAATAGCTGTAATGTTTACACATCCAAACATGTCTCGTTTCTGAGGAACACCATGGAATACAATCCTTCAGACACATGCAGTGACATGCAAACAAAAAATTATGCTGTTATAATTGTCACAAAAGATGGCGCCAGCAGAAAAGAAGAACAGACGAGTAATTAAAACTACTGCTGTCAAATTAAAGGGCAATTCCACCTCTGGAAAGATGAATGTGTATTTAAAATGGGTCATTTATGTAGAAGAAATGTGAAATTATTTTTTAATTTGGAGCTTTCTAGACTGAGAAAAGACAGAAAATGTATTTTTGGCTTATGTGAATGAAAAACATCAACTCCCAAAATTAATTTGCTTCGCTGCCCTAGGAGGCCACGCCTACCGCTAACCTCGCAGTATGTAAACAACAGTCTACTAGTGATTTTCCGTGATGAGTCTGTCCGAAAATGTGTTTCGAGATCGCCCAAAATGTCCGCGATTCGGCTTTTGCGTTCTACAGTCGTCATTCATCATGTTTACTGTGGCAAGCGGAACGAGTGCGAGCTGTATGTATAACGGCGCGAGACGAGCCAGGTTCACTGTGTCGACCGGGATGAGTGCCGGCATGACAGACGCGAGGCCGGTGGCGTGATTACCGATGAGCGGCACCTGAGACGTAAGTTACCGGTCTCGTATTCTCTCACGGAGGAGCAGGAATTTTCTTAGCAATGTTAAAACGCATCAACCAATCACTTGTTTGGCGTTCATGTAAACACAACAGTCAGATTCACCAATCATAAGGAATTGAGTTAGATTGAAACAAAAGCTGTAACTTACATGTAAACAATGAATGGCGACTACAGAAATTAAAAGCTGAATCCCGGACATCGACGGCCGGACATGTCCAGGAAAAAGAGGACGGTAACCCCTACTACTCAGCTTTCTCCACAGAACAAGAGCCTGCTAGCTTAGCGTCCAAAAAAGATGTGTAATGTTAATCCCAATCCTCCATAACGCATCCGTCAGCGTATTCAAATGTGGTGTGTAATTCCCACAAAACTACTTTCGTCCACATTTTCAAAACGTTTCTGCCAGTGAAATCAAACGCATTGGCACTGATCTGTGATAGGTCTGTTAGCGCATAGAGGTCCAACCCCCTATTGGCGGGTTTGAAAGGGTGGGACTCGGGCTTGTAGTTTTTTACTGAAATCGCCCTCTCTTACACTTCCGCCAACAATGATGTAAAATGACGATTTTTGCGTCATTGTTGGAGGAAGTGAAAAAGGTAAATAGCAGATTTCTCTTCGTCTCAGGGGAAAATGATAAAGTGTTGCATGACCATTCAATAGTATAACTGGGTTTCTAACAATGGAAAGCTTAATGCAAATGGGTGGAGTTGCCCTTTAAATGTTGCTTAAGTGCACCAATACATCCTATTTTTTGTACTTCTTCAAGCTAAAGTACAACCAGGCAACAAAAAAGCAAAAATATGTACAATGGTTTAGGCGCGAATTCAATAAACTGCTACACACACACGAAAGTTTGTCACTGTCACACACACACATCACTATCTACAGTGACAATCGCCCAGGAGTAACCTGAGCCTAAACCCATTGCTCAAAAGGATTCCCATTTGTGTGATTTAAACCAACAATTCTGAAGTTTCCAGATCTTTAACAATTTGGTTTGCAAGGTGCACTTACAATGTCAGACATTAGTTTGATGCAGTTTTGAGTCAACAATTTTTCTTTATTGCGTCCTTTATAAATATAATACGACTTTATAATATGTCCTTATTGTGACGTAATTTGAGTGTAATGGATATTGTAGGGCCAAATATTGTAGGCCGATCTGAATGGTGAAAAGTGAGCTTTAAGGTGTGACGAAATTCAGTAATTTCAAAAGGAACCCACACAATTTTGCATTAGAGCAAAATATTTTCCCACTCAAATTTTGAAATGGTATCAAGTTTGTCACACAGATTCACTGTGTTGACCAACACAGGGCAGCGTGGTTCAAATATGACTTCTGCATTGTAAAAAATATTGTAGATTAGTAAAATTAGTAACCTGGTTGCCTTAAACTTTAAGTCTGATTCAGATGGAAAAAGTGAGTTAATACAAAGAAGGAAGATTGATTTAATCAACAAAAACATCAAAAAATAAAATTATTTAAGTGGATTTGACAAATCAAATGTTGTGATAACAAATCTTGAATATATATTTTTTACACTGTGCATATCAACAATATATTGTTGTGACTTCCCACATCACAACAATAGATAATAGATCTATCCTTTTAACCCACACAATTTTGTAAAAAAAAAAAACCTATTTTATATACCAGATTGGAGCCAAAATGAATGCTAAAATGCTTGTGGTTAACATTATCTAATAGGCTACCCCATGTCCTAGTTAAATGACTTTCCATACATTTAAAAAAAATACAAAAAGAAACATATTTGCTTCAAAATAACATTTTAAATGGCAAGATCTGAATCATTCAGAATAAATGTTGACATAATTCTACCAAAGATTGCTTTGCATTGACCATAGAGCGAAGTGATAGAGTGAAGAGGAAGAGAATAAATGAGAAACAATAAAAAGATTAAATTACATCACAGAATGAAAGTTGGAGAAACAAGTATGCTCATAGTAAATGCAATCCATTGTACTCAAGGTCAACATCTCCATGAATGGAAAAAACACCTCAGACATCAATAGCTACTGTACGCCAATGAGACAGTTGTGTTTAGTTAAGTGTTTGTCCACCAGCTAACTCATTTTCACCATTCCCAGTGCATTCTCAGTCTCTTTATTCCACTTGAGCGCTCCCATCAATATTACATCTCAAGCACTACTCATTACACACCGCTCTCTAGCAGAGGCCTAATGTTCCTCTTCAACATGAAAATGATCTCTAATTGAGATGGAGACTCACCTGGACCCCCACAATATTTCAAAGTTCCTCTAACAGGCGGTGGGTGTAGGAATACCTTAGATTGCATTAAAACATAATCTGCTTTTCATTGTCAGTTAAAGACCATGAGTGTTGCTATACTATCGCAAGCTCCCTCTGTCGACTTTGATGGCCGCCGGCTGTAATAAGGATGAAAATCCTATCAAGAGCTTGTTAAACGACCTACTCTTACTCCAAACAAATCGAAAGCTTGAAAGCGATGCAGTCACATTGGTATTGATCTTGAGCGACAAGTCCCTATGAATGCAGATCTAAAATTAGCCATCATGTGGGAGAGCAAATTTCAAAATGGAAAAGTACAGACTTGATATTCCTTTTAGTATAGTGAGCTTTAGACATTGCAGTTTAACACCCAGAATTAAAGGAACGGTTTGCCTAAAAAAATGTCACTATTTAATGAACCTCGTGCGTCAGTCCAACCATGTACATGAAAAATACAAATATAATGTAGCTCTTATACATCTATAAAGCTAATTTGAAGGTAATCAAGTTAAGTTGGAGCTAATCAAGCAATACAAATAAGAAAAGTACTACAATTGCAAGTTTTTTCAAAGCCTTTTTAAAGTCATGATCTCTGCCTGTTCCGCTTTCCGCGTGTACTTCTATGTTGCTTTCTGTTCTTGTCTGACATAAACCATGTTTTGTAGTTCTTTGTAGTTTTTAGTTGATTCATTTTGTGATCATTCCCAGGAGTGTCCTTTTTGCCCATTACATCTCTAGTATTTATACCACTGTATCTTGAGTTCTTGGTCCCAGTCTTGTCCTATCTCTGTGTTGGATTGTTATTATGTTTATTCTTTCATTAAACTAATAATTCATAATTATATTATTGTATATATTTTTTCTACATAGCTCTATATGTGGGTGGGTGGGTGGGTGGGTGGGTGGGTGGGTGGATGGATGGATGGATGGATGGATGGATGGATGGATGGATGGATGGATGGATGGATGGATGGATGGATGGATGGATGGATGGATGGATGGATGGATGGATGGATGGATGGATGGATGGATGGATGGATGGATGGATGGATGGATGGATGGATGGATGGATGGATGGATGGATGGATGGATGGATGGATGGATGGATGGATGGATGGATGGATGGATGGATGGATGGATGGATGGATGGATGGATGGATGGATGGATGGATGGATGGATGGACTGGATGGATGGATGGATGGATGGATGGATGGATGGATGGACTGGATGGATGGATGGATGGATGGATGGATGGATGGATGGATGGATGGATGGATGGATGGATGGATGGATGGATGGATGGATGGATGGATGGATGGATGGATGGATGGATGGATGGATGGATGGATGGATGGATGGATGGATGGATGGATGGATGGATGGATGGATGGATGGATGGATGGATGGATGGATGGATGGATGGATGGATGGATGGATGGATGGATGGATGGATGGATGGATGGATGGATGGATGGATGGATGGATAGATAGATAGATAGATAGATAGATAGATAGATAGAGATAGATAGATAGATAGATAGATAGATAGATAGATAATAGATAGATAGATAGATAGAACTCAGCAAAAAAAGAAACGTCCTCTGACTTTCAACTGTTTTTTTTTTCTTTCAGTATAACAGAAAGAGAATAATCTGTCCCTGAATGAAGGGAGACTCAAAATCGAAAGTACCAGTCAGTATCTGGTGTGGCCACCAGCTGCTTGAAGTACTGCAGTGCATCTCTCTCATGGACTGGACCAGATTTGTCAGTTATTGCTGTGAGATGTTACCCCACTCTTCCACCAAGGCACTTGCAAGTTCCTGGACATTTCTGGGGGGCCCTATGGCCTGAGCCCTCACCCTGTGATCCAACATCTTTCTTTTTCTGCATCTAGCATCTTCTTTGGGGTGTTTTTCACAGTCGGTAGACAAGTCTCTTTCTAGTGTTCCTGCGTTTCTAGAACTGTGACCTTAAGTGCCTACTCTCTGTAAGCTGTTAAGGTCTTAAAGACCATTCCACAGGTGCATGTTAATTAATTGATTATAGTAAATTGAACATGCATGGAAAACATTGTTTAAACCCTTTACAATGAAGATCTGTAAAGTTATTTGGATTTTAATAACATTCCTGTTTGAAATACACAGTCCTGAAAAGGGGACGTTTCTTTTTTTGCTGAGATTTAGATAGATAGATAAAATATCTAGATATAGATATAGTCACTTGGACTATTTAAACAATGTCTTTGCTAACTTTTCTGGGCCAGCAGATGAAACTATATAGAAGCCTATGAAGGAATGAGACAGCTGATTTAATCAAAAATATCTTAATTTGTGTCTTTAAGTCTTATGAGGTCGAAACAACAAGAGTGTGAGTAATTACTGAGCATAATTTTCGGGGGTGAACTAAAGTTTTTTTGTAGTGAAATGCTTATCTCAGAAACAAAACAGTCATTAAAATTCTGGTCACATTTTTTTTACTGTGCTGACATTGTTACAGTGCAATTAGGCTAATTACAGGAGCAATTTTCATTAACACATTCTTACTACAGAATTAGTGTTAACCTAGAAAATACACATATCATGTCTAACAGCATAATAAAATAAAGTGTTACCAAAATTCTGCATGTCGATCAGTCAAAGAAAATAATCGGCATACGTGCCATCCATTAAAAAACAATGACAGGCTGATCTGATGTGCCAATCATGAAATCAGAGACTATCCACATCTAATAAGAAGAATCTAATCAGAATGCGCCAGTCGACTGCATCTGCCACATGATATGCCAACACATACCAAGTACACTGTAAAAAAAAAATATTTTCAAGATTTGTTAATCACAATTCTTTTTCTTTCGTCAAATCAACTTAAATAATTTATTTATTTCAGATAATTTATTATTTTAAGTTTCTGATGATTAAATCAATCTCCTTCATTGTATTAACTCACTTTTTCCAGTTCAATCAACTTAAAATTAAGGCAACCAGGTTACTTATTTTTTTAAGTTAAAGGTGCTGTATGTGATTTTTGCGGCCTAGCGGTGATGTTTCAGAATGCAACAAGCGCTCGTGCATGTATATGTCTATGGTGTGCGTTCTAGATCTCAAGAGGGAGCAGTCACTACCGGCGTGGATCATTGCAATGTGTGATTACAACCCCTTCAAACACAGGCAATAAAAGGATTCATTTTATTAAAAAAGTTACATATAGAACCTTTAAACCAACAATATTCTATTACAGTATATAAACAGTAATCCTTCTTGTCTGATCACTTCTGATAGGATTATCTGAGCTGGATGTTAATCTCGGGTGAAAGCAGAGTCGTAGAGATTGATATAGTTGCTGATTTCCTCCAGATGTACTTTCCTCCATCATCATCTCTCCCCCTTCCCCATTCACCCATATCACCCATATATTGTAATCTCAATGTTCCGCTATGTTAGGAGGCTCGGATGGAGGACGATAAGCACATGCTACCAGATGTTGTGCTGGAAAAAAGTGCACTAAAGGGACCATAACGGGGTTCTGGGCTGCCAGAGAGGCAGAGCACTCCTTCCCGCAAATGTCCATAATGAGTGCTCCCGTACTTCCGAAGATCCCTCGCCATATGGCCTTTACTATGGCAAAGCTGCCGGCAGAGCCCTGTACATCTAACACGGCCACGGACCACCAGCTTGGAGCGTCCTACAACCAAAAACTTCTCCCTAAGCCATTTGAGCACATTCATGGCGAGTCTGAGATGTAATGTGGAGCCGACTACAGCTAGCAGGTAAAAAATAAAATAAATAAACGTGGACCAGAAACCTCAGGCTACTGAAAGCTAGAGACTGCTTGTACTGGTTCTGTGTCTATCAGTTCTCTCTCTATGTCTCAGTCTGTCTGATCCACTCTGGTTATGAGGCAGCAGTGTGTAGCTCGGTCTCACTGGTTTGGGCTATTTTTACAGCACACGTTGAATGAGAAAAGTGACGACAAGGTCACCTCTTGCTTTAGGTAGATGAAACTTTGCTATAATGAGATGTGGGCACTGCTAGTGGGGCACATCTCATCTCAGACTATTAAAAGATTCTCTGTTTCATGCAATATTTGAACTAAGCCTGAGCCAGTATGTATGGAAAAACACAGAAGACTGAAAAAAAAAAAAAAAACACACTGAACGACAGGCAGTATCCCTCTCCTGGACATTACCGATTCAACCTGACAAAAAAAAAATAATGAACGCTTCAGGCTTTATTGTGAGTCTCCACACATAAATATTGTGCTGCAAAACAACCTGATGTTGATTCTGGAAGCAATCCTGACTGAGAGTGGGAAAATCCAGATGTAATCAAGAGTAATAATACTGTATGAATAACATGAGTTTGTTTTATTTAACAACACTTGGTTCACTAGTTGTGTGACTAGTTGATTTTTATGTTTGATCATTTATTTTTATTAGAAAAAGCTAATTCAAACATCTTCATAAAATAAATATACACTACGGTTCAAAAGTTTGGGGTCAGTAAGATTTTCTCTTTTACCTCTATGTCTCTCATCTCTTCTGCTCACCAAGGCTGCATTTATTTGATCAAAAATACACTAAAAGAGAAATATTGTAAAATGTTATTACAATTTAAAACAGATGTTTTATTTCTATTTTACTATATTTTAAAATACATTTACACCCTGTACAAGGCAAAACTGAATTTTCAGCAGACTACAATGTCACATGATCCTTTAAAGAATCAATCAATATGCTGATTTGCTGCTCAAGAAACATGTCTTATTATTATCAATGTTGAAAACAGTTGTGCTGCTTAATATTTTTGTGGAAATTGATACATTCTTCTGATTGTTTTATAGAAAGTTCAAAGGAGTTGTTTTAAACGATGTAAAAAATCGTACTGACCACAAACTTTTGACAAAATTATCTAATAAAGATTTAAAAAATTAATAATCATATGTTAACACTGAGATATTCCATTTCCTGTGTCATGTGCTTCAGGTCTTAAAAGTGACATCAGACTAATAAACTGTGCCATTAATGTTAATCAGAGAACTCACTCACT
The DNA here is from genome assembly GCA_030378365.1 of Hybognathus amarus. Classification (NCBI taxonomy): domain Eukaryota; kingdom Metazoa; phylum Chordata; class Actinopteri; order Cypriniformes; family Leuciscidae; genus Hybognathus; species Hybognathus amarus. The sequence goes on along the minus strand of JAQIUQ010001082.1, from coordinate 674,516 downwards.
GCTCTTAGCTGAATAACATGTGTAGCTTGATAAAAAATAAAATAAAATCTATATTCAATTTATAAATTATGCTGTTAAGTGTTTAATAATTTTATTTAATTTCCAGTATTTGATTTTTATATTTTATTTAATTTCCAGTTAGATCAAATATTTAAAATATACTGTGTTTATGTAGTTTCTAAATTAATATTGAGATTAAATGTGAACATTTTACAATCTAAAAAATTTATTTAAAAACTGTAATGTTAGGTGTAATTAAATTACATTAATTGCAGAAAAAAGTAATAATCCAATTAATCCATTTTTTTCAATCGACTGACATAACTGATATATATATATATATATATATATATATATATATATATATATATATATATATATTAGTGCTGTCTAAACGATTAAAATATTTAATCGCGATTAATCGCATTAATGCCATAGTTAACTCTTGATTAATTCGCACATTTTTATTATTATTCTTAATGTCTTTTGATTTCTTTTTGTTACATTTTTTTCTCATTTTAATGCTCTTATCAACATGGAAAAGTGGATTGGCTTGTTTAGTGCAAATGTTTTTTTTTTAATTATTATTATTGAAAATAACATTGGAATAGTGTTCAATTTCACTCTAACATATATAGCCTAAATAATCTCTCACACAATGCAACACTGTCCATCAATAAAAGGGTGAAAGAAATACTGACGAGGTCCTGATAGTGACGAGGGGTGGAGAATTTGCATCATCTGTGTTTGTGTGTGTGTGTTTGCTTGGCCATCATCAAGTGGTGTTTCAGGCTGGACGTGCTGCGATGATGGTAGCTCAGTTCATAATGACACAACATACAGATCGCTTTGGTCTTGTCAATGGGACAATTTGGCAACTTTTTAAAAGTAAACTTTACATTCAGAATCTCATTGGCATCCATTTCGGCGTTCTCGCGCTCGCCATCCACTCAAAACATAACGTTACTATTTGGCCGGCTCGCAAGCTGGAACGAGTGTGTGCGGCACGAAACGTCCTTCGCGCTGCGATCTGAAACCCATTCATTTCAATTGCTTGCGCCGCGCGCAGGACGTTTCGTCTGCTTCTTCGAACCAAAGCGCAAGCGGATCTGAGCTAGACCGGAAACAAAACAACAGGCACGCCGCACACACTCGTTTGGGCTTGTGAGCCGGCTTCGAGTGGATGACGAGCGCGAGACGCTGAAATGGATCAGGACGCATGCCGGCGTGCCTGTTGCAAAAGTATGTGAAAAAAACTACAAAGTTTGCTAGGACAAAAAGACCGTTAATTCGCGCGATAAAAAAATTAACGCCGTTAAAATGGGTTTGCGTTACGCCGTTTAAGAACGCGTTTAACTGACAGCTCTAATATATATATATCCCACTCAAAGTATTTTGACTAGATGAAAATAGTAAAGTTGAGTTCATATACTGGAAGGATAGCTCACCTCTATTATCTCTTTATCTGATATCGACAGACCTGGCTTAAGGTGTGGTTGTAAGGACATCTTTCAACATGGCTCAAAGTTTTTAAAACTTCAATTTTCTGTGCGTGAAAAAAGGTCAGGTGGTCGAACCGTAATTATAACTGGTCAACACTTCATCGCAAAATCAATTTGAGCAAAACAAAACCTGGCAGCACAATTTTTAAAAGATAATAAAAAAAAAAATCTATTTTTTTCCACCCAGTTGTAAGATTGTGTTCTAGGATGAACTTACCCTAACAAGGCAAATTCAATCACGACTAAATACCAGACAGAACACAACTGTCAGAAAGAAAGTTCTCTGTAAAAATTCTCGGTTGTGATTAAAATGAAGACAAAACAGACTGAAAGTGCTCAATGATATTCACAAAGCAATCATGAAATCCCTCCTGATATAAATGGCCTTGATGTAAAAATGAAATGGAATATAATTTAATATGTTAATAACAATCAAATTACATGGTTACAGGGTACTTCCGTGTAAATTCAAGGACCAAAAAAAATGTATTCACCCAATCACCTAATGTATTCAGGTTTATTTAGTAATATAAAATAAATCCTTTATTTTAGCTAGTTAATTTATCTTAAATTAGTAAATTTTGTGAGTTTCCCCTCTCTGCTCCAATCTGATTTGTATATACCAGGTCAGTGTCACTTGCATGAAAGGAACAATAGCTTTCAACAAATACTTGAAACTTTAGCATTCTTCTCTGCACACAGATCAAAAGTTTCAATAGCCGCAAATTAAAACTTACCACAGAAAATCTTCTCCGTTTTTATTACAGGGGGATTATGTGGTTTAAAATGGATAACATTTATCCATGATGGCATTTGTGGTAAAGCCCCAACTAATGAGAAAACTCTGACCTACAGACTGCCGTATCCAACATGCACTTAAGAACTGCACATGCTAGTGTACATAGTCCTCTATTTGCTTTAAACTATATTTGTTATATCGAATGAAAGTGAACAGACAAACAAAAACATAATACAAATAAAATTAATTCAAATTGAAATCCAATCATTTTAAGCAGGAATTTCACATGAGGGTGAAAGATTTCCCTTCACACATTTCACAAGTCAGTCACAAAAATTAATTATGTTGACAAACAGAAAGCTGTTTGGTTTAAAAGTGACTTCTGTGTGATCATACTATACATATCTACACAACTGAAGAAAAAAAAACTTTTGTTTTTTCTTGCAAAATTTTGTCGAAATATAGCTAATGTGATGTACAGCTGCCATATAATTTACAGCAATTATAAAGGGTCACTCCACCTCTGGAAAGATGAATGTGTATTTAAAATGGGTGATTTATGTAGAAGAAATGTGAAATTATTTTTGAATTTGGAGCTTTCTAGACTGAGAAAAGCCAGAAAATGTATTTTTGGCTTATGTGGATGAAAGACAACAACTCCCAGAATGCACTTGTTTCACTGCCCTGGGAGGCCACGCCTGAACACTAACAGAGCGAAGTAGTTAAACAAGTCTAGGCTAGTCTAGTGAGTCTCCGTGATGTGTCTGCCCGAAAATGTGATTCGAGATCGCCACAAAATGTACGGGATTCGGCTTTTGCGTTCTACAGTCGCCATTCGTCATGTTTACAGTGGTGAGCAGGATGAGTGAGGGCCGCGGGAGAACGGTGCGAGGCTGGTGGCGTGATTACCAATGAGTGACACCTGTGAGACGCGTTCCGGTCTCGTATCTCTCAGGGAATTTTCTTAGCAATGTTAAAACGCACATCAACCGATCACTTTTTAGCGTTCATGTAAACACTACATTCAAATGCACCAATCAGAATGAATTCAGTTAGATTGAAACAAAAGCTGTGCATGTAAACAATGCATGGCGACTGCAGAAAGCAAAAGCTGAATCCCGGACATCGACGGCTAGACATGTCCGGGAAAAAGGACGGTAACCGTAAAGTTACTACTCGGCTTTCTCCACAGAACAAGAGCCTGCTAGCTTAGCTTTCAAAAAAGATGGCTGACACTATGTGTAGTCCCAATCCTCCATAATGCATCTGTCTGTGTGTTCAGCTTTGTCCATATTTTCAAAAAGTTTCTGCCGGTGAAATCAAACCCACTGGCACTGATCTGTGATTGGTCTGTTGGCGCATTAGGCCCAACCCCCTATGGGCGGGTTTGAAAGGGTGGGATCTAGAGCTTGTAGTCTTTACAGAAATCCCCCTCTACACTTCCTCCTACAATGACATAAAATGACGATTTTTGCATCATTGTAGGAGGAAGTGAAAAAGGTAAATAACAGGGGAAAATGAGAGAGTGTTGCTCAACCATTCAATATTATAGACCCCTTTTGCGCCGACGTCACAGTTAAGTCACGGCGCTAGCTGGAGGCAAAACAAAGTGAAAACTGGTGGCGGCCAATCCAAACCAGCACAGATTCGGCTACAAAGTAAGCAGCTTAAATTACTTTTATTATTATTAAATGTCATCTTGTTGTGTTTGGTGCAAGAATCGATGCAAAATGAATATGCTGTAACTGGAATTTTTATTTTAGAAAATATTCCACATAATTAAAATGTCACTGTTTACATTGCGCTGGCTAGGCAGAACTGCGGATCGTACACACAAGTGTTGTACATGACCATTCAGCACATAGGCATCTAAAGATTTATATGCCCTCAGTTTTCTCTTTACGATCGGTTTCTCTATTAGGTAGGTGTAGAAGTCAGGCCACTCAACCGAGGTAACGTAACGTTAATCCTGTCAGATCGTCCATGCATTGAGTGAGCGTGTGAAGGCTACGGGTCGGCCAATCTGGTTCTGTCCGTTAAAATTAACTTTTGAAAATAACAATCGCGGTCTGGACACTGGATGATCTTACACATTAAGATAAAATCAGATTTTCTCCAGTCATTGTTAAAGAAACAAGCAAATAAAACTTGCTAACTGAGCGTTAGTGAAGCGAGCCAGAGGGATCGTTCTGCCTCCACCTAAGCTCCGCCCACATAAAAACGTCACCGTGTTTACCAACTGAAAAGGGGTCTATAACTGGGTTTCTAACAATGGAAAGCTTAATGCAAATGGGTGGTGCGTCCCTTTAATTACAGTAACAATCTTACCTTGTCTGACATACTCTTCTGTCTGCTGGTGCACCAACTCCGCAACACATCCTCCATAGCCAGCAAGTGTCCGTCCTGCTGGTAGGCCTTCAGCCTCTTGCTGGAACTGTACGATTTCTGCGACACTACGTGGCAGTTCTCATTGTCCACAGAGCATGTAGCGTAGTGCAGATCCCTTCGGCATGAATCCCGTGTCAGAGAGCGCTGCGGTCTGTCCTTCAAATCCATCACCGCAGAAGCTGACGGACAATTATGTAAATTACCTGAAGAAGAAGACAGAGGAAATGTGTGTTGTGGGTTTAGATTTATTTTAAGGGAAAAAAGAAGAAAAAAACTACTACAACAACATCATCACACTCGGCTTTGCAATGTCCACTTATGCTGCCTTCACTTGCAATTCACAACCGGGCAGCAAGGTCAGAGACAGATGGTATGCGGTCAGTGCTTAGACCCGAAAAAGGATTCGTTCACTTTGATGAATTAGTGCTTATTAGTGCACACGTATTGTAAAGTGTCACCAATGTCTATCTGTACCAGTTAAAACCAACAGTTGCTTCTCTATTAGCAAATTCTTAAGCTACAGATATGCCAAATGCATCAGCTGTAGATGAAGCCAATAACCTGTGAAAACTCTGTAAGCAGATCAACCATTTATGTCATATTTCAGGAGAAATGCATATCCTAAACATCACAACAGATATCATCAAGCCTCCCAAACAGAATGTGCTATCTTCAGCTCGAGACAGACGTATCCTCATGATGTCTTATTAACAGGTGAGAGACAGAGACTCTATCACACACTCCCACTCTACATCTGTGTTGGTGTGCTGAGTTAGCCAAGGCATAGGAGCCACCGGAGGATCCAATCAAAACATTCAATCCCTGGCAGAAAGCCTGTTGTTTCAGGACATCATTTAGTCATGAAAAATACCACTTCTAATGTTACATACGGGAAAAACAAAGGCAAGGAAGAGAGATACTACACTTCTGTAATGCCATCAAGTCTTTTAGGACACACTACTGCTATAAAAACTGAACAGCAAGGCCAATATTTTCACTTCAATCTACAAAATATTAGCCAAGGGAGACGTTGCTTTTACTTCCCCCAAAGGATTAATAAAGTACTGTCCTACGCTATACCATTCACTTACTGGAAATTACCACTTGGTTTTCGCTTACAATGGTTAAAGTGGAAGTTGGCAGAGAACTACTTTAAGTAGAATTAATTGTTCATGAGTATGTAAACTTTTTTTGGCCAATTTTGGACTTCATTGACTCACATTCAGCAAGTGTTCTTAACTTTGTCTTATGACCTTGAAGATCCTGAATTAAGAATTAGCCTTATCTCCAAGATAGTGCCACACACAATATAAAATTAGAAGAAAAAATGTATTACCATAATAGTATATATACATACACACTACTATTCAAAATAAAGGGGTCGTTAATTTTTTTGTGCTTTTGAAGTCTCGAACCAAAGTTGCATTTATTTGATCCAAAATACAGTAATATTATGAAACATAATTTAGCCATTAAAGTCTTCAGTGTCACTTGATCCTTTAGAAATTATTCTAATATGCTGATCTGCTGCTCAAACAACATTTATTATTATTCTTATCAATGTTGAAAACAGCTGTTCTGCTTGATATTCTTGTGGAAACCTTTTTTTAAGGGATTCTCTGACGAATATAAAGTTCATAAGAACTTCTTTCAAAGAGAAATTATCAAACATTGTCTTTATTATCACTTTTGATCAATTTAATGCACCTTTAAAGAAAAAATAGTATTAATTCCTTAAAAAAAATCTTACTGACCTCAGACTTTTTAACAGAAATAAACACAGTTCACATATATATATATATATATATGTATATATATATATATATATATATTATATATATATATATATATATATATATATATATATATATATATATCTATATAAACACAAAATATGAAATATGCATTTGTATCCTTTTGCTACCATTAGCATCAGACGGTTAACTTCAGGAACATATGACTGGATAATTTGACCCTAAAAAAGAAAAGAGTTTGATAAAAAGGTTGTTTGGATTAACATTAAACCAACAATGCTAAAACACACATTTGACACTTCAAAGAGAAATCGATTTCCGAGCAAGGCAGCAGGAAACAGCAGTGTAATTGTTCAGGTTGGACAGGGAGCTGTGCTGTCAATATGTTCAATGAGAAACGTGTTTAGATATCAGGAGGCGCTCTAGTTATGTTTATTGATTGCCAATTGGTATTTACATTAATAAATGTTTAATTGGCAGGAGGGACGTGCAGGCAATGCAAATCATTTGTTCTGTGGAACAATAAGAATGACACACACATTAGTTTTACAAAGTACAATTTTCATAATAAATATGTGTTTGAGGTCACCCTTGCCATTAATCTGGCCTTTGATAAAGGAACATGAAAATAGAGAGTTTACCAAGTGTAGGCATTGGCTTTAATCATGATACAGACATGCTGGTTGTGATGTCACAAGAAGGTGTAGACTTGGTACATTTGTACATTTAGTTTCATCATTCGTGGACTTTTAGTTTGCTTCTCATTATTTCCTATTGTCTTTGTTCATGTGTCCCGCTACCATGTGTTGCTATGGATATTCATTTGATCATTCCTCTTGTTAGTCTTTAAGCTCATTATTTAAGATGCTTGTTTCTCTACCTTGATTGTTGGTTGTTGTTTGTGCTAGTGTTCGAACTAACACACTGAATCTACCTGTGGACTATCAGAGTTTGTTTATTCAAATACCTTCTTCGCTCTCTTCATCATCTGTGGATTTACACAGAAATAAAGTGACAGAATAACCAACCACAAAATCAGATTTAAGCAGCGCTGCTTTCGCCCAGAGAGGCTTCACTGACTACACACCTTACAGTTCTGCTGCATCTAGCAATGCCGTTCTCATTATGATGACTGAGACACTCAAGTCTCTGTATAGGATCTGGGTAAATTACTACCATCAAGTAGACCTCCCCAGACAAGCAAAGAGCTCTGCTGAAGGGACGCTATTATTCAATGTCTGGAGAGGGACTGCCCCCGATCCATGTAGACCTATAGCTACAGTCCCACATGGAGCAACTGCAGGAGCCCCCAATGGAGCCGCCACCACCGCCAGGATATGCGAATAAGCCCAACATTGCCCTGGAGCCTGTATCCCACAAGTCTGGTAACTCTAGGGTGTCATATAGTGACGCTTTTGACATTTCGTCTATATCCAATGCACATGGCACCCTTTAGCGTGTCAATATAACACGCATTTGGTTATGGGTAGGTTTAGGTCTGGAGTAGGGGTTAGGGTTAAAATTCTGTTATTTTTTTTTTAAATTAGTGATCGATTCGCTTGATAAGACCCTTATTCATCATCTGAAATCGTTTAAAGCCCTTTGAACAGTTTGCACTGAAACTGTCTTTTGGACCTTGAACTGTTTGAGTTCCCATTGAACTCCATTATATGGAGAAGAATGTTTTCATCAAAAACCTTAATTTCTTTTCGACTGAAGAAATAATGACATGGATATCTTGGATGGTACATGGTGAATGAGTAAATTATCAGTCATTTTTTTTTAAAGTGAACTACTCCTTTAAACTAAAAAAATATATATTTTTCACACAATATGTTGCTCCATCAATGTTCGAGGACTAACATATAGGGTTAGGTATCGAGAATCGAGTATTCAATTGGAACCGGGACTAACTTTTTGTTTTTCCCGGAATTGTTCAAAAGTAAAAATTTAGATTCCTAGTTTCGATATTCACAGTCTGCCGAGTCCGAATCGGAAGAAGAAACCGCTGAACACCAACGAAGAAGCATCTACCGGAAGTTTTGGCATAACCGCGCAAGTAGAACATGAGTAGCTTTCGTCGGCGGTCCAAAGTGTGACTTCACTTTTTCTAAAAATAACGAAATTATATAGCGCTTTTCACAATACAGATTGTATCAAAGCTGCTACACAGTATCAATCAAGACAACTTAACAGTGTTTGTTTATTCATGAAAAAAATAAAATAAATAATTTGTTTTTTCAAAAATAAAGCTCTCTTGAGGAAAGTGTACCCCTGTGAAAATATATTCATAATTTATAATATTAATATTCAAGTTCATAGATTTGATATTTAAATTGTAGTTGAAAACAGCCCTGTGAGAAATTCATAGTAAAGTAAATAAAAACTAAATAGTTCATAGAATTAAAATTGATGGAGAAAATACTCCATCTTTCTGAATGTTAGCAAGGTTAGCTAAACATTTTTTGACCCTGCCTCTTAAAAGAATCGGAATCGAGAATCGTTCAGAACCGAAATAGCAACAAGGAATCGGAATTGGAATTGTTCAAATTCAAACGATACCCAACCCTACTAACATATATATTTTTTCTCCAATCAAACACTATGGGAGTAGTGAAAAACCCCATTGTACCCTTTCTGAAGGTTAGCAAGGTTAGCTAAACATTTTTTGACCCTGCCTCTTGAAAAGAATCAAAATCAAGAATCAGTTAGGCAAAGTAATCAAAAAACAAGGAACGAATCGGAATCGTTCAAATTCAGACGATACCCAACCCTACTAACATATATATTTTCTCCCAATCAAACACTATGGGAGTAGTGAAAAACCCCATTGTACCCTTTCTGAAGGTTAGCAAGGTTAGCTAAACATTTTTTGACCCTGCATCTTGAAGAACTGAAATAAGAACTCGATTTAGGAGACCGGAAACTGAAACAAGGAATTGGAATTGGAATGTTCAAATTCAAAGATTACCCAACCCTACTAACATATATATTTTTTTCTCCAATCAAACACTATGGGAGTAGTGAAAAACCCCATTGTGCCCTTCGCAGGAAGCAAAATGATCATGTAACACTCAATAGTCAAAGTATGACCAGCTTTCAGATAAACACGTGAAACTACATCCCACTGTATGTGCTTTATAACTTTTTTAAAGGACAGGTCAAAGTTGCAGCATTGGAGAAGTTGCATACAGACACCGCTTCACCAGCAATCCATATGCAAACTGCTAAATGTCAATAATTGATATAACCTTCCTATCCATTCGGGAATCTCAGCGGCAGAAAGGCAGGCCATATCGGGCTACTCCATTAAAGATAATCTGCCAAAAAACGTCTTTGAGAAGCCTCTTAATCAGTCTAGATACAAAAGGCCACAGTGAACGTCACGCTGAGACTGACTGGTGCTTGCGCCTGGAACAGGGTGACCAACTGTTAACTGTGACTGTTCAATTAGAAATGCGTAGATCAAGCAGCGGGGAAGGGATAGATAATTATAGTAGGAGAAGCTGGTGGAGAGAGTGAGAGAATTTATAACGAGTGTAAGAGGTTGGTGGCGTGATAAGGAGAAGAAAAGTGCCTGATGGGTTTCAATTTAAAGATAGAGGGAGAGTTCAACTAAAAATGGAAATCCTCTCATCATTTAATCACCTTCGTGTGTTTGAAACCGTACGTCTTTTTTTCATCCTCTCATGATACATTTTTATTTCCACCTTATTTTAAGTATGCACTTTATTTTGCAACTCAAGTACGCTATTTTATGCGATACTTCTGATGCATTAACAGCTATAAATATCTAGAAGAACAAGAAAGTGCAGTGAAAAGAAAAACTATCTGCACTACAAACCAATGTGTTTAAGATAATACATTTTAAAAAGCGGCATAATGGACTGTCTAAAAGCAACATAACGAGCTGTTTTTGTACAAGTAAAATAACTGAAAGTGAAAAACACCAGAATAACTCCTTGGTCACCATTCAATGTATAAAAAGAGCAGCATGAACATTCAGCAAAACTTCTACTTTTTAGTTCCACAAAAATATATAAAATTGTATAGGTTTAAAATAATGTAAGGGTGAATGAATGATGGCTGTTTTCATTTTCATGGTCTTCTCTCATTCATTTTGATTCATCGTTGACTCTTAAAAGCTGCCAAAAGCAGTAAGTTGTATTTAAAGAGATTAGAAAATGGTTTTAAAGAAAAAAAAAAACAAACTTTTGCTGATAATTTACTCACCCCCATGTCATCCAAGATATCCATATCATTCTTTCTTTAGTCGGAAAGAAAGTAAGGTTTTTGATGAAAACATTCCAGGATTTTTCTCCATATAATGGACTTCAATGGGAACCAAACGGTTCAAGGTCCAAAAGACAGTTTCAGTGCAAACTACAAACTGTTCATGACTCTCCTGTTCAAGCTCATTTATCAAAATGAACAAATCGTTTTCGATGTCATTTGGTTCATTCAACGAACGATAATGAACGCGTTGACTCCTGATAAAGATTCGTTTATTTAATAAACGGTTAGAATGAGGGAGTCACGAACGTGACATCACAGACCAGAGCAAGACGAGCTTATAAAACAAACTTTTTTTTTTTTTTTTAAATGAGCGATCGTTTCGGCTTGATAAGACCCTTATTCATCGTCTGAAATCATTTAAAGCCCTTTGAACAGTCTGCACTGAAACTGTCTTTTGGACCTTGAACCGTTTGGTTCCCATTGAAGTCCATTATATGGAGAAAAATCCTGGAATGTTTTCATCAAAAACCTTTAATTTCTTTTTGACTGAAGAAAGAATGACTTGCATATCTTGGATGACATGGGAGTGAGTAAATTATCAGCAAAAGTTTTTTAAAAGTGAACTACTCCTTTAAAACCATTGGAAACACTAAATGATGTATTTTAAACTGCATTGACCCATATACCCAATTTGACACAAAACCATTTCATAAATGCAAATGAAAGAGCTATATTTGAGCATCCAGGGTTCAGTGAGATGGGAAGAAGATGCAGATGCAGTCATTTCAGCAAAAACTGTAGGAACTGATATAAGCCAGGGCTGAGAAGGCAATAGTGTGCTACTCTTCCTCTTCTGGAATCACACCACTATGGCTCTGAAGATCTTTCCAGGAGAAGAACAGTGTCTATTTTCAACATGGCAAACTCGATGTCAAAATCTCCTCCCACTCTGCGGGCACCGGAGGCGATGTTCAGCTCTTTTGTGCGGTTCTGAAGTCTTTGAAGGTAAAGTACCGCGGTAGAGCATGTAACCGGAGCGCAGAACACCCTAAAGCGAGCACAGGACCATTTAGCTGAACCTTAAGTCCTGGGGCGGCTGTGCACTCGGTCTCCTGGGCTGGGATAGATCAGGAGAGAGACGGTGGGGTTTTGCTCCATTTATTTTTACTAGCATCTCTTGTGGATGTTTTTTTTATGTGAAAAAAAGAAGGAAACCGTTCTGGAGACCCTAAGAGGTATGCTAAAGGGCTTAACAAGTGGAGAACAGCTTAGCTTGTGTTTAATAGCTGATCTAATAATCACCACTTATACTTTGATTCTCAGTAAACTCCTTCACACTCTCTTTTCCTTCTTGCTCTGTGCTGATTATTTATTAGTTAGAAAAACACTCCCTCTGACCGATGAGCCCCTGCTGGCTGTGTTAAATGTGTTACTGTGCTATTCTGCTACCACAAAGCATATTTGTCCAATGATGGACATTTCTAAGTAGCTGTATATTCTGATGAAATAAAAATAGAAGTTGTGAATATGAAAATAAAATATAAAATAGCTGAATTATTTCATATTTCAGGTATATTACAGGTATATATATATATATATATATATATATATATATATATATATATATATATATATATATATAGGTAACACTTTACAATAAGGTTCATTAGTTAACATTAGTTAATGTATTAACTAACATGAACTAATAATGAGTAATACATTTGTTACTGTATTTGTTCAACTTTGTTAATGTCAGTTAATAAAAATACAGCTGTTTATTGTTTGTTCCTGATAGTTTACGGTGCATTAACTAATGTTAACAAGATTTAAATAAAATACTAGTAAATGTCGAAATGAACATTAACAAAAATCAATAAATGCTGTATATGTGCAGTTCATATTAACTAATGTAGTTAACTAATGTTAACGAACCTTATGGTAAAGTGTTTCCGAAATATTTAGCAAATACTGAATTACTGTATATTGATAGATTCATCATGCCACTAAAAATATGTAAATACGTGTAAATACTAAAAATGTATCACTAAAAATAAATTCTAATATAGAATAGATATGAATAGCTAATATTTAATTATATCTTTTATTATAGCTATATTTTAATTAATTTATATTTATGTATACTTTGAGTGTGCGTGTGCTACTTTCACTATATTTATGTATACTTTAAAATACAAATAGAATTTGCTTAATTTTTTGTTTTTTTAGGAGTTTTCTATTTCATTATATAATAAATATAATAAACACATGAATCACTTATATTAAATCATAATAGAGAACAGATACAAATATGAAAAGTTCATATTTAATTATATTATATAATAGCTATAATATAAATGTAAAAAATTAATTTAAAGCTGCAGTCCATAGCTTTTTTTTAGGGTTAAAATTGATCCAAAATACATATTTGAGAAAATACATAAGCCAGTGTTCAAAACTCTCGACTGCAAATATATTTAGCAAACACTGAATTAGCTATATCAGTAGATTTATATTGTTTAATAAAAATATAAATCACTAAAACTAAATTATAATATAGTGATAAAATATCTAAATAGTAACTATGTATAGTTCATATTTAATTATATTATAAAATGGCTATAATAAAAATTTAAACCATTAATATTGAAGTATATATTATAATAGTATAATATTACACTGTAGTATATATTTGTATAATAAGTATAATATTGAAATAATAATTTAATTTGTTGATATTTTATCACATTAAAAAAATTCATATAATAATAACATGAATCACTATTAAATTATAATATAGAATAGATGGTACAAATATGAATAATTGATATTTAATGTTATTAAAGAATAGCTTTAATAAAAGCACATTAATGGCTCAGGTTTCTGCAGGTATTATAGACCTCCTGAACGTGCTAAATCTGTCTGCTTAAAATACAATAACTTTGGGAGAAACATATCAATGAATAACAGCTATTTTTCACAAAATTACCTAAAAGTGGGCCGAAAACTAAAAAATACCTCAGTTTGCCTCTCCCAGTCACTCAACACGGCCCTCTATTATCACATCCAGCATAACCTGGTATTTAGCTCTCCTGTGAATAACAAAAGACACTTCAGTCCCGTTTCTGCAGTGTCAATACAAGCGTCTGAGCAGCGTGACAAAACCTGATTTTACAAGAATACTCACACGTGCGTTGTAATAGTTTTAACACTATGTTTCAACAAATGCGGAATTAAAGGAAGAGACAGAGGGAGAAGTCGAGATGCTCTTCGGAGGTGTTCTCAGCTGGTTGAATCTCACTCGACACGCAGCACGAGTGGCTGATACGAGGAGCGACTCTAATAAAGACTGAGAAGTGGCTCACACACACATACACACACAAATAGACCTGCAGTGCTGTCTGAGGGCTGCTCCACTGGCCACTTCAGCCTCCTTCTTCCCAAGCCTGGATAACAGGGCTGCTCTCAAAACACATTATATTCCATGGCAGGCGGGCGGCACAAGTGGCCAGAGAGGCCTGTAGTCTGTACTCCCAAATGCCATAAAATCTAGAATGCAGACACGACATGGTGCTTCAACACACACTCTGAGCGCATCTCTTCCCGTCCACAATCTCATTATTTGCCCTATTCACAACATGGAAGTGTATTTTTCACTCCAGCTTTTCAAAAATGAGAATGGACAGAGCTTTCTCGCTCTCATTTTCCCTTAATGTTCCTCTCACTTTTTCAGTCAGCGCAGTTGTATTCTGGGGGAATTATTTGACCATTATAAAAACATGGACAAAGTGAATCAGAGCACACCGTGTCCTGGTAAAGTCCACAAAAAGCCATCCCAATGAAACTTTTGGACTTATTTGACTAACACTATGGCTTGGGATCCCCTGAAAAAAAAAAAATAAATAATATATATATATATATATATATATATATATATATATATATATATATATATATCCAATGAAATAAATACTTTAACTCAGTTTATAGGGATGCACCGATACCCGTACCCAGACACTGTGCTCATGTACTCATACTCATTAAAAATGATATCATGCTCTGATACCAAAAACCGATTCCACACAGCGCGTATAGAGCAGAATGGATAAATCAGAAAAGAATGTCAATGGAGTAAATGTATCTAACAGAATATTAAACAAATAGCTGCTGTGTGTAAGCTGATAACCAAAACACGCAGAGCGGATGAGAGCGATTTATGTATGAATTACAGTGTGCATATAACGTGTGGTTCCCTACATTATAACTGGAAAGCGGTAAAGCAATACCGTATGTTTTACCCAAAGGTGAACAGTTTTCAAGTCTCATGGAAAAAAAAACCACAGGGAAAATTAATTTGTGAAATATTGTTACCAAAATGCATCATAAGTTTGCCTAAAAGAACACAGAACGTTTTAATATTTTACGCAGCATTTATGCCTGGTAGCAGGTGTAAATTTCTTTCGTAAAAATATGATGGTCAGAATGATTTACACAATCATGTGTTCTGCTCATGTTTCATGAATGAGGCCCATTAAAAGTAATTAATTAATGTATTAAATAAATAATACAAATGTAAACAAATAAATAAATAGATATAAATACATATTAAATATTTATTTATATATATATTTATTTATTTGTTTACATTTGTTAACAAATTAACAATATTTTTATATTTTTATTTTATTAAACAACAAATTTTATTGTTTAATAAATAAAAATATAAAAATATTGTTTATGCTTTAGAAAGATAAAAATAAATACAAATAAATGTATATATATATATATATATATATATATATACACACACACACACACACACATATATATACATATATACATTACAAATAAAAGCATTAAACTGCAGTTTATAAGTTTTAATGCGTTTTATTTGTCCATTTATTTTCAATTTTATTTTTACATTAATAATTGATTTCACTAATTTATTTTTAAATGGCACTTTTAGTTCACCATAAAATACATATTATAGTTTTTATTAAACAATAAAGCACTTTGATTGGTTTACATTTTTTGGTTAGTAAATTAATGCCATACTTTAAATGCATTAATTCATCATTTTGTAGACTTTTATTCTATTATTCTAAAATGCAATAAAGAATAAGTAGGTGAATCAAAATGTTTGGTTGTGCATGCATAAGTAAAGTCTCTTTACACAACTACCACCCAATCACCACAGAAGGTACAGCACATCACAAAGATTTGCTTGTGTAGAATTAGACCCAATTACTGCCTCTGCAAAACACGAAAAAATCTGGTTGTTTGCCACTAAATTAACAGTTTTATATGCGGGAACTGTTTTGGTTAATTACCATTTATCAGATACTTTTCATCCAAGCAACTAAAGGCGGCATCCCACTAAAGCTGTCTCAAACAACTACAGATTGTTGTAGAGATGTCACCTACCGATTGTTTTTCACTGAAATCTCACCCTTTTAACTGGGAGGTCTCTCCAAAATCCCATATTGCAATGGCCCATTTTGGCAGCAAATCAATGTGAAGATAAGAACACGCAAAAGAAGAAAAAAAAACAATTATTGTAATAGACTGAATTAGGATATGGAAGTGTATTCGTCCCTTTGGGGCCATTATAAGTCATGCGCTGCTTCAGCAAGAAAAAGATGTATATTCAATAAACACAGACTGCTCTGCCTCCACTTTCTTATTTTATTAGTCATTTAAGTGTAGGAGAATGGCAGTAAAAAAAATGGTTATGCAATCAGAGTATGTGATTTGTGCGGAGGAAAACGCTTGGATCAGATCTGAGCAGCACAATGTGCTTGTCAGTTCTTCAATGTGAGAAGAAGCTCATTGGTCAGTGCCAAGGCCACAAGAGTCGTGCCCAGCCACTGCTCGTAATAATATCAAACATTCTAAGATGTTGTGATTTAGTCGCAAGGCCATTATCTCAGCAGGAAATTGAGTCACACGGGTTGTTAACATTCCCCACTGGGAGACGCTTCCTTCTGACTCTTAAATGGCTATGTAAATGAAGCTTCCAATTGAAAATTGGCTAACAAAACAGCAGCCTCAGAATATACCAATTGTAGGACAGTCCCTTTGGAGCATCCTTGGGTTAAGAGATTTATTTAAACTGCCCAGTTGTTAGTTCATCTGTACTTGAGATTATTCTACCACCTTGTATTAGCATCTCACATCCTTACCCAATTTCAAGATGCTAGAAATGCCTCCTGTATTGCAAGAAATATTGGCATGCATGAAACATTTTTTTAAGTTTACAGAGTTTCAATGACAGTACTTTATTAAAGGCACAGTATGTAAGTTTGGCCACTAGAGGTCGCAAAAACAAAGGTCTCTGTTCTTTAAGATTGGGTGCCCAAAACCTTCTTCTTCTGCTTTTAAATGAAAATGAAAGGCTTGTCTTCACTGGATGATAATGATGGTGATGAAGAAGCTATGTCCTACTTTTTGTCCTGCATCCTTTTATTTAATCGTCCTTTAAATGACAAAATTCTACAATAAAATAAAAAAATTTAATAAGAAAACATAGAAAATGCGCGTGCTGCACAGACGTTACTGAGAGCCATCCCAAACAAACAAACTCTTCGCTTTGATGAACGCTGCGCGGAAAACTGCGACCTCTTTTAAAAAGTGAACTGGTGAAAGTGAGCTACACCTGCCAGTAGTTACTGACATATGTCCATAATTTATGAGAAGGCCCTATCGAAGCTGCCAGATCAGACAAACGATATAAATTCAAGATGCACTGATCGAATCCGGTAAGAACGCATTCATCTTTAATCTTTTTCTAATGAACTTTTTTATAACGCCTATAACAATGTAAAGCATCATGTTAACATCACTGCAAAAAGACATCTAATATAAAATCTATATTTATTCACCTAGTAGGCCTAGGCTAAAATAATAAGTATATAGTACGTTTTCTCCCTATAGTGTCCCTTAAAATCAATAGTCAATAGAGCAATAGTCAGTTTGTTTTGGAATGTTCAAGCTCTGAACGTCGCGAATTCGCGTCGTGGCTGATATGAATGGTTTTGACGCAACTATTATCACGTGAACTATTCACTTTTTCGTTCCGCTTTTTGTTACGCGTCCAGTGTGAAAGGGCCTTGAGGCGAGAGAGAACAGCTGTCCTCTTCGTCTTCCACTTCCGACTCGTAACGGGAGATGGGAGCGGCCGAAGTCGGGCGCTGGCCATCAGTGAGTGACACGGGGAAAGCGAAGCACGTGTGCATTCCTCCACCGGAACCTTATCTTCTTTAGCTCACTTCATATAAGCCTGGTTTTCTCATTCATTATCTGCGAAGTCCTCTTTAGTGTTACACTGCAATTCCGGGCATTGTCTCTGGTTTCATGCCTCTTGGTTTTTGGATTTCTTCCCTGTTCCGTGGATTACTCTTTTGCTTGTGTTCCCTGCCTTTTTGTGTTTGTTTGTATGGATTGCCTGCCTGTGTTTGACCTTGCCTGTACTTTGGATTTAGTCTACTAACCCTTTCAATAAAACTGCATCTGGATTCTTAACCTTCTTGTCTCGGAGCAGTACGTGACAGTACACAAGTAAAAAAATAGAGGGAATGCGCTGTGACGTCACCTCCGGCCGGAGTGCTGCAGTTTCTCACAGTGAATGGCAAAAAGACTGAGCGGCTGTATATGTGTTCAGCGTGAATGCCGCGAAAAACAAACACAACACATATAAAGTGGGAAAGAGCTTTGCGATTGACTGTACAACTAGATTTGACAAAAAATCGGAGGTATATTTTTACAGACTGCGATAGAAAGAGGAGCAAATGGATCGCTGCAATTCACAGAAACAACTGGACTCCAGTCAGCGAAAGGTGGATTTGCAGTTTTCATTTTGTGTCAATATGCTGAATTTAGCTGTAAAACCATACCCATATATTTTTGTATTGTTATACATATATTAACAACTCATCAATTAAATATGTATCATTCCATATTCTGCATTATTGGATGTTTTTTTTAATAAACACTGACTAAAAAAAAACTATAAAGTTTTAGGGCTGGACAATATGATGATATATAGGCTATATATAACACTGATATAAGTAATCACCCGGATTTAAACCCATATTGTATTTATATAAAACATTCACAGGCAAATTTGCTTTATGTTTACCGTCTATATTGCTTTTATTTCCCAGTGTTGAAATCAGGCAAACATAAATGTCAGGCAACACGATATCCTCGCTGAATGTCAATAATATCCATGGATCACTGATCTTTAGTAAGTTGTAAGGAACACTATATTGAGTCCAACATTTAATTTAAATTGATAAAATTGTACGCTTTAGTCGCATTTTCGCAGTTTCCCCTATTAAATCCAGTCATCTTTTGCCACTTCGGCTCAGGCTCAGAGGGGGTTGTTCCGACGGGAAAGTCACGTGAATGCATTTCCCTCTATATATTTAAAGAATTTTAATAAATTGGTGATTTTAGTACAAAAATCTTACATATTGTGTCTTTAAACTATTATGTATAAATGTTTCATATAATGTATAATAATGCAATGGAGGAATATCTGTGGGTCCTGATAATCGCCAAATCAAAAGGGGCCTACATTTTTTAAATGTAGTTAGTAAATATGCAAGTACATGTGTTTAACACAATTCCATATTTTCAGGAATTACATTTTTTATTCTGGTCACCATTGCCCTGCATTGACCAGAATAAGTCCAAACTTATTCAAGTCCAACCCTGATGTAATACCATATTTAGCATTTTAATCTACAGTACATTTTTGTTAAATTTATACTATATTTCTTAGAAGTAATAGTTTTAAAATCTCTCCATTTTGGCCTAAAGTATCGTACAAGTATTGTTTGGCCTAAAGTATCGTATCATGAGCTCAGTGAATTTTATTTGAAATCGTGAATCGTGTAGTGTATCATTGCACCCACAATAACACAATATAACAATATTACAACACAATAACCTTGGTTTCTTCAAACGGGTGTATAGGACATTGCTGTGGTATGAGGTGGGTTTTTATTAGCAATTTTTGCAAAAAATAAAATCAGCGGGGCCTCTAGTTTCGCTGTATGAGATGAACGGCACATACTGTAGCACACCAATTCTCGTTAAACGCACGTCTTTTTTTCCTGACCTCTCATTTTAGTCAAGGCCGTCCATACCTCTTCCAGGAGTCCTAATTATCTCAAAACAATTAGCGCCAATTTGCCGCCGCGCCACTGAGAGATGAAAAGGAAGCTCTCCTTCCCGTTTTGTGACAGATTCAGAATGGCTGAGAGGGGAAGTTGAGGTCAGGAAATGACAAAAGAGCTAATTACAGAAGAGTACAGCTATTTCAATACTGTTTTCGAGGATGTTAGAACAAAAAAGCGAACGGCTACAGAAGACATCAGAAGGGTCAAAGTCACAAAAGATCCTGCAATTCAGGCTGATAAACTTGTGCGGTTTTACTGTTTCTGGCCCGCATTTGTGTGACATTTTTACAATGGATTTGTAGTCGATGTCACAGTTCATGCGTGATCTCTTTCAGCAGATGGCTGGAGGAGGTGGTAAATGTGAGTTTTACTGGCAAACATGTACAACCATGTGGGTGACTTTTCAGAGAATCACTCTATTGTATTGAAATAGGGTGGTTGTTTTACCATGCAGTAAGCACTCCATGAGACATCATGTAGAGAAACTCCAACATGTCATCTGTCCCAGAGATTCAATGTGCATTAACTGTACTAGATACTAAAGACATATGGGCATTTTAAAAACAGCTCAAGTCACTGGGCGCAGCATTAGTCAACCAATGAACTGGTTACAGGTGAGCAGATGCATGAACAGAGTGGCTGAAATGAACCACGTAAGTCAACAGGAGGTGCTCAGATGCTGCACACAATTTAGCAACTAACCAGATAGTTCTGTAAGGAAGAAGCACTTTACAAGCTCAAATGAAATAAAAAACTTTTGCTGATAATTTACTCACCCCCATGTCATCCAAGATGTCCATGTCATTCTTTCTTCAGTTGAAAAGAAATTAAGGTTTTTGATGAAAACATTCCAGGATTTTTCTACATGCAATGCACTTTACTGGGCACCAAACAGTTCAAAAGACGGTTTCAGTGCAAACTACAAACTGTTGAATGGGCTTTAAATGATTCCAGGCGATGAATAAGGGTCTTATCAAGCGAAACGATCGCTCATTTAAAAAAATAAAAGTTTTATAAGCTCAAATGTTCGCCTTGATTCGATACTGCGATGCACGTTTGTGACTCTCCTGTTCAAACATGTTCATCAAAATAAACAAATCTTTTTCTGAGTCAATTCGTTCATTTTGTTCGTTTAATGAACCAAATGACTCAAAAAGGATTCATTCATATTGATGAATGAGTTCAAACAGGAGAGTCACAAACACGCACCATTTGAGCTTATAAAACTTGATCTTTGTTATTTTTTTCAAAAATGTCAGATTGTTTCGCTTGATAAGACCCTTATTCATCGTCTGGAATCGTTTAAAGCCCTTTGAACTGTTTGCAGTTTGCACTGAAACTGTCTTTTGGACCTTGAACCGTTTGGTTACCAGTAAAGTCCATTATATGGAGAAAAATCCTGGAATGTTTTCATCAAAAACCTTAATTTCTTTTCGAATAAAGAAAGAATGACATGGATATTTTGGATGACATGGGGGTGACTAAATTATCAACAAAAGTTTTTTTGTTTTTTTTAATTGAACTACTCCTTTAATGCCACTAACCCACGTGTTACTGCATCAACAGCAAGAACATCATTACAATGCAAGCATGTTATAAGCACTCTCTCCCAGATTGATTACTTTTTTTATTAGTCTATTAAGATACAGGAATAGCATGAGGGAGTAAATTATGGCAATTCATTTTTGGGTGAATGATCTCTTCATCATATATTTTTATAAAGACTTCATCATCTCATAAACCATTTACAACAGCCTGTGACAAAGTGATGCACATGGGGAAAAAAGCATTTTAAAGCATCCAAGTCTGTATGAATGTGTGTGTGTGGTGGTCACTTTGATATTTTGATTTAAGTTTAAAACTATTGGATCTGAACAAAATGACAATGAAAGTAAAAGAATAGCAATGCACTAATGAACAAACAGATGCCTTGAATACTGGGAAATACTGTTACTGTGACCTTTACATCATGACTGCCACTGACAAAAACACCCAATATGTTTTTACCTCCTCCCTCTCTTACTCAGTCTATTCTAATGGACTCTCCCAGCATCTGAAGAACAGGACTGACAGTAATCAGATTTGTCTATCCTATAAAAGTGCTCAGAGATAAAAGCGTCTGAGACTTTCCACACTTTGACCAATTACAATGCAGGAGAGAGAATGACCTGTCCACTTTATCATTATCACAATGTCGGTCTCAGGACAGTGACCAAATGAACATGGAAATAAAGCGAATCTGAGAGGCTGATACTATCAAGCAGGTGCATTTGATGTTGGACTCAGCAGGTAGAGCACTTCCATTAAATATCGTCTGTCAGCAACCCCAACAAAAGAAGTCAAGCAGAGTCATCTAATGAAAACCCACTGAGCAAAAACTTCATTAAAATGTTAATAACCGTTCCGCTGAAACATTGTTTTGCCACCGACAACGGCTCCAAATATGCTTGATTGATTGAAAACAGAGGTTTCAGACAGTCAACAACCAATTCACCACTTAAAATATATTATGCTAATCACTGCCTTTCCAACATTATTTAAAATGAATGCCACGTAGCAATTTTATTTACATGGTGAAATGTGTCAACAAATAAGAACTACATTCGTTAAAACCAATGAAATTACTTTGTTAAAAATTTGTACACTTATATTGACATAGAAATATTAAAAATACACACTGGAGTATACAGCCATCCATATGTAATAAAGTTCGGTTAGTCTCCTTAAATCCAAAGAAGATCCATCGTAGCCCTCAAACCGTATTCACTTTATAGCCCTTAATCCTGTAATTGTGGACAAATGTGGGCACAGAGGACTCAGGTGTGATCCTATTTATTTATTATAAATGTTATATCACTGTCTTCGATAAAGTTTTGTCTATCCATTTATGGTGTTTTAAAAATAACTGTGATTTTAACAGTAAAATACTGTAAAAATGCTACAGTGCAAAACTGTTAATTGGTTAACAGAAAGTTTCCGTACTACACACGGTAAATAACTGTGATATAATTTTATAGTAAAATACCGTTAAATTTACAGTTTTTTAAACACAGTCTCATCCCAATTCGTCATATAACTGACGTTTTGGGACGTCTTTTGACCATTCGTCAATATACGACTTTTTAGGCCCCCTTAAACGTCGGTAGATGACGATCCCGGGTCGTCATACAACTGACGCTTTACATTTAACGTCAGTTAGGTGACCAGTTGGGTTTAGGGTTAGGTTTAGGTCTGGGGTAGAGTTAGGATCCCATAACGTCATCTACCGACGTTTAAGGGGGCCCTGAAAGTCGTATATTGACGAATGGTCAAAAGACGTCCCAAAACGTCAGTTATATGACGAATTGGGATGAGACTGCGCTGTTTTGAAAGTGAAAAAGAACAAATTATATAATTTACAGTGAAAAAACGTAAATTGGCATTCCCACAATTCCCTGTGTGACACTTCACATTTTATGTATTTTTGTTGAAATAACCGTTTCCTCATAGTTTTATTGTTTTTTTTTCTAATCAGTTATGTACATTAGGGTTTAATGTTACATTTAATGTTGTTAAATTAATGTTTATTACATTTTTTTAATTTCATGTATGTTACCATGATGGTGTTTAATGTTTGTGTGAATGACACTGTGCAGCTTCTTTAAAAGAATTACTTAATTTAAGTATTCACTTGTGATAAGCGTGATTGCTCATGTAACTCTCATCACTGCTGTGATGATTGTTGGTTGTCAGTGTATTACAATGGTCTAAAACAGATATCAATATGTCAAGAAGTTAGTAAATCAACATTTTATCAGAAATAATAAAATAAAATACGGTTTATTACTGTAAATTTTAAGTTAAGTCTGTTAAACCATTAACGTTCCTACCGTATTTTTAGCGGTAAAGTTCTGGCAACCACAGCTGCCGTTTTTTTACCGTAATATTTACGGTTTATTTTTTTTTACATTAAATATCATTCCAATAAGTTCTTTAAGCCAAAAGCCAATGCTGAAATGCGACTGATTTACCAAAGGCTCCACATTGAAATGTACCGAACAAACAAACAATGGACTACTGAGACATTCACATGTTTAGAATAAATAATCTCTTTCCTAGCATTAGGTTCGTTAGGAAAGTAATCTTGTTTTTAGTCCACTGATCCTGTATCTTCTGTTCTCATCTCACTAATGCGCCAGTGGATGGGGACAACGTTGTGATGATGAAGAGGTAGGCATTGATTTGATTCTGCAGAGGCGGTCTTTCGCCCCACTATTATAATTTAACAAAATTCATAAGCTTGGATTCAAGAAAAGCTGCTTTTGGACCAACAAGGAAGATTTGAGTTCTGCAACGTACAGGATGTTTTTATAGTACAATGACCACTTACATTAATCATTCGGGTCCCCATTAGTTTTAGTTTTTAACTTTAATTTCATGAAAATGTTTTTTAATAGTTCTGTAGGTAACAATAACAACACTGATGGAATGGAAATAAATTAAATGTCCGGATATCCACATCCTTTCGACAATATAGCGTATAATGAATACATAACACTTATAATTCAATAGTTGGTAAAAAATGAGAAGGCATCAGCAACTTCCCAAGTGGAAATGTAAAAAAGAGCTTCACACAGGTCCAAAAACCATTTGGAAACATAGGAAGAAGTGGTGGATTAGAAAAGACCTTTAATATTGACGCTGAGACAAGACATTGATGCATGGATTCGGGATCAATTATTTAGATAGAGCTTTATATGAGAATGGCAGAGAATCCTGAGCTTCTAAAGGGCAAAATGGAGTGCAGTGTAAAAGGGTTATAAATGATAAGTGATTATAGAGTAACGAGAGATGTGGATTAGGAGCATGTGAGCACAATAAATTCTGCAGTAAAAGCCATTCTTGACTATTACCCAACCGTCCCTAGAATTTCTGCATTTGATATTCGGCATTTCATTGATCTTAAAACAATCGTCGGCCGTTTTCAACCACTTCATTTCTATGGAAATGTCTACTTCTGATAATCAAAAATTCATTAGAGTCAAAGAGAGAGAGGAAAAAAAGAAATCCTTGAGGAATCCTCTTTCAATTTCCAGCCTTTCAACCATCCTCCGAACTCCTTACACTCTTTCCTCATAAATATTTAAGCACGGAACCGGGATGCTGGTTTTGTGCCACAGGAGGTACAGAAGTGCGGTTCTTCGGCATCGATCAAATAGGTTCAGGCTAAATAATTAAAAGCTCACACTCCCCGGACAAACGAGGGAGGCTGCTGGCGGCTCTCTTTCTCCGCCATGCTAACAATGGTCAGAACCCAAATTGCATGTGCACATATGCTTTTTGACCTTTTCATGTTTGTAATGGAGCCTCTGATGGTAAAAATAACCCTGAACAAATCCCCAGGCCGAGGCAGCCTATAAGGAAACACGAGGCAGATAAGGAAGGTGGGGTTTCGTGGGCTTCGGAGGAGATGAGGCTAATTCCGTGCTCGGCTGGTTCCTGCAGCCGGCGATTTGTGTTGGGAAGCACGGAGCGCACTAGACACCACGGCCAACATGCTCTTAGTTTTAATCAAAGAGGAAAAAGACTTGCCTCAGTACACTAATGAAATGGGGAGCAGCTGTGCTCAGGAAAGCGCAGTAACCACACATTTAGTTTGGCAGAATGTCTGCCAAAGGCAACTGTATATTTCCAGGCAGAGGGAATGTGTTTGAGGGCATTACAAGGATGTCTTGGCTAATATCAATCTAGTAATATCTGAACATACGGCGAAATATCCTCACGTGATTAATTATATTATTATTTGGAAAGTGAAAGTGGTGAAGTGTGAAGTTTTCAGAAAACGTTATTTATATGACCCTAAAAATAAGTAGCCATAAAGTTTATAAAGTTAACTCTTTCCCCGCCATCGATGCTCACCAACATTAAAAAAATAAAACTGTTCTTTCTTTTGATATTGCATGTTCAGATATTCAGTACAAACAAATATTCTGTGGGTCATGATTTAAAAAAACAACAACATTTTATCAAAAACACTGGAGTTGGCTGGTAACTTTTTTTTATTCGCTGGCGGGGTAAGAGTTAAAGGAGTAGTTCACTTTAAAAAAAAAACTTTTGCTGATATTTAACTCACCCCATGTCATCCAAGATGTCCATGTCTTTCTTTCTTCAGTCGAAAAGAAATTAAGGTTTTTGATGAAAACATTCCAGCATTTTTCTCCATGTAATGCATTTCAGTGGGAACCAAATATTTCAGACAGTTTCAGTGCAAACTGTTCAAAGGGCTTTAAACGATTCCAGACAATGAATAAGGGTCTTATCAAGCAAAATGATCACTCATTTAAAAAATAACAAAGTTTAAGTTTTATAAGCACAAATGGTCGCTTGCTCTGTTCTGTGATGCTCGTTCGTGACTCTCCTGTTCGAAATCGGTCTAACAAAATGAACAAATCTTTTTCCGAGTCAATTTGTTCATTTCATTTGTTGAATGAACCGAATGACACGAAAAAAGATTCGTTCATTTTGATAAACAAGTTTGAACAGGAGAGTCATGAACGCACATAACAGAACAGAGCAAGCGACCATTTGAGCTTATGAAAAGTAAACTTTTTTTTTTAATGAGTGATCGTTTCACTTGATAAGACCCTTATTGGTCGTCTGGAATCGTTTAAAGCCCTTTGAACAGTTTGCAGTTTGCACTGAAACTGTCTTTTGGACCTTGAACTGTTTGGTTACCAGTAAAGTCCATTATATGGAGAAAAATCCTCAGATGTTTTCATCAAAAACCTAAATTTCTTTTCGACTGAAGAAAGAATGACTTGGACATCTTGGATGATCTTGTTTTTTTTTTAAAGTGAACTACTCCTTTAATGTTAGATCTATACATCTAAAGAGAATATAATTCAAATGTTTGTATACTGTACATACTGTTGTATAAATAAAAACCCAAAAAGATTTTACAGCAAAACATTCATTTGTTGCACAAATTTGTTTCTCACTGTTAAAACTATGGCAAAACAATGATATTTCTATAATTAGTTAAAATAACTGTGATAAAAAGAAATACGTGAAATTCTTAAATGTTAACTTTGACTTTTCTCTCGTATATTCCGAGAACCTCTCTGAAACTCTAATTTGAAACCTCCCGAACAAGAGGAGACAAGTGCAAGACTACATTTTATTCAGAAGAAAAAAATAATAAAAAGCAGCAAATTTGTCTCCAACTGTGCTCTATTTCATCTTATTACCATCTAGGATAAAGAAAAGAGATTTCACTAGTGATTTGTCTTTCTTATGGGACTGCGCTCCGACCACACACTTGCCAGATCCCAGCTGAACGGACAAGCCTTCCAACAAGCAGTGGGCAGAGAAAGAGAGAAGGTCAATACTCCCTCTACAAACAGCACTTTTGTGAGGAGGCAGGCATTAGCAGATGCAGATATACACGCTGACCAGGCTTCCCTGATTAAACAGGTCAGGCTTGTTCTGAAGCGAAGGGAGAGAGTGAATTAGAGCCGCAAGAAAAGTGCTATCTGCCAGCCCTGATATTGATGGAGTTCCTAAGTAAAAAGCCACTGGCATGAGTCCAGCTCTCTGCACTATCCTCACGTTCAGCAACAGATGATTGACTGGATGTGGTCCAAACTTGGCACTGGACACAAAGCCCGGCTAATCCACGGCCCAGGCCATGGCACTTTTCACTCCAATTAGGTCTTCAATCAAATAAACGATATAGATTGTTCACAAGGATGTCAGAAATATTGTACTCTATTAGGAATAAACCGTGGGTTAGAGGAGATTTTGTCGGAGAGTGAAGCCAGTGTGAAGAAATCACACATTCCCTGGTCTTTTCTCATTGATTCAACTAATCATTTCCATGAAAAGCAGGGATGCATATTTAGGTCAAACTAAATGATTAGTAATTAAATAATATTTTATTTATACAGAACTGTTAACAAAGTGATTTTACTGGGGGGAGGGGGTCCTAAATGAATTGGTGTTTTGAACAAATTGAGTGAATGACTTAGTGACTCACTTGTAAAGACATCACTTGTTTTGCATGAGTAAATTGCCAGTCAATTGAGTAAATGTTGGATTGAATGAATTCTGTCACGGCCTCATGAGAAAAGTCACAATTGTTTTGTCACAAATTAATTGGTGTTTTGAACAATCAGATTGAGATGAATCATTCCGAATGAATCATTCAGTAAAAACACTTTCATTCTCACTCACGTTTCATGTGTTTTGAACAAATTAATTGAGTGAATGACTTAGTGACTCAGCTTATAAAGATGTCAGCTTTTTTGCATGAATAAATCGACGTCGAATTGAGTAAAAGTTTTGACTGAATGAATTCAGTAGCACGGCCTCATAAAGAAAAGTCACAATTAATTTGTCACAAATTAATTCGTGTTTGAACAAACAAATTGAGTGAATCATTCCGAATGAATCATTCAGTGAAAACACTTTACTTTTTCACTCACGTTTAATAAATGGAATTGGTGTTTTGAACAAATTAATTGATGTGAATGACTTAGTGACTCACTTATAAAGACATCACTTGTTTTTGCATGAGTAAATTGCCGTTGATTGAGTAAAAGTTTCGACTGAATGAATTCAGTCACGGCCTCATAGAGAAAAGTCACAATTGTTTTGTCACAAATTAATTTGTGTTTTGAACAAACAAATTGAGTGAATCATTCCAAATGAATCATTCAGTAAAAACACGGTCATTCTCACTTACGTTTCATAAATGAATTGGTGTTTTGAACAAATTAATTGAGTGAACGACTTACGTGACTCACTTATAAAGACATAACTTGTTTTTGCATGAATAAATCAATATCAATTGAGTAAAAGTTTCGACTGAATAAATTCAGTTATGGCCTCATAAAGAAACGTCACAATTGTTTTGTCACAAATCAATTCAGTGTTTTGAACAAACAAATTGAGTGAATCATTCCAAATGAATCATTTAGGAAAAACACTGTCATTCTCACTAACGTTTCATAAATGAATTGGTGATTTGAACAAATTAATTGAGTGAATGACTTAGTGACTCACTTATAAAGACATCACTTGTTTTTGCATGAATAAATTGACGTCCATTGAGTGTTTCGACTGAATGAATTCAGTAACGGCCTCATAAAGAAAAGTCACAATTGTTTTGTCACAAATTAGGCTAATTGGTGTTTTGAACAAACAAATTGAGTGAATCATTCCGAAAGAATCATTCAGTAAAAACACTTTCATTCTCACTCACGTTTCATGAGTTTTGAACAAATTAATTGAGTGAATGACTTAGTGACTCACTTATAAAGACATCACTTGTTTTTGCATGAATAAATTGCCGTCCATTGAGTGTTTCGACTGAATGAATTCAGTAACGGCCTCATAAAGAAAAGTCACAATTGTTTTGTCACAAATTAGGCTAATTGGTGTTTTGAACAAACAAATTGAGTGAATCATTCCGAAAGAATCATTCAGTAAAAACACTTTCATTCTCACTCACGTTTCATGAGTTTTGAACAAATTAATTGAGTGAATGACTTAGTGACTCACTTATAAAGATGTCACTTTTTTTGCATGAATAAATTGGCGTCAATTGAGTAAAAGTTTCGACTGAATGAATTCAGTCACGGCCTCATAGAGAAAAGTCACAATTGTTGTGTCACAAATTAATACGTGTTTTGAACAAACAAATTGAGTGAATCATTCTGAATGAATCATTCAGTAAAAACACTCTCATTCTCACTCACGTTTCATAAATGAATTGGTGTTTTGAACAAATTAATTGAGTGAATGACTTAGTGACTCACTTATAAAGACATCACTTGTTTTTGCATGAATAAATCGTCGTCAATTGAGTAAATGTTTCGACTGAATGAATTCAGTCACGGCCTCATAAAGAAAAGTCACAATTGTTTTGTCACAAATTAATTGGTGTTTTGAACAAACAAATTGAGTGAATCATTCCGAAAGAATCATTCAGTAAAAACACTTTCATTCTCACTCATGTTTCATTCCTGACTGATTCAGTGTTTTTTAATAAATTTCAGAGTGAATAATTCAATGACTCAATTATAAAGACGATCACTTGTTTCATTTCTGAATGCATCTGAGTTGTTGAACAAATCGGTTGCATGCTTAAATCGTTAAATCAATGTATTACTTGAAAAAAATCCCTTGAAATCTGCCTAAACACACACATATGGAAGCAGACTAAAGAAAATAAAGTCAGAATGAGCAACACCATGAACAAATATAAAAATCTTGAAATCAATTCTATAAGCACAATCAAACAAGTAAATCAAATAAGCACTAGATCAAGTTTGTTTACACTGCTGCTAGTTACACGTATTGTTAGCACATTTCATCTGTCTCTTCTTATTACTGTGTGTGGTATCCCTCGCTTTTACCCAAAGGACAAAAATTACTCATAGCACAGATACACACAAACAGCCGGCTCATCAAACAGCTCATCAGTCTACTGAGTAATCCGAAAAGGAAATCAAAACGAAAGCATGTCCTTGAGCTACAATGTGCGTTTGAAATATGTGACAACAGTTTTGATACAGAATTTCAGCATTTGTATCTCACTTCTACCATTTCCATGGGGTTATTTGCAGGAAGTGTTGAAACCTTCAAGACGTCCCATAACCATAGCAACAAGTGTTGAACCAATGTAGGATCTCGTTGCCACAACATTCAACCTATTCTCTTGATCCAGTTCAAAAAGATGAAGCTACAAAAGCACCTTAGACATGTAGTGATGCAGATAAAACTGACAGTTAGTTTTGTTATAAAACAGTGTAGTGACAATGAGTCATACCGCCTACTTCTGGCAAAGAGTCCTATAAAATACATTTAAAAGAAAAATCTCTAGCTGTTTCTTGTTTCACACAGGGAACAAAAGTAAAGTCCCCCTGTAGTCAATCATTTTATCCCTTAAAACTCATCTTTGATCACCAAAATGACATATTTAAATGTTTTTGTCCTAGAAACATATAAATTCAACATGTCTTAAAATAGCTTGAATGTAACTCTACACGCTTGCCCCATTTATATATGCGGTTCAATGAATATGCAAATTAGCCTTGCCTCAACTCATTCACAGCAGCTCAAAGATCCACTTGTTGATGATCACATGTTACAAGCTAGTTTGTGATGTCAGAGACACCAGCGATTTCAAACCGCGTTTTTGGTTCACTGCCGTTTTAAGGAGAAAATACTCAGGAATGGTTCACTTATGAATTTGCACATGGTTTGTCATAAAGCAGATTCAAAACACCACATAATAGACATATAAACAACATTAAAAGCTTGATTTTCTCCACAGGGGGACTTTAATGTATGGCCATTAAAAAGAGGATGTACAACTAAATAAAAAAAAACGAATTTAATTGCATACAAGATCTAATAAATTAGAGAAAGTCTGTTCAATGATTGTGATGTTTTTTGCTCATAAAACAAAAAGTATTGTCTTGATCTGACATGCTCTAATCTGATTGGTTGACATTATGCAACATCTGTTTTTTTATCAGTCCCTCTGGAAAATTAAATATATAGGCATTGACTTGTCTGTCGTGTCATTTATACGCGAAAATGTGTTTACATGCATGAACGCAGTTTTCGCATGCATTTGATATGCAGTTCATTTGCATGCAACACCAACGCATTCTCATCCAAGTGCGTCATATAGTGACACTTTTGAAATCTTGTCTGAATCCAACGCACATGCACCCTTTAGCTTCAATATAACACGGTTATGGTAGGTTTAGGTCTGGGTGTAGGTTTAGGGTTAGACCACTAGGAGGCGCCTTCTGACCCGTATATATCTGTGTCTCATATTGACGATAAACGGTGCCATGTGCGTTGGATGTAGACAAAATGTCAAAAGCGTCAGTATATGACGCTTTGGGATGAGAACTCCACACTACTAATTCTACTCATACGTATAATACACACACCCCACCCCACACTGAAACCTACCCTAACCAACCAATGCGTATCATATGCACATAAAAAAAATCACTTAAGCGTATAAATTACACAACAATACATGTGTGCTATAAAGATGCATTTAGTGTGATCGGGTTGGTAATTCAGAGCCCTTCTCTTGAAATACTTTAGAAGAAAACATTGCATTTCACACTCTCATTCTAAATTAGCTAATTGAAATGATCATTTGCATACTGATTGATTCATGAAATAAAGACCTATACTTAACAAATTAACTTTTTATAATTATGTTGTGTTCTAAAAATGTGAAAATGATGAATGGTGTTAATTAATAGTTATTCTTTTGTGACAATAAATGTAACATTTGACAATCTTCTGTGACGTTTGGCTTTGATACATTTAATTGCATTTCTCCAAACAGAGGATTGAAGGATCTCTGGAGTAAATTACATGAACAATACTTCACAAAAGATAACTTAATTCTGCTTTTTATCTTCTGACAGCTTAAAATCCAAAAGTGTGGAGGCTCGTGATGTCTCATTAAAGTGCTCATGAGCAGCGAGTTTCTTCTCAAAACGCTGAACTCTCAAAGAGGCACAGTCATACTCTAAGACTAAGTGGATGACACCAGCGGCTTGAGGAAAACAGCAGGCACTTCCAGCTCATTTGGCTTCAGCTCAAACAGAGTTTGAAGAGTTTAAAAAATGCTCTAAAATCACTGGCCGCAAAACAAACAACAATATGTGGAAAATGTTTGACTAAATTTGAAGACTATGCAAAGATGCAATGTCAACAATTTGTGATACAAACTTATTCTGAAATATTCTTACAATTTAAAATAACAGTTTTCTATTTTAATATATTTTTTTAAAATGTAAAATTATTGTTGGCAAAGGTTAATTTTCTGCATAATTTCCCCAGTCTTCAGTCTCACATGATCCATTCTAATATGCGGATTTGCTGCTCAAGAAACATTTCTTATTATTATCCATGTTTATTATTATCTTCTCATTATTAATTATTAATGTGAAAACTGTGAGAAACATAACATATTTAAAATAGAAATGGTTTGTAACATTATAAATGTCTTTACGGTCACTTCTGATCAATTCAATGCATCCTTTTCAACAACAAATTGTTTAATTGTATTCAAACTGTTTCAAAAAAAGCATTATGTAACTACATGCTCTGACTGGTTGTTTACAAAAGTGTGTTAATTTCAAATTGTTTATCAAAAGACTATTTATTTAACTTGGATTTCATGTGTGTTAGTCTACATGTTACATATCCATAGCTTCTTCATATTAAAGGGAAAAAAAGCATAAATAAATAATTTGTGACCAAGGTAAAACCAAACTCATGTTCAGATCTGGACTGTGCTCTGCAAGCTGGTAATCTTCGGTGCATACACATCCATTTTCTGTTCATCTTCCTTTTTTTACATGTGTAAATATGAAGAGAACATGTTAAGGTAGTCAGGAGCACATTACACATTTGCGTCTGAAGTGTCAGGAGACTCTCTTATCGCCCTTACAGAGCTGGGACATAATTCATTTCATAAGACTCAATTTACAGAGCAATCAGGGATTAATGTTCATCCCGGTCTATAAATCAGCATTTTTATCAGGCCTGAGACCTTCTCAGCATGCTAATGGCCAGCGTGAGAGCAGCTGTGTTCGAGAGAGCTGGAAGGAACAAGCTCGTGGCAGTAATTGGAACGGTCACCCCCACAGGCCACAAAAATAAAAAGATGACTGAAGGAAAGAGTGGATAGTGTAAGTTTTGGGAAGGAAGGAGATGCCAATTGGTGAGACAGAAATCAATCAGACCTCCAGCTTACTACACAGATTGGTCCAGACTAAATGGAGGGACACATAATGGCACATCAGTGAATAATGGCTTAAATTTCAGTCCGTTCCTCGCACAAAGCTACACTGAAAAAACATCATTTCACTGCTGATCCATAAATCGCATATGAAATTACCCACAGCAGATCTATACTAGCCTGGCAAACCAGACCTATCAAGATGTTAGGTCTGGGAACTCACAATAGAGGGAATGCGCGTGACGTCACCTCCGGCCGGAGTGCTGCAGTTTCTCACAGTGAGTGGCAAAAAGACTGAGCGGCTGTATATGTGTTCAGCGTGAATGCCGCGAAAAACAAACACAACACATATAAAGTGGGAAAGAGCTTTGCGATTGACTGTACAACTAGATTTGACAAAAAATCGGAGGTATATTTTTACAGACTGCGATAGAAAGAGGAGCAAATGGATCGCTGCAACTCACAGAAACAACTGGACTCCAGTCAGCCAAAGGTGGATTTGCAGTTTTCATTTTGTGTCAATATGCTGAATTTAGCTGTAAAACCATACCCATATATTTTGTATTGTATATATATATATTAACAACTCATCAATTAAATATGTATCATTCCATATTCTGCATTATTGGATGTTTTTTTAATAAACACTGACAAAAAAAACTATAAAGTTTTAGGGCTGGACGATATGATATATAGGCTATATATAACACTGATATAAGTAATCACCCAGATTTAAACCTATATTGTATTTATATAAAACATTCACAGGCAAATTTGCTTTATGTTTAGGTCTATATTGCTTCTATTTCCCGGTGTCGAAATCAGGCAAACATAAATGTCAGGCAACACGATTCCTGGCTGCATGTCAATAATATCCATGGATCACGTTCTTTAGTAAGTTGTAAGGAACACTGTATTGAGTCCAACATTTAATTTAAATTGATAAAATTGTTCGTTTTAGTCACATTTTCGCAGTTTCCCCAATTAAAT
Organism: Hybognathus amarus; assembly: GCA_030378365.1. NCBI lineage: Eukaryota > Metazoa > Chordata > Actinopteri > Cypriniformes > Leuciscidae > Hybognathus > Hybognathus amarus. The sequence goes on along the minus strand of JAQIUQ010001082.1, from coordinate 639,960 downwards.
CCAGTCACGCAGCAGATCTTTTGCCACTCGGTCAAGCTGAGAGGGGTTGTTCCGGCGGGAAAGTCACGTGAATGCATTCCCTCTATTGGCATACCTCAATCCGGGGGGCGGGATGAAAATATACAATAACAATAACAATATCCCTCTGCACGCCATAGGATAGCGCTCAACCAACCAGAGCGATGATGGCTGTGGCTGAGTGAGTCCAATGCGTTTTCCCTCGTGGTTCTCTCCAGCGGAGCAAGTTGATATATTAAACTTTTGCCTTATCCAGTCGTCAAAACTCTGAACACATCTTCCTTTTTAAGAATGACTTAAGTTACTTTCTTAACTCCAAGTCATCCGAGTCGCGGCCAAAGCCGAATCGAAAGACCGCTGTTCGCCAGCTGCGTCTTGTTTGTTTTTAAGTATCAGGGAAATCACCTATGGAAATCTCGGCACAGAACCGTCACAACTTCTGCCGTCATTTTGATAAACCCGCCCACCAACTCTATACACGATGTGATTGGCCAGACCGGAGTTTGGATTTTCCACTTCGAAAGTCAACGGAGAGTTGCTAGACCACACTTTGCAGCAAAATAATTTTTGCTGCCGCTAGGGTGCGTCTGAGATTTCTAGGCTACATGCTATACAGGTGGAGCTGGGGAAGGTGGAGGGTTTCAGAGGAACTCTGAAAATGCACTACAAACTGCTACAGCAAACACTCACCAACTCAGGGCTCTCAAGAGTCACAAATTGAGCGTGACAGTCACTCATTTTGGTCTTTTGTCACGCACTTCCACACACTGAAAAACTATTTATAATATATTTAATATGCAAAATTTCTCTGGCCGCGCCGCTCTCACTATAGAACCGGCAGGAATCAAGCGGGTCTCCCCTTCGAGTTCTTAGTCAAGCCTGCCACTTATCAGCCAATCAAAAAAAAGAAAGGGGTTACACAATAGCCAATCAGAAAATAGCACTTTCGTATCTGTCTATTTGTGTTTTAATGTTACACAAAATTCATAACTTGTTTGACAAAAACAATGACAACTTGACTAGCCTGGGAAAACCCAGACAACTTCCGGCAAATTTCAGATTTGTTCTGAAAGTTAGTCTGGCAAAGAGCTCATTCAAGCCCATTTCCAATCCATCGAAAATCGGAGGCATCAATCAGAAACGTTGGGGAGGGCTTTATACGATGAGGATAGTGTTGGGATTTTGAAGAAGATTTTGTAGCCTACATTACAAAGATGGATGTCGCCGCCGAACATCACTCGTTCGAATCAGCTATCGCGTCTGTTCAGCCCGTTCTCATCCTTTAGCGTCACACAGAACGCTTTATGACGAAAACGGCGCTATACTACGCACATGGTACCTCTTTATCGTTTATATAACACATGAACTCAAGGCGTCATAAATCCTTTAGCGTAATATGAGACTCCCTACCCCCACACCTAAACCTACCCATCACAGCGCGTATGTATATGAACGATAAAGGGTACCATGTGCGTAGTATAGCGTTTTATATGACGCCAAAGGATGAGAATGCGCTGGTCTGTTTTAAGCGATTTAAACGATTAGAACAAAAGCTCAAGAAAAATTTGATTTCTCAGTTCATCACCCCTTTAACAGTTTCAGGGTAAGTTTTAGTGTTGGTAACATTTCCCACATTGTCCCACACAAACTTACAATCATCCCACATTTGGTTTGTTTGATGGTGGTCACCCTACTGACAACACTTGCTCAGAAACAAGTAGTCTAGGCCTAGTCCTATTTAAATTTTAAGCAATAAGCTCACTGGCTACAAATGCAACGTGAACCAATCAGCTTGTGCCATGTAATTATCAATGTGATTGTCAGCAGGTTGCATTAAGGACCAGTCAGCCTGCGCCATCTAGTTTCATGACAGAACTCGCTATCCATCCATCCACAGTATCTTCCTCCTGCTTATAGTGATGGTATCCATCTCAGATTTATTCACTTACAACCAATTACTGTAATACTTACTGGGGCCAACTTCATTCATTTAAATGTCATGATTACATTTGTCTAGTGAGGTAAAAGAATGAGACTACTAAAGTGAGAGAGAGTGAGAAATATAGATAGGAACAAAAGAAAGATGGGCCTCTGCACCATTATTTGGAAGATTGCCCTGGCAGTAAGCAGTAAGATACAACCTACTGAAGTGATCAGATTCTACTCAAGTAATGAAGCAGTCAGCCATTTTAATGCCTTGGAAATTACAGAAGAGAAAATGGCTATTTAAATGCAGTACTTGACCGTGCTTGAAAAATGACTTACTCTCTCCATTACCCAGCTTGGCTCTCACATTAAGCAAAAGTTACCGGCTAGGGGTTCATATCCATCACCTAGCTACATTCATGGTAAATTATGCCATATTAAAACTGCCTGTAGACTGAATGACAAAAAAAAGACAAACAATGTGGTAGCGCAATAGTGTCTACAACTGTCTCACTCAATTCACACATTTTCACATTTACTGTGCATGCTGGGCAAAGTCAAAGTCTCTTTTCCCCTATGTGTCTGAAGAAAACAAGCCCTTGTATACCTGTATTTTCGAGGTATACAAGGGAATATAGGCCTAAGAACTGGAGTATTTTATAGTATAGCTGAGCTCATCATTGTTGAGGTACTCTATATATGGAAATATGTATAGCAATTTCCAGATTGAACACATCATAGCACAAACGCACACAGCACGCCACAGTGCACACAAAGATCTACTGTAGATTAATTTAAGAGAAAGACATCTGTGTTATGAACCTATTAAACTGAGGAGCATTAACCTCATGCTGTTAAATGAAAGATATTTCACACTCATAAACATTTGCAGGGCATTTAAAAATATGCAAAGTGTTCTGGGTATTCTAGTTACACCAAAAGAGATATTAAAACCTCTGTATTGGTGTGTTTTCAATGACCTATTGATGATGAGTGATCACTGGAATATATACACACTCATTCAATTAGTCTAACATTTTTGTGGAAACCTTGATACACATTTTTTCAGAGATTCTTTGGTGAATAGAAAGTTCAAAGAACAGCATTTATTTTTAAATAGAAATATCTTGTAACATTATTAAAGTCATGAATGTCACTTTTGATCAAAATCACATATCCTTGCTAAATAAAAGCACACATTTCTTTACAAAAGAAAAAAATTGAATCTTACTGATCCTCTTATTTTGCAAAATAATTGAAAAATATGGATTGTATGCTTGAGTTGCACACTGATAGATTAAGTTATGAGGAAAATATGTTATTACTTTACTAGGGCTGTCAAACGATTAATGATGATTAATCATGTCCGATATGTATATATATATATATATATATATATATATATATATATATATATATATATATATATATATATATATATATATAAATACACACACATGCTTATATATTTTTAAGAAATGTTTTCATGTATATACTGTATATAGATTTATGTATAATTTATATTATATATAAATATAAATATTTTAAATATAAATAATATTTTTTTCTTAAATGTACATGCATGTGTGTGTTTTTTATATATATATATATATATATATATATATAATTATACACAGTGCATCCACATAAATTATGTAAACACAGACTTTTATTTTGGATGTGATTAATCGCGATTAATCGTTTAACAGCCCTACTTTTTACTTGATTTTCAGACCACGTGATATTTTTATATTTAACCATGTGTATATTTTTTTCATATTTTATATTTAATTTTCTTTAAATGTTTTGCAAATCACATGAAACCAACATGAATGCAAAGTACATTTCCAAGAACTTAAATGTGTTTTGAACTAGATTATCTGTATCATGGATCCTCTTATATGTCATTGACCCACATCAATATCATAATTGGATCACGAGTGAAACTTCAGGTTTGGAATCAGCTTTGCCGACACCTCTCAGTCTCAACTCGCACTATTAAACGACTGAGGTAATCTAAAAACTTCATTTAAACTTAATTCTAGAGCTGGTGTAATTGTTAGGCCCCAAGGGCTCGGTCAGACATCGCGTCTACGCCACTATTAAAAACTAACAGCTCTTTGTCTCAGTTCAGCAATCCAGAGTCTCTCAAAGGCCACAGAATGGACATATGAAACTTGCTCTGTGGATGGTAAGTGGCCTGACAGATCACTAAAGGTCCTGCTCGCCATATGGAGCTTTAGCTCTGAGTTTCAGAGCCGAATGAGACTTCTGAAGCAGTCGGGCAAAAAAAAAAGGGAGCCATGATCTGATCACCCTCTGGCATGTGCTTCTTCATCCCTTCTGTTTTACAAATAATTCTCCATTTCAGTGGCAGCGAGCTGCCAAGCGAGCCAAGACCCAGCCCCACCACCAGCTGGTCCTCCAACCTGCAGTTTTATGTTGTGGAAATGGGTTTTCAATTAAAAAAGTCTATTCAAACACGTTTTTTTTTACCCCCTGAAATGGTGGAACTCGTTAAAACCCGTCGCTGAAATGCGATACATCAAGTGAAGTGTGAAAGTTTTCTTGTTCTTTAGTTATGTGGTGATTTATTATAAGTAAATTAATAATTCGAATAATGTGAAAAAAGCAATGGTGCACCATTAGAGGTTGATGAAATGCACCATGCTTGGTTGCATGGCTCAGGCTTTGAAATAGGAAAAAAAAGAGTCAAGGTTAACACAAACATACTGTATATGCACACAAACAAACTTGCTCTTATTTTTTATTTACTGCTAGTTGAACATTCGCTTTCTGCTCTTAAGTATCTTGTATGCACTTGAATACTTGTGTGTGTGCTCAGTATTTTTTGCAAACCCAACCATTTAACATCGAATAGTTTTCTGATTTGACGGAACACTCGCCGCGTAGGAATCCATAAAGCCACTGAAACACGCGGAGCTCGCCTGAACAGATCTGTCCACAAGCGTGCAGAATAAATACATAAACAAGCAAAACTGTTAAATACACTCATGCCTATGTAGACCAACCCCTGCCCAATGCCTCTGAAGCAAGAAAATGACTCTGGAGATGAAGTCCACTAAACGCACAGGGCCATTAGAGCTGGGCAAATAGCAGTTCTCTCAGGCCATGGCTAAAAGTTCTGCCACAACACGTTAGTGACATCCAACGAGCTGCAGACCAGCAGGGCTTAAATCAGGACAAGGAAAACATTTAGGGGACTCTGGGAGGCAGCTCTCGGAAGCTTACTGAACAATGGCTTACTTTTTGACACAGGCACTGTCAAGGCGAAGCTGTTGAGAGTAAAAGCATTTAGTGTAGCCTAATTCTTGAGTTGTGAAGGAAGGAGATAGATAGAAGAAATGACAAGTAAAATGAATAATGGAGAGATAAAAAAAGGAATATTACACCTGAAGAAAGTATGACCTATGAAATAACAGTTCTAATAAAATACATTTGGGTACACTTTGAACTGTTGCTTTGTGAAAGCAAACTTAGACAAGAAAAAAAATACCTGGAGACATTGTAAGTAGTCCTAGTTCAAGCACAAAGCAAACAATCTAGAGGTCTAAAAGAAAAACACTTAATTAAAGGGGTCATGACTTTTGTAGGGCTGTAATCAACAAAAAAATCTTAGTCGATCGAAGTCCTGAAATTTTGACTAGAAATCAATTAAAAATTGATGTGGGGTGGGTAAAGGAGGGAGTTCATCAGTTCTGCCTACACTCTCAGAAAAAAGTTACAAAAGCCGTCACGGGGCTGTACCTTTTCAAAAAAGAAAACTTTTGTACCAGTTTAGGTGATAATATGGACATTTTAGGTGCTATTATGTACATTTTAGGTGGTAATGCAGACATTTTAGGTGCTAATATGGACATTAAGGTGCTAATATGTACATTTTAGGTGCTATTATGTACATTTTAGTTGCTAATATGGACATTTTCAGTTGGTAATATGGACATTTTAGGTGCTAATATGGACATTTAGGTGCTAATATGTAAATTTTAGGTGGTATAATGTACATTTTAGGTGCTAACATGTACATTTTAGGTGCTAATATGGACATTTAGGTGCTAATATGTACATTTTAGGTGCTATTATGTAGGTGATATTATGTGCATTTTAGGTGCTATTATGTAGGTGCTAATATGGACATTTTAGGTGCAAATATAGACATTTAGGTGCTAACATGTACATTTTAGGTGCTATTATGAACATTTTAGGCACTGTTATGTAAATTGTAGGTGCTAATATGTACCATTAAGGCACCAATATGCACCATTTAGGAACTTTTGAAAGGTACAGCCCCAGTGACAGCTTTTGTCCCTTTTTTTCTGAGAGTGTACTGAGTCCCTGTGTTGCCAGAGCCTGAGTGTCTGCTTGCATCCATCTGTCCTACTCTTCACTTGTTTATTAATAAACACTCACTGTACTCTTGCTATTGAATCCTTGACCATTTCTTTCCCGCAACCATGACATACAGCCCTACTCTTTTGACATATAAGAGGTCATTGTACTATAAAAATATCCTGTAAGTTCCAGAACTCAAAACATCCCCGTTAGTCCAAAAATAGTGCATGTCATGTAGTAGTAAATACAGAGAGAGATGCAAACAGGTTTGCCTGAGCAACAATAATGATAGAGATGCCTCTGAGGATTACAAGACGGTCTGAAGTGCCAAGTTGTGAAAAAACTGTTTTTGTTTTGCCTTCCTTGAGATCCTAAGTGTGAAAAAAAACTATAATTCCATATCGCATCAACAACACACTTCATTTGTCTGCTTCATTTTACTATGACTTTCCAGTGCAGGCTTTTCAGAGAGATTGACTTACTTCAGTAAGCTTGAGTTTTTAGGGTTTTTTAGGCATGTATTCGTTTTTTTGTGATATTGACATTGGTGACAAGATATATGAAATATCTATGGTATCAAAATTGCACGCGTATATTGCACATATACAAAAATGTATATTATTAAACCCTTATTTAAAAGAAAAAACGACTATATAGTGATAAACTGTACATATATTTATATTATTATCGTGAAATAAAATTACTCATAACGTGATAAGTATTTGGTCATATGGCACACCCCTAGGCGGCCCATGAAACTTTAAACATGGTGGAGGGAAGAACGATTGCTATTGTGACTGGTTTTCTTTATTAGATGTTTCCACAACAGCTACAGTACATAATGAATAATGAAGTTGAATCAAAGCTTAAAAAAGTTATCATGTAGACGTAACATTGGAGGGACCCAGAACCCCTTATTCATAAGATCAGGTAAACATTGGCCTAACCTTGTTTGGGGAGAACTGGAGCAAAGCAACTGGGAAGCAGAACAAGACCTCTGCCAACATCCATGGAGCTCAACTGTCTGGGTGAGGGATTAGAATAAGAGGGCATTATAGAAAATAGAGGCTCCATTCTGTTCCGGGATCAGGTGATACAGATGTGTGCTGTAATGCTCTAATAGGACTGCCTGAATGCAGAACAGGAAATGATGGGCACACAACACCTCTGGCCAGGTCAGAAAACGACATCTGTAATGGGGCCATGTCTCTCAAGCTATCATGTAGCTGTTTTTCCAGGCAATTATAATAGGTGTTCAGGAAGAAATGTACCAGTAGTGAAATGCTTTCTCTGTCATGTTGGCTGTCAGTGTTATTACATGTCACCTCGGTTAAGCTCTGTGACAATTTCTTTAACTAATTTTTGTTTTTTAACGGTTTATCCACAAGAGAACAAGTAAGAACATGATGCTCTTTTTCTCCTTTTCAGCGTTTGATGGAACCTGAATACATTTGTACGTCAGAGTTTGTTCCAATTGGTGTGCACCAGAGAACAAGTTAGAATGACATCAACTGCAACTGGAGCTACAAAAATTTAATGTAAATCATCAGCTGTCAAAAACTTTAGGAGTTCATTATCAAGCCAGTTGCAAAACAAATCCATTAGTGCCACAAAGTCAAGCTGTCAGATTGTGTGTATATTTCCAGCGAGATTGTAATGTGCTGAGACTGATTTGAAATTAAACAGTTTGACTTTAATGAAAATTACTGATAATGTCTGAATATTAAGTTGTTCAGTAAGATGATTGGTGCTTCACTCATGGTGCTTCACGCCTTTTTCTTTTTCTGTGACGGACTATGATCCATGACAATGTTAAACATCAGACAATGACTGACAACCTGCCACATAAGACTTTCCTATAGCCAATGCCACCCTCACAAAAACCCCTTTCATTCAGTAGTCACTCAAACCTTACAAACGAGCCATTCACACCAATGACAAGGGTATTAAGCAGAATGATGTTTATTTTGTTGTTAACAGTATTTTGCCATTCTTCATTACATTGTTCTGGAAAGATCTAACACCTGGCCCACAGCTCACAATGCATGTCACTCTCCTGACAAATCTAATAATCACAAAGCTGCTAATAGCCAAAAAACAAAGCACCACAAATCTGCTCTCATCATCCTAATAACAACGATTGTCTATCATGACACTTTTCTTAATTCAACACCAATGCACTGTAATTAAGTCGACAAATTCAACCAGTTATATTTATATAACAACAACTGCCCACAATTGCATTTAGCAATTCTTGCCTTTATACTGCAGCATATAACTTTATTTAACCCTCTGATGGTCCTCGGTCACTTCTGACCAGAATAAGTTTTGAATTATTAAAAATCACAGCTTCATCGAAAGGTTATACTTGGTGAGCTTTTTGGCATTTGGCATGTAGATACAAAAAATGATCATGATCCGAGCATGCTAAGTGGTCGTAAAAAAATAGTCACACTTGTGGTCTTCGGTCAGAAAATGACCGATAGGAAATGAATGGGAAATTTACAAAAAAACTACAATTCTCTGAATTTTTGTTTGTACAATCTACAAATCGCCCACGATTTTTAAAAGAAGTATACCGCAGTAAAGGGGTGCAACATCTCTACAACATCAAGAGTGCAAAAAATTTACACCCACACACACACACATACAAACACACTTTTATAAACATACACACCAATAAATTCAGACTACAAAAAAATCTGTTTTGAATTTTTAAAAATCACAGCTTCATCAGAATGTTACGAAAACTTTGTGACATTTCTGACATTAGTTATCTGAGCAAACAAAAAAATTACTTCATGATCCGAGCATGCTAAGTGGTCATAAAAAAATTTGTCATGATTTTGGTCTTTGGTCAAAAATGACCTCCATAGGAATTGAATGGGAAATTGACAAAAACACAAAAGTTCACAATTTTTTATTTATTTTTATTAAAAAGAAAATTAATTTTTTTTTTTTTTAGATTGTTCAATATATTCAAATCCACCAAAAAAAATTTGTTCATAAACAGCTGGGGGAATTCACATGCCTCTCCATAGAGAGCTGTACATGCTATCTAGTGGTTACACCATGATTCTACGCTTTTCTCTCTATACTGTAACCAGATGGTGCTAATTTTCTTCAAAAAAAAATGTTCTGAAGGCCTAGACTCAATATTAAACAAAAATACTGCATTAATATATTTAAAAAAATATATATATATATAGAAAAATATATATTTTTTTCTATTGAAATAATGGACCATAAAATTTGCATAAATATTAATAAATTCAATCAAATTGTTCTCAAAATACTAAATTAAAAAGAATAAATATTATAGAACAAAAATAAATTGCATTGGTTTTACTGGGATGGAAGAAGTTTCATTTTTAGGCCTCCGGTCACCTTCTGACCGGGAAGGCCCAGGACGTGACTCATAAAGGAAGACCATCAGAGGGTTAATAACCTCTTTATAAAATATTTTGCCAAATAACATCAATTTAAACACAGAGCATAATGTTAAAAGTACATTTCAGAGACATAACGATTACCTGGTGCCAATGCAAACATGCATACATTTGCTGTCTGATCAATACAGTCATATTTCAGTGTTTCTGCCTAGCTCTAAAGCTGTCACAGGCTTTTCAAACTATTTTAAGAAATATAGCGAACTCAGTTTAAATACAATACAAGAGCTTTGGATAGAACGGTGAGAAAGGCTTTTTACAGAAGTAGAAAATGAGAGAAAAAAGTCAATCAACTGGACATGTACCAAAAGAAAAAATGAGCCACAGAGCCATAATGCAATGAATCGGTCACATAATTCTCTTTTCACTGGTGAAATATGACAAAAGTCAAAGAATTTTTAGCAACCCTACTACTTTAAATGGATTTCAATTATTACTTAGAGCAAGAAAAAGAGGAAATCGCTGTTCTTTTCAGTATTACTTTCAACTTACAGCCGGCACGAATAACTGATTGCATGCTTTTATTAACTTAAACAATATTCCATTACCTCCAAGGCCGGGCTCCTTGTCGGTTTCTTGGGATAAGTTGCTTTAAAAGGATCATTATGAAGCCTCCTGAGATGGCAGGACCAATTGTATAAATGATAAAACTAGTCTGCCATTATCTCACAGGTGACAGAGCATTTAAGATGAGCTAAAATGATCTTTAAAATCCATTACATGAGGTACAGGGATCTAGCTTATAGGGTTTTGGGATATTACTAATATTCCTCCAGTTTAGATCAACATGCATGCTGTTCATAGTCATTTAAAAAAGCAAGATCTTTCGATTTTGAACGGCTAAACAAATGATTTATCAAACGAATGACTCTTATATTACTAAAGTTTGGACCGTGTTGACTTAATCTTGATAACTCTTAAGAAAACATCATGAAAGCAGAACCTTGTTTCCATGGCAAACGCCTTCCAAAAAAAATACAATCTGTACAGCGGGTAATGCATCGTCAAATCCTCTATTGTTTGAGTATCATGCTGCATTTGATTTCGTCCTTTGTTTGAAGAGTTCTTAGTCTCGCTCCTTAGAAACAATTCAAATGAGAAAAGCAATCAGTGCATCCGATCAGAAATTTAAGCTCACTGGCTACTTCATTTAGTTCAAAGGTTCAGTTTGTACAAAGGATTGAATAAAAGCGTGAAATCAAATGAAAAGTCTGGCTTTCAAGGCTAGAAGTAAGCCAGTCTTAATTCAAAAACCTGTTCCCAGCTCTAATGAGTGCTTAACGAATTAAGCCGAATGGATTTCCTGATTTGTAAGTCATCACAACAGAATTGAATCAAACTCTGAAATTAATATAGAGAAGACGGGTCTAGTTGTCACAAATGTTTGTTTGTCTGGCAGACAAATGCTTGTCTAGGATTGTGTGTCTTTCAAAAAACTAGTTCGAAATTTCATGCATTTTAGATGCAATTGAATTCAGTTCATTAACTGTTTCTTGAATTATTTTGTTTCTTTAATGTTTTACTTTTTAATATTAAAAAAGAATGTCTGGCAGATTCCATTATGACGCAATAAAGGGTCAACATTCGATTAACTATTTCCATGCAAATGTCCAGGCTTATTAGTCTTCAAGGTATACAGAAACAGAAATTGAAGGTGAAGGAAAAAAGTGACAAACTAGCCCCGATCTTCCTTATATAGTTTTTGTGTCACAGACAAATAAGTGGGTCAGTCAGAAAAAGTCCAAAAATACAAAGCCACGGGCACAGAGGTCAGTCAGCGAATGTCTTTTGGCGCATTAGAGAGAAGCGTGCCTGCGCTTTCCACCAGTGTCTGTGTTACCGCTGCGGCATTTTGGATATTGCACAAACTCTAGGCTATATCTTTTAATCCTCTAATCTGCAGAGCTCAGGGAATAGCTGGCTACATCTGTAAGACCCTGGAATGCCGGGGCAATGCTCTTAACATAAAAATGTCATATTCACTTCTCTCGGCAGAGATATGTTTACACAAATCGCCCACACTCATGCATTGTAATTTGATGTAAGCTGTTCAGTTGATAGGGTGCCGTTCTGAGACATAGCTGCATGAGTTTCCCAGGTGAGTTGCTTGTGACAGGTCGTGCAAAGCGGCTGCTGATGTCATGCATGACCATGAGGCTAAGTGCCCTACTCCCAAGCAACTGAATATCCTGGAGCAATTAAAGAGTTAAAAAGTGGTAATGAAATTACTATCGTTTGTGAAGTCAGTCTACATCGATCAATGCATTCTAAAAATGGACTGAATACAATATGACTAAATATTACTAACATAAAATATTTGTTGTTGGATGATAAAGGGATAATTATTTTTGGCAATAGGCTCATTTTACAACTCCCCCAGAGTTTTACCGTTTTGGAATCTATTCAGCCGATTTTCGGATATTTAGAAGAATATCAGTAACAGACAGTTTCTGGTCTCATTGACTTCCATAGTAGGAACCATAGTATATTTTTTTCCTACTATGGAAGTCAATGAGACCAGAAACTGTCTGTTTAGTGATATTCTTCTAAATATCCGAAAATCAGCTGAATAGATTTGAAAAGTAAATTTCTGGGAGTTAAAATGAGCCTATTTCCAAAAAAAGTGGAGTATCCCTTTAAATCTAGACCATATTTAACTGAAATTCTACATGTAACATATAATGATTATGTTTTTTTGTATAATGTACATATTTTGTAACCTTTTTAACAGAATTATAAGTACATACAGTACATACATACGTACATACATTTCATCATGTCTTGGTTTTGTTTTCCTTGCCCCCGTTTTGCCTGTGTTCCTTGGTCATTAGTTTCTGATGATTTGTTTCTGTTCTGGGCAGCGTTTCTCAATAGCATTGTAGGTCTAAGTAGATTGTAGAAGCATTGCCACCAAAGGTCTCGGGTTTAATGCAGGTACGAGACTTCAAGAGATTTCCACGACGCATGCGCGAGAATTACGATCTTCTAAAACAACTTCAGTTCAGTTCTCGCGCATGCGTCATGGAAATCTCTTTCCTACAAGGAAGAAAAGGAATAGTCGAATAAAGTCGTTATTTTTGTTTGTTTTTCGCACAAAAAGTATTTGCGTCGCTTGAATAAACTATACTTGAGCCACTGTTGTCACATGGAATATTTAAACATTTTCTTCAATGACTTTCGAACAAAGTCTTTTTTTTCTGCAAACTTTTTTTTCTGCAAATATTACATGTAATCACGCAATGCTTGCTTACGTTATTAACATTAACAAATTAAGAACAAAGTATTCTTTGCACGGTTTTGCGTGATATGATAACTTATAAGCGATTGTTAGATTTAATCGAGCCCGTTCTCATCCTTTAGCGTCACATAAAGCGCTTTATGACAAAACGCCGCTATACTACGCACATGGTATCCTTTATCGTTTATATAACACGCGAACTCAAGGCGTCATAAATCCTTTAGCGTAATATGAGACTACCCTACCCCACACCTAAACCTAACCATCACAGCGCGTGTTATATAGACGATAAAGGGTACCATGCGCGTCAGTATAACGCCGTTTTGTCATATAACGTTCTATATGACGCTAAAGGATGAGAACGCGTTGATTTAATCAGCGCGTTTTACAGCAATGTAAGAACAAGAACAAAAGTGGATGTTTCTTACTAGTTTAGAAGACATTTTCCAATTATTATGTTGGTCATACTTCCAAAAAGAATGATCTGTGATTCTGAATGCCAGTATCCACACCGCGCAGTGACTGACAGCTGAACACTCTCCTCAAACATTGTGTTCATCCACGCTGTGCCGTGTCGAGGTTGTTTAAGTACAACTCGCGTAAAGTTAATAATTCTGCGAATGACTGCAATTGCAGATTTCAGAACAGAGATGGCGACAAAAAGGAAAAACATCGGACTGCAGCTTTAATTTGTCCTATGTATTAATTCTTTCATAAATTAATTAATCTCTCATTTGTTCATACATTGTGTAAACATCAACACTAACACTGATGATTTTCTTGCTTTGTGGTTTTCATAGCACAAAGTGATTTATAACATAATACAATAAATTAAAAAATTGTGAAAGGTAGCTTTTCTACCTTTTGACCAGAAGATGTCGTTAGTGTGCACCATGTTGAAAAGCTTTGAGTAATGAACAATCAACATATTAATTGGCTGGCAAATAGTGATTAGCTGCAGCCTTTTAGTTAAACGCATAACAATATCTTAGGAACAGTTGCTATTAGTCAGAACACCAATGTGCAAACAAAAAAGAACAGTGTGAATCACTTGTCCACCTGCTTTGCTGTGTAGTTTTGCAATGCAATCAGATACAACTTCATTTCAAGCCTTCATTTGCTGTAGTAAGGCTTTTCAAAAGTGTAATTAACGTGACAAGTCTAAGGCAGGAAAAAGGAGTCACTTTCTCTAATCCGTATCTGATGGGTGGTTAGCGATTGTTTAAAATGTTGAAAGACTGACGCTAATCTACTATCTGTTGTGAATATACAGTGGATAAGCTCCTTCTATTATTATAATCTTCCATGTAGGATGCCTAAAAATATGTGAAACCTGTTTGTTTAGATACAGAAGAAGTAGTTTTATTTATATAGTGCCTTTCTGTAGCTCATTTACACACCTGTGCACACATTACAGTCACAAAAGGAAAACATAAAGTCACATTATCCAAAATACATGATATGTTTTTAGCTGAGTCATGAATGTAGCCACAGATGGGATATTACGAAGAGTAAGGGGTAGTGATCTAAGGGACTGGGCAGGGCTGTAAGAGATCAGACGGACATGGAGGTGCAAGACCATTTAATGCTTTAAACGTTAAAAGTAATTCCTTAAAGTGAATATGTGATGAAGGAGTGCTAAATGTTATGTGAGCAGAACGCCTGGTGGAGGTAAGAAGATCTCTTGCCGCTGTTTTGAACGTACTGTAATCTTGCAATACGTTTTTTGGGAAGACCAAGAAATACAGTATTGCAATAATCCAGATGTGATTTGATTAATGGATGAATTAAAGTTTCAGGATGAGCTAAAGTGAGAGAAGACACAGTTTAAAAAAAGTTTAACAAGAGAAGAAATATGAGAGCCAAAAGATTGTTAGAGTCGATTAAGACACCAAGGTTATGAATAGATGATGGAGGATTAACATGAACTCCATCAATATAGAAGGACAGGTCCATCCTTTTGACTGAGGTACTGTAGCAGAGCCAATCACCAATATCTCAGTTTTTTTATTATTTAATTTAAGGAAATTAGGGGACATCCTATGCTTGATGTCTCTGATACATGCAGTGAGTGAGATCACGACAGGGATAACCTACTGGAGCTGGTGGTAAGATAAATTTGAATGTTATTCAGCATAGCATTGGAAGTGACAGACGGACAGACAGACAGACAACAGACAGACAGACAGACAGATAGATAGATAGATAGGATAGAAAAAGGTCTGTTTTTTTAAGAATGGGGTCACCGCAGCCATTTTTAATTCTGCTAGGACAATGGCGGAAACCAAACTACAGATTATCCAGCCCGTTCTCATCCCAAGGCGTCATATACTGCTGATTTTTGACAATGCGTATACATCCAACGCACATGGCACCCTTTAGAGTCAACATGAGAACGCAGATATCTATGGGCCGGAAGGTGCCTCCTAGTGGTCTAACCCTAACCCAGGCCTAAACCTACCCATGACCGAAGCGTGTTATATTGACACTAAATGGTGCCATGTGCGTTGGATGTATAAGCATTGTCAAAAGCGTCAGCATATGACGCCCTAGGATGAGAATGCGTTGGTTTATCATATGTGTTATGTGCACTGTTGAGGGCTGTATGGTAGTTGAGCAAATGTTCTTCAAATGGGAACTGGGCAACTCTAGTCATTTCTTCGCTGATGATGTTTCACTTTTGTTGTCGCATGTTTTCTTGTCCGAGCTCCCCTACAGCTGTGCGGAGAAATTGTCATAAAACTGTCAAAAACTCACTTGCGGCACCTTCCTCCCGCTTTCTACCGCTGCTTATGTGCATTTGTTATTATCGGAGCTGGCCAACTTTATCATATGGAGCTATGTCTATAGGTGGGTAATACATCATACACAGTATCATAGAATTATGTCAAATTGCCATAAAGCAATTTGTGTTTCCCGCTCGTTCTCGCTTCTCATAAGACCTCCTATTTCCAACTTACTGGGACGTTAGTCCCAATGTTGCAAGGTTGGTTTTCTACCTGGGAACACTGGGGAGAGCAGGAAAAGTCACCATTATCTCCAGAACAGGTTATTGAACCATTCAAATGATTTCTAAACTTTATTAAGTTGAAATAGTTCCCAAGTTCCCCTTTAAAAGCCAGAGAGTGCACAATGAGTCTAGTTTTCTTGTATAGTCTTTCTAGGCGGTGACCCTTAGTTTTCATCGTTCGAAGTTCAGGAGTGAACCAGGGTGAGGCACGAGTCAGATGGAACCAGTCTAGTTTTAACAGGAGCATGCTTCTCAAGTATTTTTGAGAAAAAAAGCATTATTGTAAATACAGCAGATTTCTGACGGACAGTTAGAAACAGTTAGCCCTTACTGAAACAGAGAAAGAAGATGGATTTTAGCCAAGTCCATTTTACAATAGGTGTGCATTTCTTGAGTGGTTATATAGATATTGGAAAATTAAAAAATATTTATGACTTAAAGCTCAATTATAAAAAAATTTTATGAGTTTCTGATCTGAGAAAGCAAAATCAGAGACACGTAACAAGAATATTATATAAGTCAGATGTACACTATGAGATCCAGTATTTATGACCCCAGGGACAAGTTGCAAAAACTGCTAAGACTAGTCTTACATGTTAGTCATCCAATTTTTTTCTTCAAGACTGTTCATAACTTTTTAAGTTAGTTACATAAAAACGTTCATTGGTCCAATTTGATACCCAACAGTAAGACTGATTACCCTAACTAACTGCTTGTTGATCATCCTAGTTCTTAAGACACTGTCTTAACATAATGGCTATGTTCTATGCAACTGGTGCTGGGAGTGAAGTAGCAAAAGTTACATGTTGAGTGAAGCTTGAAACAGTCCAGACGAAACATCAGTTCTTTACATTGTGTGGTGTTTTCAACACTACAGCCAGTGACGTTTGGCCAGTCATTTTCAGCGCTAGGTATTCAAATGCTGCAACATCATGAAATCACAGGCATTCAGTCTCAGCGGCAAACAGGCAAAATACAGACATTCAGCATCAGTGAAGGCACCTTAAACTACTAGCATCAAGAGAGAGGGATGGAATAGGCGCATAGAGCTTTCTTAAAACAAAAAAAAAAGTATATAAATTTGATTGCACTATTTAAAAATAATTGTTATTCTACATTCTGCCCTTGTTGGCTCCAAAACAAAGCGTATTTAATGCTCTGAAAACCTATTGAGGATATGCTTTACTATGTCTACAGAAAGGGTTAAAATATAAACATAGTTTCAAAAAATCTGACTGCTTACCATTTTTACGCAGAGTAAATCACTACATTAAAAATGAAAAACAAAAGCACAAATACAAGGAACACAAACTCAACTGAACAGTGGACAATTTGCATAACCTATTCCAATACTTCCTTCACTGTTTCTCATAAAAATGCAATTACATGCATGTGCTACATGCAGAATTGTAAACCTGTACTTAATGCCTGACAACCTACATTTAATGTAACATAATGCATGAAGTCTCACCATGAAGTCACATTCAATGTAAAATAATGTATTAAGTCTCACCATGAAGTCAAATTTGACTATTCTCTTTTATATGGGATAGTGCAGTATTTATATGCAAATCATCTGTGGAATTAAATGCATGCAACCTCAAAATCTTTAATCAAAATATAGTTTGCAATGACATCATATTATCTGATTATGTATTTTTGGCACAAATCAAGACAACCTGTCAATGAGATCACAGCAATAGCAAACCAAAAGGTATCCAACTGATACTCAGTCGATAAATCAAGTTCCACCCTACATTTTTTAATAAGTTAGAGAAGATATACATCACAATAAAATACTATCACAACTTCCATTTCATGCTGACTTTAACAGAGATGTAGGTTACCTGCTGACAAGCCTTAATGCAAAATGGAAATAATAGCGTGACTTTCTAACATTTATAGATATAACTATAAAATTATGAAAAATCCAACCAGCTTGAAACACTGCGTTCTACAAAAGAACGAGCAATCATACAGGTTTGGAACAACACAGAAAGGGTAAATCATGACAGAATATTGTGAACTATCCCTTTTAACGAAACAAGCACTTTCCCAATAGAGGTTCTAACATGATGGATGTGTAGAAGGTGGTGATAAATGTCAGCTCTTACTAGGCAACTGACCACCAAAGGCTTTATACACAGAAACAAGCAGCTCACACCAATACGGCTAAAGCGCATCATGCACTCCAAAGTGAAATGCTTATTATCAACAAAGTATGCAGATATTCTTCAGATATTCACATTACCGACCATGACTAAAAGGCTACATGCAGAATAACCTACTTAGTAACATAATGCTAATTAATAAACTGTCAAGATGCGAGGGATAGCCAGACTTTAAGTTAATCTTGACGAGAAAAACATCTGGAAAACACTCATTACCCGTCTCCTTCAGCAGCACTCTGAACGTCTGCGAATACAGAGAGCGGTGGAGTTGTCAAATAATAATACAAGTCAAAATTATAGTTGTTTAGGCCCTTAAATGCGTTATTATGCACGTTCACTGCAGCATATTAGTTAGTATGCGAGCACCGCTACTTGCGGATGAGGTAAATCACACGCGCGCGCGCGCGCAGAGCCGTACTGATATAGGGATATGTGAAGGAATTTAGACTGGCAGTTTGAAAAAATGAAATAAATAAAGAATATTTACCTGTTCAGAAAGATTATTTTCTTATAACCACATCGTGTCTCTCTCTTCTTGTGAAGTTTTTGTCCTCGCTCACGTCGGAGTGTTCGTTCTCGCGCTGTTTACTCGTTCCTCTCAGATACTTATTTCATTCTGTCTCTTCTTCAAACGCTACAGAACAGACCCGTAGTGGTGATGTCCGTCGTGGAGGAGCTAGAAAACTAAAACAAACCCATTCCGATGTGGATGTCCATGGTGTCTCGCGACAGGGCGAATGCTGTTAAGCAGTAGAGCAAGCACATGTGTAAATGTTGTCATTCGTGCAGCTGTGATAATCAGAAGGGAGGGTTAAGGAGATGTTTGCCTAAACCAGTCAGAGTGTTGCTCCAAGTGTTGTTGGTGCTTGGGAAGGTATCGGTGAGGGAGAATTTGTGTTTCATCTTAGACTAACTGAACCTGTAAATTATTTTAAACATTTTTGGGAGGCTACTTCAAGGTTCTAAAGCCCGGAAATGCGAGATGGAAACCAATTAAAATCCTTTATTTACTTACTTATTTAGCCTACTTTAATATTTCTTACTTAAATAATTGTTTCTTATTTTTTTTCTTACTTAGTTTAATATTTGTTTTGAGTCTTTTCCCTAATTTACAAGTCACCATAAAATCAAACTTGACCTTTTTTGGAATATTTGCGGGATTTATTAAAAATTATTTATCTGTGCTTTCATTCTTGTTTCTTTTTGTTATTCATGTGCCCTCATTATCTTTAATAATATAACACCCCCTCCCTTTTGCAGCAACATCTCTTCTTTTCTTTAATGACGAGTTCACGGGTAGGACATCCTGTAACTCGCATGAAATAATAGCAATAGAAAACAATTTAATTCCCAATGGGAAAAATCAAGTCCCATCCTCTAAACCAGATCACCAGTAGTTCAGGGGGATGCTCTTGACACTGACATTAGGATGTGGTACCAACTTTGGCCACTAGTAAAGTATCATTCACACTGACAGTGACTTGGACCCAAAAATTACCAATAAACTACCAAAAGAAGGTCAGACAGTGATCATTTGCCTCATAGAGGTGGATATCAGCAATCTCCAGTGACTTAATTTCTGTTAGTGTAAAACTGGCTTAAGCTTGAAATCATTTACAGTACAGTATTTCTTTGTAACTTTATTGTTATATAATGATTTTTAAATAAATACATAAGATATTTTACTCATTTTAATAATTAATGGTTTTGGGGGGGTGAAAAAGTAAACAAAAGCAAAAAAAAAATACAACTTTTTGTCTTAAAATACTGGGTTGTTTTAACCCAATTTTGGGTAAAATATGGCATTGGGTTAAAAATGTAACCCATTGGCTGCATTTGTCCATATTTTACCCAAAATTGGGTTAAAATAACCCAGCATTCTTTAGAGTGTATATGAAGAAAGAAATTGAGGATAAGTAAATGATGACATAATTAAGAATCTTGGCTGAAAATATCTTTTTAAATGTTAAAGGTGATGCATTTGTGTAAGCTGACATATTCATTAATAACTATTAATGAATACTTAGTGTTAAAAAAATTGTTTTGTTTTTTTTTTAAATCAGCTTTTAGCATTCGTGAGACAAACCCATCCACAAAAATCAGCTCAGGATAAATGATTTAAATTCTCTTTCTTTCCGTTATGTAACTGTCTGCCTTGTGTCTACATAACTGATGGAAATCAATTGAATGAACCTTTGCTCACGGGTGTCAAGCTGGATTTGGGGAGGAAGTAATCACACATTTTCACCTAGGATATCTGACTGCGGTAAGAGACAAACATGTTTTTCTCACAACACTGCTGGAAAACATGGTCCGTGCTCCACTTGATAATGACATATTGCATTCATTTCAGTCCTGCCACAAAGACGCCCCTCCAGAAAAATGCGACTAATGGAAATGGAGGCCAGAGATGAGAGAGGCCACACAAATATTCCACTGAGCTAACACAGTTATTAATTATGCCAAATAACACCTGCTTCAGAAAGAAAGAGTATTTTTGAAAACGGGGCATATTGAGTAAGTAGGTTTCTCTTATGCTTATAACAATGATCCTTTTGTAAAACCAGTTTTTTTACTTTAAGTAGAAGCCAAACATTATAATATAATTAAACAATTCACCTTTATAAGCTCTTTCTCTATTGCAGGGCTTTATCTCAGTGGGATACAAAACACTGGGGGCTAAACACTATAGACCTGGTGTTTCTACAAAGCTGTTCTACAGGTGTCCCTTTCCAAAATATATTTTTGGAGAAACGTCTTACGACGTTACATTGGAGACGCTGTGCGCTCAGGAGGTGGTCGGCTCATGTGGTGAAGTGCTTGGAGCATTTATAGTCAGTATGGGGTATGGCGTTATGGGGAGCAAAGCGCAGTGTGTCGCTAATCGCTGTGTTTTTTTGCATCCTGCCGAGATATGTTCAAGCGGAGCTCTGACACAGAGCCACCAACATATTCTGTACGAGATGCAGAAAGGAAACTGTTTTCCCTGGTGCCATTGATTAGCTGTCATAATGCAATTTGTTTATTTTTGGCTTGATAAAAAGTATTTACTATCAAAAAGTAATCAGTAATCAATAAAGTAAACATGCCAAACTCAAATGACCTAATCGTTTTCATAATGCTGTGTACCTTTCTACCCGCCTCAGCCATAAGGTCATGAATGAGAACATGGTCCTCAATAGAGACCCCTATTACAGTCTTGGCCTCTTCTACATCTTCCACTGCTCTGCCTCCCCTTTCTAAACACCCAATGGCTTTCTAATAATACAGGTGAAGGTTTCTACATGTTACTGTCTTTCCTTTGTGAAACACAACAAGATTAAATGAAATACATTTTCTCACACTGTAAAAACAATCCCGTATTTTTTTATGGAATAATGCTGGCAACTTTGGTTGCCAGAACAATTCTGTAAAAATTATATTAAAACTGTAATCACATTTACAGTAATAAAACATATTTCATTTTCTGAAATCTGTTGATATACCAATCTTTTAAAAAATTGATTTCTGTTTTATACCATTGTAATACAATGACAACCATCAATCATCACAATAGTGATAAGACTTACATGAGCAATCAAAGCTCATCAGCAGTTGATATATATAAAGAAGCTGCACAGTGTCATTCACACAAACATTAAACACCATCATGGTAACACACGTGAAATTTAAAAATGCAATAAACATTCACTGAACAACATTAAATGTAACATTAAACCCTAATGTACATAACTGATTTTAAAATATAAAATACAAATTACAGTATTTTACAGGTAAAATTAGATCACAGTTATTTACCATATATAGTACGGAAAGTTTCTGTTAACCGATTAAACAGTTTTGCACTGTAACATTTTTACAGTCTTTTACTGTTAAAATTACGATTATTTTTTGCAGTGTGTGCATTACCTCGTCATTTTATCTGACTCCATAAATGAAGAAGGTTTTAATCTGAGCATCATTAAAAGTGAGTGAATGTTTGATTATTCTTTTTAACTCATTAATTAATATTTTACCGTTTAAATTATGTGTCGCTCAGTGATCCTTACGTTATAAACGTGTTTCTCACTGTATACACAAGCTCATCAGTTTTGGTCATCAAACAGAGGTAATTGCTATATTCCTGAGATGGGTTTCATTCACGTTTACACAATCAAAGATACTTTTGGTATCTCCCGATGAGCTGGATGAAGCCTTGCATGGCTGACACCGGCGTTGGTGTATGAATGAGTGAGTAGATGGATGAATGTGAGGGCAAATGTAAAGCGCTTTGGTGGCCATTGGGTCTGTGAAAGCGCTATATAAATGCAGTCCATTTACTATTTACCATGGACAGAAAGAGTTAATAGTCCAGTGGATTTATATTTCCCCTTGAGATGCAAACTTTCTTCAAAAACAGTTTTTGATGTTATGCTCACCTTTATCTCTTTCATGCTCCTCAGTCATTGACTTTTATTGTGTACTGAGGCCAAATCTGTTGACTGGACAGGATTCTCAGAGACAACATTGAAAGTGCTTATTAAAAACATTCAGTCTGTCCAACTGCAAGTAGCTGCAGTATGTTACATATTTGTGTTTGCTTAGTTTTAATTATCTGGAAGTGGTAAAGTGGTCTTTATTTTACACCCCTAGGCTCTACTTGTCATATTTTAGATGTCATAAGCATTTTTTTAACCCTTCCACTGAACCAGAATTAAAAAGTCTGTTTTTTATTTGCCAAGCACTGGTGTGCTTTTTTGGGCTATAGCTTCTTGCTAGACTTTTCTCTTTTTTTTTCTTTTCTTTTTTTTTCGACAATTGTTAATGGGTAGTTTTTGACAGATAACGCTTAAACCTGAAGGTGCAACGTCTTCAGCTGGCCAGCTGTTCATAGCATCCAAATAGCAACAACACATTACCTGAGAACATTGCACATGCTGTCAGACTGTTTCGTGATGGTTCAATCCTGTCCCGTTTTCAATGTGTTTGAGTTCTGTTATGTGATCTTGTTTTCCCCTGTCTTTGTGATTTTGGTTTAGTCCTGTTATTAGTTCTGAGATCTTGTTTCCCCCGTCTTTTGTGATTTTGGTTCAGTCTTAGTTGGTTTGGTTCTGTTAGTTTTCGCTGACTCTATTCACAACCAATTCTTGTACAAATTCGTACGAGTGATTCAAAAGTGGCTAATTCGTACTAATTCATATGTCCTCACTCGTACGAATTCGTACGATTTGTCTAAACCCACGTGACGGTTATGTTTAGGGTGGGGTCAGGGGTAGGTCATTCGTGCAAATTCGAATTCATTCGTAAAATATGTCCGATTTAGCAAAATCGTACTAATTCGTACGAATTGTTACGATTAGCCACCTCGTTAAAATTCGTATGAATTCCCGCTCCGTCTAATTAGCGATTCCCTTTACCTGTGTTCAGTTAATCATCCCATTAGTCCCTGTTCATTTAAGCCCTGTGTTTTCCCTCAGTTTTGGTTGATCGCCATTGGTGTATGTGTTCTCCTGATTTCCTGCATTTTTCCTGTAAATTGAGTTTGTGAATAAACCAGCTACATTGAAACTATGTTCCCTCGTCTTCAGTCTACAGCACAACCCTGACAAACCCATGAAGGTGTTTCCCCTTTGTCTGTTTAAACCATTGCCATTTGCAGATTGCGTTTCATGAATGCAAATGTAAATAGGAGAGTACAAACACTTAAAGTGGTATTCTCCCTTAGAGATGAACTCTTCTTACATAAGAGACTCCATTAAAAAAAATATGGAGAAGAGCTTTGAAATGAAGCTTTAAAGAAGATCAAAAAGAGAAAGTCAATCAGCTTCATATTTGCGATGGATGATAGCGCGCACAGTTGTTATGACAACGTCGTTTTAAAAGCTCAATAATGATACATTAGAGGAAACGTGACTCGGTTTTGCAGAAGGCTTCTGTGATCGACTAGCAGACACGAGCACATCAAAAGAGGTTCAAACTCATTAGCATTTCACATTAATCTGTGTTTGTGGAGCCGCACGTTCAGTTATCCATAAAACACCATGTGTGTTCATTATTTGTATTCATACGCAGTGTGAAATATAGCTTTTACATGAGCATTTAAGAGGTAGATACAATCATAAATTAAATACTGATAGTTCATTATGAGGAAATCCATTGAGGCTGAACCGAGACTTACCATATTTAGACAATCTCATCAACCTTCATTTCATATTTCCACACATAATGCCCCATTAGTATTTTTATGGTTCAAATGTGCCAGAACTCGATATTTATTGAACCAAAGTTGTAAAATAATGTCTTAAAAAAGTTAAAATATGCTTGAAAAAATGTCTTCTGCTTATACTGTCTTCTGCAATGCTGGGTTGATTTAATCAATTTTGGGTCAAATATGGACAAACCCAGCCATTGAATTACATTTTTAAATTACAATTTTAACCCAATGTTTGAATTCATCCATATTCGACCCAAAATTGCGTTAAAACAACCCAGTGTATTTTTATCAATTGGGTCTAGAAAATTAAATCTTAAAAAATCTCTTTTTATGGTCCACAGATTAAAGAAAGTCATACAGGTTTGGAATGACATGAGGGTGAGTAAACAATGGCAGAATTGTCATTTCTTTAGGTGAACTATCACTATGATTTCTGCAAAAAGCTCCATGTCAAGCTGTTTATTAGGGTGAGGTATGTTTGGCAAACATCCCACCGCCAGTCAAGTCCACACTGTCTTTCCCTCCTTCCTGGCCACCTCACAGACCCGTGTTTGCTCATCTTACACTCTGTTTGCTGTGGAGCCCCTTGAGACGGCCTCTATCTCCGAGGTCAGAACATGTGTGTGCGTGTGTGTGGTGCGTGCGTGTGTCCTTAAATTCATCTATGATCCACCACTGGCTACTTTGACCAGATATGGCACTTTGATGTGCAGAATAAATTGATTTATTCCACTCACATTTTGCACAAAGATTATTTTGTGAGAATTGTATGTCATAAAGGTTCGTAAGATGTGGTCTTGGTCTGTTAAGTGTGACACGAATGGATCCCACAACATCAACACTGTTATTTCTATTGACTCGATGTGCTAAGGTGCAGCACATGACATTTTGAGTCCGGTATCATAATGTGTCCTTGGAGATGGTGGTAAGAAGAGAAGCTCATTAATGTTGCACAGGATTCCATGGCTAGATTTTTCAGTTTAGAACATGATACACTCACAGTGACGGTGGTTCATCGTTTGAGAGCAATAGTTGTTCAACGGTCAGTTCTGTTAATGCTCTAATATATTGATTTGGTTTCGTTGTCATCTCAGTTGCCTAATACAGTGCAGCATTAGTGCAGGTATATGGCTGTGGTTATAGTAATGATAAAAAGCATGAAGCAATAAATTATGTTTTATTAAGAAATTTCGGCAGGAGCACGCACAGAGTGGAGTGAACCCAGCGATTAATGATAGGTGGTGTATATCCAACCCGATCTCACGAGAATTCGTACGAATTTTATGAGGTGGCTAATTCGTAACAATTCGTACGACCTCATCTGATACGAATTAGTATGTTTTTGCTAAAATCGTACATATTTTACGAATTGGCCAATTCGTATGAATTCGTACGAATGACATACCCATGACCCCGCCCTAAATCTACCCATCACGTGGGTTTGGACAAATCATACGAAATCGTACGAGTGAGGTCATATGAATTAGTACGAATTAGCCACTTTTTAGTCACTCGTACGAATTGGTCGTGAAATAGGATAGCGTAGGTATATCTGTGAAATTTTGTGCATTTAGTGATGAAATAGCACATGTAATTGTAGAAAAAACTAATGACTGTATTGACCTGCCTCTCCTTCCTCGAATGCCGAATTGAATGCTGGGATAAGTTCACACAAGTTACCAACCGATGCATCCTCTGTAAAATGGGCGTGTCAAGAACACATCCGGGATCTTTAACCGTTCTTGCCAAAATGCAAACTTGTGTATTGGGACAGTATTTGGGCCACAAAGATGGCGTGTTCAAAAGAACACATGGCAGGATCACATGACTAGAACAGGAAATCACATGTCAGACAAGAGTCATGAACAAGAAACAAAACCCAAAACGTGACAGTTTTCAGGTTAACTAATAAAACATTCAGCTTTTTCACCATAGTAGAGCCATACAATTACGCATACACTCTTAGAAGAAAAGGTTCTATATAGAACCTTAAAAGGTTCTAAAGTGCTATGTATTGGAACCCCTAAAATGCAATGCATGTGAATGATCACAAAATTCAAGATTTGGTGATTAAAACATGTAATTAATCGAATATTACACGAAGAGTGCCATTTCAGTTATTATCCTCCAAAAAATCTGCATGATTTAAAATGTCATATTAAGTTACTACAACAGTTTAATAAACAATAATTTAATAACAACTACAAAATGTTGCAGACTAATGTAATATATGAATGAATAATAGCCTTTGTGCCAAAAGTGTTATTTCGCATTATTGAACCTTTTTTAGCATAAAATGTCCTTTGGATTTGAGTAAAGAA
The DNA here is from genome assembly GCA_030378365.1 of Hybognathus amarus. Taxonomy (NCBI): domain Eukaryota; kingdom Metazoa; phylum Chordata; class Actinopteri; order Cypriniformes; family Leuciscidae; genus Hybognathus; species Hybognathus amarus. Next base: position 613,281 of record JAQIUQ010001082.1, on the reverse strand, counting down.
CCCTATGCTACATATATAGAACCCTTTTTAGGTACTAGCATGGAAATGCAGTGAGGAAAACAACATTGCATTCCTTCTCTGAGGGTCTGTATTTGAATGTAATGTCTGGCAACAGATTTATATTTGGCTGAACTTCAGGTCTGTCAATGAACTCCTCCTGACCGCCTCTAATCTTCTCCTGATCATGGGGCGCCTGTGGGCTGAAGGCAAATCTTTCGGACCTCCACGTACATTCTGTTCCCTTACTGACATCTGTGCATGATAGACAGCTCATAGTTTCAGGAGTTTCAGTTCACTGAGAGTGATAGGGTTGATTTATTGATTTATTGTTCTACCTAAAAGCAAGCATTTGAGAGGAGACTGTATTTTCTCCAGTCAAATAATACATAGTATGTTATGCCTGCTGCACAGCACATTTTCTGCATGCACAGACAGAGCACACGTATGACCAACTACATTTGTCCAAGTGTGCACTATATTATATTATATAACCAGAGCACATGTAAATTCTCTACCGGGTCCGACTGAGACCCGGGCCTCAAGCTCGGGTCTCGGCTTGAGAGTCGGGTGCTTGAAAAGGAGGCGTCTGTCGCTATAATCGTTTGGTCAGATTGCTAAAACCTTCAAATGGATGTCATTTCTGAATTGAACATACACTATGAAGTCATTTGACTGAAATGCAATATTTGCTGCTGTACAACATAGAGTACATGAATTACCCGTAGCAGATCTATACAGGTGCTGCGCTGCAAAGGCAAATGATACCCAAAGTAATTTCATCATAAGCATAAAATCATCATATTAGAGTGTGTTTGTGAAGGATCATGTGACACTGAAGACTGGAGTAATGGTGCTGAAAAATTCAGCTTTTTTTCAGAGGAATAAATTACATTTTAATATATATTAACATAAAAAAATCATTTTAAATTGTCATAATATTTCACAATATTACTGTGTTTTTTGTGTATTTTTTATCGAAAAATTGCAGCCTTGGTGAGCAGAAGAGACTTCTTTTAAAAACAAAAAATCTTACCGACCCTAAACTTTTGACCGGTAGTGTGTGTGTGTGTATATATATATATATATATATATATATATATATATATATATATATATATATATAAAATATAAATATATATAATTTGATACTGATCATACTGATCTGATACTGAGTGGCATAGCCAGATGTTATATTTGATCTTTCATTAACATGCTCTCCACATTAATTGGAGGAAAATTAGCTTCAACCTCGGTATCTAATAACTGTTTGGTTACATACCTGATGGTTAAGTAAACCACCAATCAGGCAGTGACAGGCCTCGTCTCAGCATTCCGTCTCATCGCTGTGTGACGGCCTGTATGTAACTGATGCTGCTGTGTTTGAGAACGTTATAGTAGACTTCTCCACTTGGCAGCTCAGTGTGGATTCAGTAAAATGAGGAGGTATGAAAGTCCAGTTCAGTGTTCATCCCCTGATGCAGACATGGAAAGCTGGCCTACATTAAGACTGTGTGTGTGTGTGTGTGTGTGTGTGTGTGTGTGTGCGTGTCTGTGTGTCCAGAGGGTTACATAAACAACATGGCCAGATGGCATGGCTAGAGGAGAGACTTTGAACTGAGCTGCTCAAAGGAAATAGAATTTGCGGAAGAAAAAACATTTCTCTCAATAAACACACTGGTCCATTCAGTCATAATCTGTGGAGGTAAACAGTAATATCCATAAATACACAGTAGTTTTTACGTTATTAAATCAGATCAGAATGGATTTGGATCCTGAGTGGAACACGTGAGGTGATGAGGTGGAGGGAGTGTGGATCAGTGCTTCAGCCAGAGGGAATTTTCATGACCTCAAACAGCTCTAACATCATGACATGCCTGTTAGGAGACCAAAACGACGCGCAAACATCCACGTGTGCTCTTCCTGTTCCATTCTGACCTAGTTCACGAATGCTAAACTTTTATGTGAACGCAACTCATGAGCCATAGTGATACATGAGAAACGAGCTGGGCCGCATTTATCATACAGACACATCATGCTGACATGAGTCTCGAGCCCTACACTGAAACGCTGTACACTGGCAGCGACTCTGACCAACACTCAATGCTTTTTCTGCTGGGGTGACAGGTGTATTTTTCTTTCTGTCTGTGTACAAATGAGTAATGGCGAAAAGTTAATTATTTATTGACTTGTTCATTACATATTTGTAATTTTATTTCTATTTCATTGCATTATATGTGCATTTTTGCATGCTTTGTACTTTATATTTGTTTCTGTTGTACAACAGTTATTTGCAGAGAGGGTTGGGGTTTATAACTTGAGTGGGGATTTACATTTGAATCAATACAGGATTTGGACAAAACTCAAAAGTATGTGCATTTCAAGTTGTGGGGTGCTTTTCTGGAATGGTCTGAGCAGTTCGATCAAGCAAAGTGTTAATATGTTGCAATTTTAAAAAAAGGTATAAAAGTTTTATTTTTGATACGTATAGAAGTGAAGAGGGTGAATGATAATTCATTATGGTTGTAAATTTTGTTGTTTTCATTGTCTTAATATTAAGACAAAGCATTATTTCAATTTAGCAGGTTTTTTGTTGCATTATTAAAAACGCATGTTTGATTTTTCTTGTTTGATTATGAATTGGTTTGGGTAGTTACTGGGGGTAGGTCTTTATAAGCCTAGGGGCTTCTACCAATCCCTTTTCGAACAGGTTGATTATTATGCTAAACCTTCTTGTTGTTGTTTTTTGTGTGTGTTTATTTATTTGTTTGGAAAACTCTTACATGTTGTCCTTATAATTTTTTTTAATCAACTGTTTGAAATAAAGATTTCATTCATTCATTCATTCTGTTGTGAGTAGGGTTGAAGATTCCCACTTTAAGTACAATGTGCATTTACTTTTATGTTGTAGCATATTTAGATATGAGTTTAGCATGTATAATCAAGCTCTTGCCTGATTATTACCCTTCTTTTTCCAGTGTTATTCATCTGAACCTTCCTCTGTTGTAATGTCTCTCAGTCATCTCTCTTTATACAGTATTTCTTCAAATCTCCCTCTTGCTTGCTCACTCTCCTTCCCCATTATGAGTGGACACCACTGATCTATACATATGATACAATGATTTATGAATACAGATTTATGCTTTGTAAGGTCTTTGAGCTGACCTGTGGCTTTTTACTAGTTTCCAAGACCTTGAAGATTCTGAAGTGGATGTTGGTCAACAAAAAAACATCAGGAAATGATATACACACTTCACAACTTATTCAGAGAAAGGTTGCTGACTGCGATATGGATTTAAAGACATGAAGCTTTATTTCCAAACATTTCTACTGTCGCTCCGAGCAAGATCATGCATGGTAAACCTAATATAGTATAGTGCAATTTAGTAATAAGGGATGATTATTTGAATTTTAATATTTAAAGTTGTTTTTTGCTAATGATCCCAATTATATGTTCATGGCTAATATTTCCTGCATAAATGCATGGATAAAGAAATCTGCTTTGTGTTAGTTCAGTATCTTAACAATGTTAAGCCTAAAATACTGCCTAAAAGTATCAATTAATGTGTATATTGTACAAATACACTATATTGCTAAAAGTATTGGGACATCCCTCCAAATCATTGAGTTCAGATGGTCCAATCACTTCCATGGCCACAGTAAAATCAAGCACCAAGGCATGCAGACTGCTTCTACAAACTATTGTGAAAGAATGGGTCTCTCAGTGAATTCAATCGTGGTAACGTGATGGGTTGCCACCTGTAAGTCCATTCGGGAAATTTCCTTGCTAAATATTGTTAATGGTATACAAAAACTGTTAGTGGTTTTAACAAAGTGGAAGCAATTGGGAACAACAGCAACTCAGCCACGAAGTGGTAGGCCGTGTAAAATCACAAGACCACGGGTCAGAAGCTGCCAACTTTCTGCAGAGTCAATAGCTACAAGACCTCCAAACGTCATGTGGTCTTCAGATTAGCTCAAGAAAATGTAGCATAAGAGCTTAAATGGAATAGGTTTCCATGGCCAAGCAGCTGCATCCAATTACCCTTCCATCTCCAAGTGCAATGCCAAGCATCGGATGCAGTGGTGTAAAGCACGCGGCCACTGGACGCTTCTCTGTCTGGCAATCCGATGGATGAGTCTGGGTTTGGAGAGAACGGCACTGGCCTGACTGCATTGTGCCCCAGTGTAAAGTTTGGTGAAGGGGGGATTATGAGGTGGGGTTAAATGTGCAGGTCAGGTTTTATTAAAGGGACATCAAATCCCCAGAAGAAACCCAAAATAACATCCACTAAACACTAAAAGCTCCCTCTGAGCTCATAGCAGGCAATGCTGATAGTGTGAGCTGGACACATACCAAGACATTTTGGACAATTCCATGCTGCCAACTTTTGGGGAACAGTTTGGGGATAACTCCTTCCTGTTGTGCATGAGTGTGCACCAGTGCACAAAGAAAGGTCCATAAAGACATGGATGAGCAAGTTTAGGGCCAATCTCATTTCTCTGTCTTACCCCTTCCCCTTCCCCTACCCCTTTGTCTGCGTCTTCCCCTTTCCCCTCGATACCGAGTGAAAGGGGTTAGGGTGAGAACGTTCCTCTAAGAAATGAGACACCACTCGATTACCCGTTGCGTCATCTTCCCTTGCCGCCATAGCTGTCAACAGGCGTCAACAGAGGCGACAAGCGTTGACATACCGGTAAACAAACAAAGATGCCGTCATTATTAATTGCCTGGGCAATTATTTGCTGTTGTTAAAAAATCCTTTATCGGTCGGGCTCTACTCATCTAATCAATTCCCGATGGACAAAATCAAGTCCTGCCCTTTTTTAGTTGAAGCATAAAAACTGTGTATGATATATGCAGGACCTCAAAGTTCATCTCGCTCAAGATGAAGCCAGAGGAAGAAGGAAGAAGAAGAGGGAGAAGAAACTTCTCTTTTTACCCTCCGTTCATTCTTATTTATTCTGTTGGATATCCTGCTGTTGATTTAATGATTGAAATTCTTTCATTTATTATTATTTGAAGATGTGCATTTGGTTTGAGCCATTGCAATACACCATCAAGATTTCAGGCTTCAAAGGCCTTTTTTCCATCTTATAGCCACAGTCTGAAGTTTCTCTGTAACTTAAAAGTGAATATTGAAGTATGCAGCACGGATGGCGCGGTGAGCCCTCGCCATAATCTATCAATCAGACGTAACATTTTTCAACAACACATCTCATTGTCTGACCACAACGAAAGAAAAAAAATCAAAGAGCATCGAACCTGAAGAAATATGAGAGTGAGATTGATATTCTGTTTAAGTGTGTGCCTGACTAATATGACCTCACTAGTATTCTGTATTCATGCGCTAGCCCAACAGTAAGCCTTCTCAAGGATAGAGGTTTGGGATGGCTTAAGGGCTTTGAACTGAAAAAAGAAAAAGGAATAAAGGCGAAAGTGTGAGAGATGAAAATCTAGGAGGATAGTCAAATCAGTCCTCTCAAAAACTGAATGTGAACTCCAGGTTGGCACAAGCAGACGTTGATTATGACAGATGTGATAGGCGCAGGTTTTATTATAATCAGATTAAAGCATTGTCACGGTTTAATTCAGCGGATGTGACATGATTTTATCTTTATTTGGACCTACTGCTGAAACCAGCGCAGTGTTGAGTTGACCATTCAAGTACATTATTTACTTCAAAAAAGACGGACTTGATTTTATCCAAAATTAGCATTATATGAGCATTTTAATTACTTTTAATAAATGTACAAACAATTATTGCCTGGCTGATTTTAGTTTGTAGAACTTTTCTAAAAGGGGAATGTTAAAAAATAATAGAATAATGCATGTTCAGGACCACGGATAGCTCCACCACAACCTTAAAAATGAAAATGATCCTGTAGTAAATTTAATTAATAAATCTAGTGGGAATTTGTTCTTTTGCCAGCCATCCATTGAAAACAATACACAGAGGGTGTGTGTGTGGTTGAGGTAAACCCTACGTTATGGGGTCCCAACAAAGGATTTTAGATATCTTGGCCAACATGTTTTGGTCCCCATGAGGAAACTGATATGTGAAGATGTAAAAATGCAGAAAGTTTTCTGTGTTTAGGGATAGGGTTAAAGTGGTGGTAAAACGCCATTTTCACAAGATGTAAAATAAATCTCTGATGTCCTCGGAGTGTGTGTGAAGTTTTAGCACAAAATACCCCACAGATATGTTTATATAGCAGGTTAAAGTTGTCACTTTTTGAGGGTTTGCAAAAACACAATGTTTTGTGCCTGGCCCTTTAAATGTAAATGAGCTGCTGCAGAGGGCGGGGTATCAAGAGCTTGTGTGTTTGTTAGCAGCTGCGATTTCCTCACGCAGACAACTAAAATGACAGAAACTGTTCTCCCTTTAATGTTAAAATGGAGTCAGTCAAAGATGGAGAGACTCAAGAAGAAGTGACAACATGTAGAATGCAACAGGACGTCTCTGAATGGTTAGTTGATGAATTTATGTTGCTGATGTGGAGTTAACTATCTTCAATTAGGATATTCTGTCATGATAATCTATAAATCGCTCGTATAGGAACTGTTGTGAGATGCACACAGAGTGACTTTCTATTGCATGTGAAAAGATGGATGCTAAAGTTTGAGCTGACTCACAAATGTACTCTTATACAACCACTCTTCCTCTTCTCAACATGGACTGTGTTCCCGGGGCGGGGTTTATGTACATTTTAGGGTTGCTGATGTCACTAACCCAGGAGGAATGTCATGTAGTCCTACCAGCCGTTTGTTGTAGTCCTTTTTCTTTAAAAGCAAATATCTTCCTTTGCTTTGAACTTCTTGTAACTTTGATAATGTTGTTTATGCTCAAACAGCAACATTTTACACTAACTAAAATTAGAAAAAGTGAAATCATACTTTACCACCCTTTAATGTACAGTATAAAAACCCTTTGTCAATAGAAAGTCCCATAAAACATGAAAACCCAACATAAGTTAAATAAGAGTATTCTGGGAAATTAAGTGTCTGGTCCACGAGAATGAGTCATATGAAAATGAAAGTTCATTTAAATTTCCGCATATGCTTGCTCTGTTTGGTTTAGTTTTTTGTGTTCCCGTTTCCATTGTTAGTCTCTTCCCTGGTACTAAGTTAATCAGTTAACACCTGTTTTCTGTTTTAGTCAGTCATCCTCTGTGTATATTTAAGCCCTGAAATTCTCCTGTGTTCTTTGTTTGGTATGTCAATGTTAATATGGTTGTGGGTTTGTTAATTTAAAATCCTTTTTGTTCCTGAACTCCCTTCGTTGTGTGCTTTACTGTGAAGTGACCAGTATGCTGTACTGTTGGCTATTATTGTGATATAATTTTTTAATTGCATTCCATTTTAATTCTATCTTCCTACATTTAAAACACAGCATCAGTGTTTAAATTATTTCAAATTAAGAGAAGAGAATTAAATTGTCAGCACACCATCTCCTGGCATTAACGTGTGTGAATATTGTAAAAAAATTGAGAAACAGTGCTTCATATGACAATTCTCCATGTCCACATCTGTAATCTAAACATATCTTCTCCTGATGCCGCTGTGGGGACTCAATAGCCCAATCATGTTCGGAAATAACGACTTCTGATTTACATAATTCTAATGCATAAATCCTGACTACTTCTGTAAATTCTCCTCTGTGATGTATGCATTAAGGATAACTGTATATTCTCATATCCAGATCTTGAATATGCAATTGAGATGGCATCACATTGCTTGTATTGCAAAATGGACAGTAATATCATTGAAGTGAATGACAGAAGGTTTAATGCATATAAAGTTAAATATTAGATAAAGTCCATTATTTTACAGATTTTTTAAATCAATGCAAAATGAAGTAGCTGCCATTGAGACTTGATATCTACCAGCTTATCGAAGTTATCTCTATCCATAATCTATTCAAACCACTAACTAATTAATTGTAACCTAAGGGTTACCAATGAACAGATATTAATCAGCTGAGATTCCCTTTCAAGGGACCTTGAAGCTGCGTCGACGCACCGTGTGTGGGAACGCCATGCGTGATCTGAGTCATGAAGCATTTGTAGAATTAGTCCAATGGTATGACGCAGACATCATAGGCGGTTGATGTCACAGACCAGGAAACTTTAAAGCATACCAGAGAATAGAAATCGCACTTGCTTGATTACTAGAATGCTGAATATAGAATAAATGTTGTTTTAACTGCAGAAAGGCATCAGTTACCTCCGTTTTCTAGTCATCTTCCCAGTGTTAATCTTGCTATCGTCTCCTGGCTGCTTCTGTCGGACAAAGTGGTGGTATGGCGAGTTTGGTCAGATTACCTGTCAATCAAGCTCCACGCGAAGGGTCAATTCTTGCTGAGGTGAAAAATAATCCCTTCTCCGCTCAATTTACGGTCTTTTGGGCGAACCCGCTCTCATCCCAAAGCGCCATATTTTGACACTTTTGCAAAAGCGTAACATATCCAACGCACATGGCACCCTTTAGCGCCAAATGAGACGTGAAGAAATAAAATCGGTAGAAGACAAATCGCTCCCAGTGGTCTAACCCTACCCCAACCCCATACCTAAAACTTAACCGTCTCATTCGGCGCTAAAGGGTGCCGACATGTGCGTTGGATATTTACGCTTTTGCAAAAGTGTCGAAATATGGCGCCTTGGGATGATAATGCGTTGTTTTGGCCTAGCAAACTTTGTAGTTTTTTTTTCATATGCTTTTGCAACAGGAGTAAGGCCAGTGTATAGACAGGTGATTATTTCTGAGGAACTCCAATTTACAGAGAATTAACAAAAGTCCAATCTGGATGTTACGCATAGCTATCTCAAAGTGTTTACCACATCTTAGAAGAAGAGGTTCTATATAGAACCTTAAAAGGTTCTAAAGTCGCTACATATTCTAGAACCCTGAAAATGCAATGCATGTGAATGATCTAACCCGACTCCACTGAAAATCCGATACGAATTTTACGAGGTGGCTAATTCGGAACAATTCATACCAACCTACATTCTGGTAATTAAATTAGTACGATTTTGCTAAATCGTACATATTTACGATTCACCAATGTATGAATTCTAGATCGAAATGAATCCTAACCCCGCCTCCTTAAACCTAGCCATCACGTCGGTTTAGACAATTCGTACGAGCTGAGGCTGTATCGATTAGCCAACTATTTTAATCACTCGCAATTAATTCGTATACAATTGGTCGTGCTATAGGGTAGGAATGATCACAAAATTCAAGATATGGGGGTTAAAAAATGTAATTAATCAGATATCATACTTAGTAAGAGTGCCATTTTCAGTTTTATCTTCCAAAAATCAGCATGATTAAATGTGATATTAATTTACTACAACAGTTAAATAAACAATTTAATGTTGCAGAATAATGTAACATTTAACGACGAATAAAGAACCTTTGTGCCAAAAGGGTTGTTTCTTGTCATTATAGAATCTTTTTTAGCATAAAATGTCCTTTGGAGTTGAGTACAGAACCCTGTGCTACATATGTAGAACCCTTTTTCTGAGTGAGACAAAAATGGCTTAACAGATAAGAGACGGAGATAAAAGAAGCAGGATTTTACCACAGCACATTTCTGCTTTTCAAGGTTAATTATCAATCCAGACACCCAGATTCTGAATACAGCAATACAATGTGCAGTGATTTTCTAGGTCAGCATTTCAATGAGTCTAGAAACATTTCGAAAGAATATTTCTCTAGTTTTGTTTACTTTTTATTCTTGTATCTGATCTTTTAGGATCATTGTGCTATCACATGACACGGCTGTGGGTTTTGGATCAGAACGGGAAGCTGCGACATTCTGCTGCACAATCTTTGGATGTGACTTGGATTTCAGCGGTCCCTCTGTGACTGTAATCCATACATGCCCTGAGGCGGCACTGGCAAATTTTTATAAGTAATTATCACTTTGCTTTTTTTCTGTGACTCTAGTAATGAGAACAGTTGGTCTTAATTATCCTCATCACACACAGAGCATTCTGTGAGTGTAACGGTGTGACTGGGGTTGGAAGGGAACGCTTGTGAGAGTTCTCCATGTGTCAGAGTTCATCTGCATGCGGCCCATCTGCTCTTGAGAGTTAACACAACATCAGTTCCGACTTACGCAGTCAAAGAAGATCTCAAAGCTCACTGGGTTCTCCTGATGGTAATTTCAGACCCTAAATCGTTTAATTGTGGAGTGCCTTGTTTAATCTCTGTCAGTCATCATATAATTTCAAATTTTCTGTGTTAGTAGAGATAAAATAAGGCTGTATTTTATTAACAATTTTGTAAATTTTATTGTTTATTACAGTTTAAAATAACCCTTTCTGATTTGAATATAGCCTATTTTTAAATGCAAATTTATTCCTGTAACTGCAAACTGATTTTTTAGCACGATTACTACAGTCTTTCAGTGTCATGTATCCTTCAGAAATGATCCTAATATGATGTATTCTTATTATTATCAGCTGAAAACAGTTATGCTTAATATTTTAGTGGAAACAGTTATAGGCCTAAATGTTTTTTTAGGTTTTAGAAATAGAAATTTCAGTAATACTTCACAATAAGGTTCATTGGTTAACATTAGTTTAGTTAACAAGAATTAACAATACTTATTTATCTTAGTTAATAGTAATTTCATAATTTACTTATACATTATATAAAATCAAAGGTTGTATTTGTTAACATTATAGTTAATGCACTGTGAACTTTTATGAACAAACAATAAACCCCTGTATTTTGATTAACTAACATAAAAAAAATAATAAATACAGTAACAAAT
>JAQIUQ010001082.1:320000-597500 GCA_030378365.1 Hybognathus amarus | reverse complement strand
ATTTATTATGTTAGAAACGATTCTAATTAAATAAATGCTGTTCTTTGAACTTTCTATTCATCAAAGAATCCTGAAATAAAAATGTAAGAAACTGTTTTAAACATGGATAATAATCATACATGTTTTTGGAGCATAAAATCATCATATTAGAGTGATTTGTGAAGGATCATGTGACACTGAAGACTGGAGTAATGATGCTGAAAATTCAGCTTTTTTCAGAGGAATAAATTACATTTTAATATATTTTAACATAAAAAAGTCATTTTAAATTGTCATAATATTTCACAATATTACTGTGTTTTTTGTGTATTTTTTATAAAAAAATTGCAGCCTTGGTGAGCAGAAGAGACTTCTTTTAAAAACATAAAAAATCTTACCGGTTACGGCTTACATTTTTTACCGGTAGTGTACATGCGGCTCACCAAAGCCACATTTCTTTAATAAAAAAAAATTAATAATAATACAAAATAAAAAAACTGGAAAAACTTTTGTAAAATATTTTAAAATGTAGTTTATTGCTGAGGTCAAAGTCGCCTGGGTTTCCCCATACTGCCTTTGTGCAGCGCAATTTTTATTCACCCTGCTAGGCAGTCTGGAGACCACAGACCAAATTTTCGCCTCAGCGAGGGGACCAATCACAGAACGGGGAGGGAGCAGCAAGACGATGACGACGTCTACGCGACACACCAGCCCGTTCTCATCCCATATACTGACGCTTTTGACATTTCAAACTACATCCAATGCACATGGCACCCTTTATGGGCCAGAAGACGCCTCCTAGTGGTGTAACCCTAAACCTACCCCAAAACTAAACCTACCATAACCAAACAAAGCTCTGTGCATGTCATATTGATGCTAAAGGGTGCCATGTGCGTTGGATTTAGATGAAATTTCAAAAGTGTCACTATATGACGCCCTCGGATGAGAATGCGTTGGACACACCCAAGCAGTTTGTTTATACCTATGGATCCAACATGGCAGCAGACGCGAAGTTACCTTTCAATGCAGCCAGATATTGTTCTAAGTAGTTTAGAACGCATATAAATCTCTGACCCATCGTCTTCATCCTCGTCTAATTTCTGTCGCTCTATATACATCATCTTGTATAATTGAAACGATTACGAGAAAATTAACATGGTTCCCAGACCACATCTCAATGTCAATGAGACGTGGTCTGACCAAGGGGGTAATCCACCAGCCAGAAACTCAAGTCTCCCCGGGGCCGCCATTGGCTAGCAAGCCTTCACCTGCTGTTAGCATTCCATTGACTCAAGAAACACAACAATGTATAAAAGGCTCCATTACCTTGTATATGTTATGGCCCCGTAGAAGCAGTTTTTGTAAAATTAGGCTAACGATTGCGTCATAACACATGACTCTCTGTTCGCACAGAAGAGAATTTACCGTATATAAAGTAAGCTTGCATGCAATCGGTGGAAGCCGTGGAGGCATGAAGTCAAGGTAGAAGCCCATAGAGAGTTGTAAGGTTGCTCCTGCTACTAGCTCATGGACAGCAAATTCTCACGATCTGCCAGATTCGAAGGGAATGATTTGGATGACATATAACTGTCAGACTGGTTGCTCACGTCACATCTACATCATCAAGCTCAGTTTGAGCCTGTGCAGTGCGCTTGCCAATCAGGAAGTGAGTGATGCTGATTTGCTGCTCAAAAAGATTTATTATTAGGCTATTATCCATGTTGAAAACAGTTGTGTTGCTTAATATTTTTGGAAACCCAAATATATTTGATTAATAGAAAATACAAAAGAGCAGAAGTTATTTTAATAGAAATCTTTTGTAGTATTTTAAATTTCTTTACTGGGTCATTCCATGTCAAATCACCCAAATGTCAGAAATTTCCCCGGCTCAAATTTTTTATTGTAATCATATTTTGTCAGAAGAAAGACATATAAAACAGAGATGTAAGCCAAAATATTAAATCTAATGAAAATATATTGACTGTGTAATCCACTATTATGTAGAGGGGGTCGAAATTACAATTTGGAGCAAAATTATACAGGGGGATAAAAATGATTTTATTATTATTTTATTTTGACATGGAGATGACATTTTATTTTGACATGGTTGAGGCACTCTACGTATGTGGTCCAAAGTTATATATGGCCTTAAAAATAAAATAATTTAAAAAAGGATATTAAGATATGTTTAATACTTTTGGAATAACAGGCATGCAAACTTTGGAAAAAGAATGTTCAACATTACTAATTGTTTATATATATTTTCTGTTTTAAAGAAAAAAGTATCAGCTGTATGTAAACATTTGGTTTTTAACCATTAAAAATGTGCACAATCGACCAATTTATTCATGGAACTGCATTAAGATCTCCATATCTCACTGTAAAAATATTTTTATGATTTAATCACAACATTTTTTCTTTAGTCACATCAACTTAGATAATTTATGTAGTTCAGATAACATAATATTTTGAGTTTCTGATGATTAAATCAATCACCTTTATTGTATTAACTCAATTTTTCCATTTCAATGAACTTAAAATTAAGGCAACCAGGTTACTTTTTTTAAAGTTAAACCAACAATATTTTTTTACAGTGGGATTGAGCCACCGAGGGCCTTTAAAATGAAGATAGAAAAAGTTTGTTAAGAACCAGAATCTAAAAGGATAATAAGATATATTTAATACGCCTCTGAGTTACAAGCATGCAAAAACACACAAAATGCTTTTCCCCATTTTCCCCATTCTTCCCCTCTAATTTGTCTCCAAATCTCTGTTGAAAATTGTCCTTTTGACCCCCTTCTACATAATAATGGATTACTCAGTAAATATATATCCAAAATGTAATGTTTTGTCTTTCCTCTTAATTTATGTATTTCTTTGACCAGAAAAAAAAGAAGATCAAAATCGAAATTTTTAGCTGTGAACTTTTGGTTGACGTCTGGTTATCATTTATCTTTAGAAGTTGAGATTAGTGGATTTGGATTCTTAGAAGCAAAGGAGAGTTTCAGTTTCCTCTGAAACCTTATTAGGCCTTGTGCACGTCGTATTTTAAAGGCCAAATTCTTAGCGGTGGGGCCTTTGTAGTGCGTCCACTTCCCCGCTCATTTGTCACTTACACATACAGCAGACCTTTCTCAAAATCAAACTTCACTGTGATATTCCACTGCATGCCTAATATTTTCTTGCTTAATGACTTTGCTGCAAAAACAAGATATCAGTGCGTTCATCAAATCTCCTGCTAACCCATCATTGCTGCATACGCAGATCTATTTGTTATGCCCGCTGGTATTTGTGCCATTCTTAAAGTGCAACAGTTCTCCCATTATGCTAATGCCGGAATGTTCCACGGAACATGGAGCTAAATTGAGAAGCGGAGAATGGCAGATGGGAGAACAGGGCCACTGCTAATGAAATGCGAAAACAGTGTGATGCAAAACTGTGCTTATTAAAATATTTCGCTAAAAGCCGAGGCCTGAAACACTAGTGTAATTATCAGGTCCGCTCTCTGAGCAGAATGGTGGTAAATTGATGTTACGGCATACACTCAACCTTCATTAAATTGGCTACAGTCCACAACAATGAGTTGCAGGAAAACAGTGTTAATTCTCATTGCATTATCCATTCATGGACAATTCACTCTAACAGTACTGCAGGTTTGAAGCTGAAGTTAAGTGTGCAATTGAACAAGAGCTGGACTGAACCACTTAAGTGATGGTATCACTGCAAGCTGTGATTGGATAAAAGCACATTTGGACACCTTTATATTGCCTATTCACAGATCCTCTAAATTAATATGAAGTAATAAGATACCACTTTTAATTATTATACCCAAACACCCGTTTTACAAATGGTCACCTGAGGACAAACGTTTTAATTGAGGTTGAGGTTCAGTAATTGTTAATTGTTGGAACCACCTAACAATTATAACTGTCATTTTCAGATAAGATGTTTAAAAGAGAATTGCTTTTAAAGTACATAAGTCATTATTTGAGTGTGGTCTTTTGAAGTACTGTAGGCTGCTGTAACCAGCATGCAACAATACAGTGTAATACTGCAAGCATGATATCAAAAGACTGTGACAGGCGAAATCCCATCAATTCAATATCCAAGAAACCAGAATTTCGCATAAGGGCAAAAGATGTCCTCACATTCACATGAATTTGCTCCTTGGACTAAACAGAAGTGACTTTTGTGTGAGCTGTGCTTCATATTACAATACTAACATTAGAACTTTAAAATATAACTATTGTTGCCACAGTTTTACCTCTGTTTTTACTCCTCCAAAAAAATAGTTCCAAACGAAGACAAAAACAGAATCACCCGAACTGAATTAATTAATCCTGACCTGAACAGAATCACCTGACCTGAATTAATCATGTGTTTTTAAATTAATCTGCGTTTTGAAAGAATCTGTTGATTGGTGTTAAAGGGAAATGAAAAAGTGAGTTATCATTTACTCACCCTCAAGTTGTTCCAAACCTGTATGAGTTTCTATATTATTTTGTTTCTTAAAGGGATACTCCACTTTTTTTGGAAATACGCTCCAAAAAAAATGGTACGGCAGTAAAGTTTCTTGATTATTACGCAGGAATGCAACTTTACATTTTCCGTCAGGTCTTAGTGCACGATGTAACTATAAGAGTCCAGATATTGAAGAGTCCAGTTTTAAAATAGGAAAAATATTCGAAACACTTTGGTCATTTTTTGGGAGAAATGCTAATGGTCTTGTGCACTTCAATGATGTATGCTAAGCTATGCTAAAAGTGGTACCGCCAGAACCGAAGATCGACTGAATGGATTCAAAAAACTGTAAAACTCAACAGTTTAACTCTGGGGGAGTTGTAAAATGAGCGCGTTTCCAAAAAAAATGGAGTATCCCTTTAATATTTTGAAGAATGTTGGTAACCAGACATGGTGGTATTGATGGTAGCCATTGACTTGTTTTTCCATCTATGGAAGTCAATGGCTACCATCAACACTCTGGTTACCAACAATTTGTGAGTAAATGATGTCAACATTTTTTGGGTGAACTGTCCCTTTAAGTTAGGTCATATTACCATTGCTCATTAAAATTTCATTGGCAAAATCCAGACCAGATAGCAAATGACATCTGGCCCAGTTGTGGCCCACATATGTTGATGACTTAATCTGAGTGTGGCTGGCAATAGGATGCATATCCAGGCCTCATCTGGGCCAGCTATGGCACACATGGCTCAGTTCTGGCAGAAGCAAAGGTCACATGGGCCACATCTGGGCCACACACAGCAAGCCACAACTCACACTAAAACCATCTTGATGTGTATGGGCCATGACCTTTGCCAGAACTGAGCCTTATGTGCCATAGTTGGCCCAAATAAGGCATAGATATGTATGATATATGGGAGTCATTTTCACATAAGTGCGAAAAAATTCCCTGCACATATTTCGCTCATATTATACAAAAAAAAACAATATGTTTATTTCTCGCAATTGCTTATTTTTTATCTCACGATTCCTAGAAATAAAGTCAGAATTGTGTCCCAGTCCCAGACAAAAATTCCAGTCTGCAGTACTCTTGAACTGATGCTCAGTCTAATTACATTTATATAAATCTGGAAAATATCAATTACTTCGATCTCAAATCAATTTGTCTCTTCATTTGTAGACCACCCCATTTCTTCTTAGCCTCATGAATTTTGCAGGACTAGTAATAGACTAGATGCTCCAGTTCAGTCCATGTCAGCTTGGTCGTCAGTGGTCCAGACAGTGCCCTGGGGCTCCATGGCATCCTTAAGTTACACACATAGTCACGCACGTGCAGACACATAAATGCAGACGCACACTTATTATTTCTACCTCTTTCTTTTCTCATAGAAGCACATTTAAATTCACAAATGCACACATATACAGATGTGCCAGTTGAAATTATGCTAATATGTGCGAGCTCACCAGCTGTGTATTTACTTAATAAACATAATTGATCTGATATTATTTCCATTTTCAGACCTGACCAGTGGAACTCTGCACAGATGCATTGTTATGAGCTTGATTTCTTCTCCTCACATAATGGCCACTTGGTTCGTCCTGAGGGTGCATTTGGCCTGGCAGACATTTTATGTTGTAATTTACATGCATAATGGAGTCCTTAGGCAACGTTTACCACATTTTGCAACTGATACAGACATACTTAAAGTTTCCAAGATATCTTTATGACAGCCACTACAGGTGTGCATATTGATGTGCATGGTTATTTTTGGCATGCAACTTCTGCTTCATTACTCACACCTCTAATTTTTCTAAAATAAATGAACCATCAACAGAAATTCCACAAAGATAATTAAATTGCCAGAGGAACTTGGAGGCCGACAAGAAATATGAAACACGATTCGGTTTGTTGTCAGGGGGCGAATTGCTAAATGATGTACCATACAAATGAACCATCCTCCTCATCTGTCAGCTCACTGGAATGATGGCTCTCTCGTGGTGTTTTGCTCGGGAGAATATATTCCCCTCCGATCCATTAACGATTATCTCTCTTCATGCAAACCTCTTCTGCTTTTTCACATACATTTCTAATATTGTATTATTTACAAACCATTTCAGTGGATTTGTCCCAAAAAATGGATAAAAAGAGCGAAAGCTTGGGTTCCACGTGGTCTGTTTGTACCTCTCCAACCGTCATGAGCATCATTTGGAGATGCAAATGTAAGGTCACTC
This sequence comes from Hybognathus amarus, assembly GCA_030378365.1. Taxonomy (NCBI): domain Eukaryota; kingdom Metazoa; phylum Chordata; class Actinopteri; order Cypriniformes; family Leuciscidae; genus Hybognathus; species Hybognathus amarus. The sequence goes on along the minus strand of JAQIUQ010001082.1, from coordinate 590,825 downwards.
ATGACTACACATGATCCAGTGCGGAGAAAACCGTCATGTCCACTTAAGTTGCTGCCGTCGGCCCGGAGATTCATCTGCTTTAACGCCATTGGATTAGGTTCCTTGAATTTCAATTTCTGCTAAGCAGCAGGCTGGAAATGTAAAACACATTAAGGGGATCTTCTGATTCTTAAGGACTCACAGACCACAAACCTCAAAATGAAGCTACCTAAATATTCCACCAATAACATATTCAGGGTCATGAACTCCACGTGTCTGGAGTGTTCAAATTCTGTGTCTGAAATTGAAGGAAATAGATACAGAAATTGAATGTTATTTACCACACAGAACTACCACATTCAACTGAGCGCTATGACTCAATGCGTTAATCTGAGTTTTTTGTTAGTTAATAGTAGTTGCAAGAATGTTAATAGTGCGTTACTCATTTAGTTATTAATGACGGAACCGTATTCTAAAGTGTTACCGTATTTGCTTTTGTTCAATCTATCAGAAGCATGATTTCTATTGATTTTTTTAAAACAGATCCTGGAGCAAATTCGCCTTGGTGATTGGTTCGCTTTGGTGGATTTAAAGGACAAGTACTTTCATATCCAGAAAGTACTTGGATTCAGTGAGAATGACTTTCGTAACCTCGGTTCCCTGAGAGGCAAGGAACGAGACATTACGCTCACCGCCGTGTTCGTTACTTATTTTAGCGCTTGATTCGATTCTGATGGATATTGACGCTCATCTGCTTTTATACGGCATGTGTTCAGTATTTGCATATTTGCGTCAATTGCCCAGCTTTGCTGGCGTCAGTGTAACGGAGGCCAGCTAGTATTTGCTGTGCAAGTAAACCTCACTCCTTTGATCTCAATAGATGCTCTAGCGACAGACGCTAGAGGCTGCAGTCTTTAGCCTCCTTGTTAGAGCGCCTGACTCTCATGCCGGAGACCGGGGTTCGAGGCCCGCTCGGAGCATGTTGAGTTGGACCCGGTTGGAGAGGTTACATTAGTAGGGTTGGGTATCGAGAATCGAGTATTCAGATTGGAACCGGGACTAACTTTTCATTTTTCCCGAATCGTTCAAAAGTTAAAATTTCGATTCCTGAATTTCGATATTCACAGTCCGCGACCGGAAGAAGAAACCGCTGAACAACACCAACGAAGAAGCATCTACCAGAAGTGTTGGCATAACCGCGCGAGTCGAACATGAGTAGCTTACGTCGGTGGTCCAAAGTGTGGCTTCACTTTTCTAAAAATAACGAAATCTCTGCAAAATGCAAAATTTGTGACAAAAGGAGTATTTGTGACAGAAGGAATATTTCCTTCAGAAAGACCGTTGGTTAGCAAGGTTGGCTGAACTTTTTTGACCCTGCCTCTTAAAAGAATCGGAATCGAGAATCGTTAGGAACCGGAATCGAAACAAGGTATCGGAATTCGGAATCAGAATCGTTCAAATTCAAACGATACCCAACCCTATACATTAGCCTATAAGATTTCAGAAGAAGTGGAGAAGGAGTTCCCATTTACGACTTTCGTAATGTCTCGTCCCTTGCCTCTCAGGGAACCGAGGATACGAAAGTAACCAGAGACGTTTTCTTTCCCTCATTAAAATTGTTAAAGATCAGTCTTTTTATCTGATTTTCAGCTTCAAATCAAAGTTTGTTATGTTATGATTCACCTTTGAGTGGTTTGATTCATGGCTTATACTGTATAAATAAGCTGTTGAACTCTATTAGAACTGTATATTAACCGATGAGCTACCTTGGATAGGATGCAGGTTTAAAGACAATGCATTTTAATGCATTTGCAAAAAGCCAAGTTTGTATAGCTAGTGCTTGCGCTACTTCTCAGTATTTAAAGTCTTTTTATTGCTGGTTGCGCTACTTCTCAATATTTAAAGTTTTTTTTTTCATTTTTGTTTCGCCTGGAGATAGGAAGACATCAACTGCATTATGCTTTACTGTAGCTCAAACAGTAGAGCGTTGGCGCTTGCACGGTAAGGTCATGGGTTTGATTCCCAGTGAAAGCAAGAACTGAGAACTGATAAGAATGTAAAATGTGTATATTGAAATCCAATGTAAGTTGCTTTGGATAAAAGTATCTGCCAAATACAGAAATTATGTCATATTACGGTTACACATGAGACGATCAAAGCTGACAATGAACGTTTGAGAAACAAGGATTTCATTGAGGTCTGCACTATCAATGAACATTAGCAACGTAAAAACTGCCTACATAGTTGTGAAGAGCAAAACCCCCCAATGAAATACAATAGGGAGTTATGCAGAGCTTTCTAGAACATTAATTTATACTTGATATAAGGCAACTGTCTAAATCGTTTTTCAGCAAGAAGAACTATAGATGGATAAAAATACCACTGAGTATTAAATAGGACATTTGATATTCGTCACATTAAGATAATCAGCTCAATTACCTCCATTTTAAATCTACTTGTGTAATCTTGTGCTTCAATACTGAGAGATCTCATCGGACTAGTAAGCCCATTTCTCCATGAAGTGATGACAAGCAGACAAGGGTGTTTAAAATGCCAGCATTGTAGAAATTAACGTTAAGCACTTTCACAGGCCAATTCCCATCTGACCACAACTTGACAGCATTTCATTGTACACAATTTGAGTTAGTGATCAAAGTGACAGTGATGTAAAAACCCCAGTCAATAGAAAACAGTTCAGCTCTCTATTGTTTTTGCGAAATCACCTCTAATCAGGTCAAGGCTTGATCTATTGGCAAACATGAGTGGAATCAAAACCAAAAAAAAAAAAAAAATGGGAGAAAATGTACAGTTTGCCTCAAGAAATATTTCAGGAACAAACTAGTTTTGGGATTGGATGTGGCAGGGGGTTCTACCCAAGAATCAACTGTGATGTACATTGAAACTTATGAAATCAGCACATCGCTAATATGTGAAATTAAATGCTGGATCTGAACATTACAATGGTTCAGATTCAAATTCAAAATATTGAATTAAATGAAAAGCTGCACAAAGCAATGACCCTATGAGACCCCTGAGATAGATTCACACAAGCCACGATGCCGATATCTGGACTTCAAAAGTCGACCTGTAGAACCCTGAGGAATGAAGCAATTACTGCGAACACATGGCACGGTGTCAGACGCATTAGGAAGTCAAACATATAATCATTGAAGACCTCTCTGCAGAGGGGGGAATGCCTTTAGCTATGGATTTTCTCAGCACTGAAAGACAAAGCCTTCAATGTCTGCATTGGTGCACCAGCCTATGACACACAGGCACTGAGAGGCCATTCAATTAGCAGGTGATTGTAAGAGACAGTGGCACTTCTCCCAGTCTGAATGACCTGAGATCTATAGCTACGGCTGTCTAGGCACCAACAGACAAATTTAGGTGCTCCTGGGAGTTTTGTCCTTTTTGCAACATGCCTGTTTTTAGAGAAAACCTCCAATTTGGAGGATTGTGTATTACAAATGAACGGCAATATGGAATAGACAGATAAAGACCATAACTGTACAGATTTATTGGTTTAACAAGGTTGTATTGGTCTCAGGTGTAGAATTTGAAAGAGAGCCCATGCACAAGCGCTTATAATATTAGAGAACATAATAACAAACAAGCAGCGATTTATAATCCCTTTCATGCCTTTGAAGTTAAAATTACAGACTACATCAGAAGAAGAGAGCAGGAGAACCGGTAAAAACAAATCATTAGTTGATAATTGAGAAAAACAGTGGGTTAATGGAATGTTTGTGGAATAGATGTACAAATTCTTCAATTGAGTTATCTGAATTATTCATTAACTGACATCTATCAACTGTTAAAAGAGTTAATGACAAATCTAACATTGTCGGTGTCATGTGTATGCAGAGTTCTTTGAAATTTAGACTTTGAATGTTGAATCCATGTTGGAAATTGTTTTAGTTTGATGACCTGCAATGTCATGTAACCACTATTGTATATTACTTTATTCTTTTCTTAGGAGTCGCACCACATGATATTTTACACTCTCATCCTGGCTTGTCGAAAAGGTCGAATTATTTTATATTTTAGGAGACCCATTAGGCTCTTTAGAGGTCCTCTCTTTGATAGCATTTCCTGTTTTGTTTTTACATTAGTTAACATGAATTAAAAGGATAGTTCACCCAAAAATGAAAATTCTGTCAGTTTTTACTCACCCTCATGTTGTTCCATCCCGTAAGACCTTCATTCTTCTTCAGAACATCGAATTAAGATATTTTGATAACTTGATTCCATAGGCTTCTTGAGGGATTGAAACTTGCCGGCCTCGAAAAGTTATTAAAGACATCGTTAAAATAGTCCAAGTGACTACAGTGGCTCAATCATTAACTTTATCAAACGACGAGAATACATTTTGTGTGCAAAAAAAAACTAAAATAACGACTTTATTTAAACTATTCATCTCCTTCTCTCTGGGCCTGGAGTCAGGTTACTATGATCTGTTGTTGTACGTCACACGCATCACACACATCACACATGACCAGCGTCGGCCAATAGTGAGCCTATGTGTGACGTAGCTCTTTGCAATTACACTAAGAGGAGGCCCAAAGAGAAGGAAATGAATAGTTGTTTTTGCGCACAAAAAGTGTTTATCACTTGATAAAGTTAAGATTGAGCCACTGAAGTCACTTGGACTATTTTAACGATATCTTTAATAACTTTGAGGCCAACAAGTTTCAATCCCTTAAGAAGCCCATGGACTAGGAGGAGTGAATCAGCTCTCAGATTTCATCAAAAATATCTTTCGTGTTCCGAAGATGAACGAAGGTCTTACGGGATTGGAACAACATGAGAGTGAGTAAATACTGACATAATTTTTCATTTTTGGGTGAACTATCCCTTTAACAATTAAAAATACTTCTACAACATATATTAATCTTTATTGATGTTAATCTCAACATTTACCAATATATTTTTTAAGTTGTCAAAAGTTTCATTTGTAAAACTAACATGAATATTTATACTAAGGAGACTTTATTGTAGTGTTACCGGTTTTTCAATTATTTTGATTCACTGAGCAGTGAATCAGTTTTGCTTTTTATCTGAGAAATACAAAAATTGTCAAGATTCTAATTTTAACACAGCTTATTTTTTTATCGATATCAGGACATCTAAATCACTCTTGACACTTTTTCATAATGTCCTCTCAAAAATCTACATTTAATTCAGAACTTAAAAACATGTTGGATAAGAGATAGGCCTATTCAAATCCTAAATTGCAATGTGTTTTTTGGAGCCCGATCTCATGAAAGTTAGTATCTATAGCACGAATGTCATTTCTCGTGTCCTTTATACGCCAAAAACAGTTTTGCGTGTATATGGCACATCGATTTTCGTGGACATATGATACGCACTTTTTGGCGTATAATATGCACGAATTCCCACCCCCTCCCCCCTAAACCTAACCCAGGGTTTTTAAGTCCGTACCATATACACGCAAAAACCATTTTGGCATATAAATGCCACGAGAAATGACACTCGTGGTATAGATATCGCATTTTCATGAGACTGTGTTGGTTTTTTGATAAACAGAAAAAATGTCATAGATCCAAAAAGATGCAAAAATGTTACATTTGAGAGAGGCAAAGCTAGTAAAACTGCTCTGGCGCTCCTGCAACTTCGCGGGATCTTGTGTCATTTAGCACGTGTCAATGGACCTGTTAATATTTAAAGCGGTGAAGCGCACGCGATTCCCACCAAAATCATCCGCAAGCATGGCCTGATAGCTCCTCCACCTCTTTCAACATCTCGCCATAGAATTCATAGACAAAACAACAGGACGTTTCAGCAGGAATCGAAATGGAAACCCGAAACCTGAGGAAAAAGTAATGACCTGCCATTGGGAAGGTCGATGCTTGGCTGCACAAAGAGACAGAAGGGGCAAACAGTAGCGAAGGAGAAGTAGGTCGGCGGCGGTGAGGGAATAGGTGAGCTTTAACCTTCCTCTTTGCAGGAGTGGAGATGAGTGCCCTCAGTAGGGTCACGGGCATAACATGAGGGGAATGTTAAACACAAGGGGAATGTTAAACACAAGAACCCGCAGAGCACTGACCACAGCCAACAAGATCACACCACACACTCTGCTAATGTGCTTTGACTCTCTCGCTGATGAGGTGACTTCTGGGAGATGTGAATTTAATCACAGCACTATGGGCTGTTTCAATGTTAAAAGGTAAATGTGACTTTAATTGCGACTTTATTTTCTTGTAATTGCGCCCATCTCTTATGCCTCATATACCTTTTAAAAGTTTGGGGTCAGTAAGAGGCTTTTATTTAATAAAAAATAAAAATGCTGTAAAAACAGTAATATTGTAAAGTGTTATTACAATTCAAAATAAGTGTTTTCTATTTTAATATATTTTAAAGTCTAATTTGTGATGGCAAAGTTGAATTTTCAGCATCATTACTCCAGAATCATGCTGGTGCATTTCTTATTAAGCTATATCAATGTTGAAGACAGTTGTGCTGATAATATATATATGTATATATACAGTATATTGTGAATGCCATGATACATTTATTTTAAGATTCTTTAAAAAACTTAAAAGAAGAGCATTTATTCAAAATAGAAATGTTTTGTAACATTATAAATATATTTATAGTCACTTTAGATCAATTTAACGCATCCTTGCTGAATAAAATTCTACATTTCTTTTTAAAAAATCGTATTTATTTTTCACAATATACACTCTAAAAATTGTGGGTTGTTTTAACCCAACTTTGGGTCAAAAATGGACAAACCTAGCCATTGGGTTACCTTTTTTAATTACATTTTAACCCAACGTTTGGGTTTGTCCATATTTAATGCAAAGTTGGGTTAAAACAACCCAGCATTTTTAGAGTGTAACACCACTTTATAACAGAGTAGCAGAAAGTCACATAAAATGCATATCTGTTGTCTCGATATCTCTCAATATTTAAAAGCTTAGTTTTATAATCAAAGCTCTGTAGTTTTGTTTTGCAATACAACGATGATTGCACTCTAAACAATGCTGGGTTGTTTTAACCCACAATTGGGTAAAACATAGATGAACCCAAATGTTGGGTTAAAAATGTCATTTAAAATTTTAACCCAACTTCAACTTTCACTTTCAACTGTACATTTTTTAATTACATTTTTAACCCAACATTTGGGTTTGTCCATATTTGACCCAATATTGGGTTAAGTATGCAACTTTATATCTTACAGTGTGACTTCGAAACTTTGCAGGTATCTGGGTAACAGTCCATTTATACTTCACACAAATTTTAGACAAGATTTGTGAATGCTTTAGAAAAAAAGGTTTGCTCAAACTTTCCAAATACTCCATAATTCAAATACTTTAAGTATTTGAATACCTAAATATTTTAATTTTATGTTGTTGTGTTTTGTATCCTTTCTGTTTGGTTTTATTGTTGGAATTGTACAGCACTTTGGGCTGCACTTGAAATGTGCTATAAGAAACTAAACTAAACTACTTTCACAGAACCCAAGAAATACATAATGTGACCTTCCACAAGACATAGGCCATAACGGTGTCATCCTCAAATTATGCACTATTACTTTTCAGTGAGGTGTTTTGTGCATTGCTCTTTAGAATGCTGCATGAAAACACCTGTGGATGCGATAAATGAGTGAAGAGCGAAGGTTAACATGAGCACTTGCTTCTGATTTGATTGAGGAGGGGGGAGGTCCAGTCCTTCACAGCAGCTTCTCCTCAACCCAGCCATGCGGGATCATCAAAGACTCGCTGCTTTGATCCGCTCTTCAAAAGCCTTCACTGGCCTCTTGTCAGCGTCTCTGCTGGTAGTTTAGGCTCTGTGCCACTGCTGTTAAAATGGCCCAATTAATTCACCACACTCTATGAGTTCATATTATCAGTGGTGGAAAGAAAAAAAAATCAGTCATGCTGATTTTGGGAGTATTCATTTAGAAAGATTTTGGAAATGACTTGCATTTGGCACCCATCCAGATGTTTTCACTAGCCTATATAATCCAATGAGTGGACAAACGCACTCGCACACTAAATCGAAATCAGTTTTTTGTACAGCTGGCAGTATTAGGTAAGTTTATGGACTGTCCAAAACTGACCTAACACAATCTGGCTTGGGAAGAAGCAGGCGAGCGACACAGAAAGCCTCTTAATGGAGTCTGGAGAGTTGTCTTTCACTGCGCTTGACTGAAGATGTTGAAGTGTCTGATGCTGACAGGGATCCATTAGGGAGCCTGGCCTCTCCTCAGTATGGGAGAGTAAAGGAAAGTACTGAGTTCTTTCTTCGTCATCTTTGTTCTCTCTTTATTGCTCTCTTTGTTTCTCGTTCTTTTGGTCTCGCTGTAATTCTCTGTCACATCAGGCAGACTGTGAAGTTGCTACTCAAGGACATTTGGCAATTCTTTGCGTGATTGAGGCTAATAAGGCACATCTATCTCTCTCTCTCTCTCGAATATCTAACAATGAGGGAGTTTCATAGAATATTACTTGGATTCCACCATATAACTCATTCAAAATGCTTCATTATTAGGTCAATTCCTGCCGGAAAAGTGAATACAGGGATCAGGTCAGAACGAGTTTGTGTAGGAAATCTTTAAAGTCCTACATAAGCACCCTGGTGTGTTTACTTTATCCAGTGCTGTGCTTTCAAGCCATATTTGAGAAATAATACTCACTGAAATAATTATAGACATATTGATAGCATATAAAACATGAGTTGTTATCTGTAAAAAGTGTTTGTTTTTTCACAAATCTGAATAAATCTTTTTGGTCAACTGAAATTATGCTGATGTCAGACTATTAAAGTCACGATGAAACAGAGGTAGCGGCAGATTTTTTTTCTGTATTGTGACGTACTGTAGTACATCAGAGTGTAAAAGATTATCGTAAAAAGAAAACAGGGCAGGGACTTAATTCTATATGCATCGGATGTTGATTGAATTTTGAGATTTGGATGTCGCTCATAAAATACGTATTGATATGTATTTTCACAAAAAAATATTTTCATTGACACAATGAAAAGTCCAAGATCACATAGGTACTATATAGCAGCGAAACTGTCTTAATGATCGTTGAATCATTCACTCAACCAGAATTAATTAAAAACACTGATTCATTTTGCAACAAAATACATGACCGTTTTTAATGCATGAGTCATTGAATCATTCACTCGAACCGATTCATTCAAAAACACTGATTTATTCAGAGACACCACTACTGTGTTGTGCTCAGAGGCATTGGATCTATTTTCACGAACAAAGCAGACAAAACTACTGGCAATATTGTATCCAGGGCTGGCCCGAGTCATAAGCGAACTAGGCGGCTGCTTGGGGTCCCTTGACCAACAGGGGGCCCCCAATCAAGTCGAAAAATTTAAGAAATATTTTTTAGATAATTTAAACAAGTGATATAAATGAATGAATTACAATGAATGAATGAATAATTAAAGACAATAAAATTCTGATTTCATGATCAATATGAGCCCGATCTCATGAAAGTTCGTATCTATAGCATGAATGTCATTTCTCATGCCATTTATACACCAAAAATAGTTTTTGCTTGTATATGGAGCGCGTTTTCGTGTGCATATGATACGCACTTTATGCCGTATAATATGCACGATCTCCACACACCCCTCCCCCTAAACCTACCCAAAGGGGTTTTCAGTGCGTAGCATATGCATGCAAAGAAAAACATTTTTGGCCACGAGAAATGACATTCGTGGTATAGATACGCACTTTCATGAGACAGTGTTGTCAATATACCTCCCTACAACTGCTGCTGTGCCTGCCAGCATTTCAGTCATGCGCGTAATCTAGACACAATCTAGACAATTCGAGCGCAACTGCGCATAGTACGGACTCGCTGTAATGTAAGTCATGACACAAAAAAGGACGTATCCCTCTGGTGCCGAACATAGAACGAAGAAAATGACAGAGGAGGAGAAAACAGAGCAAGATAAAAGTATGTTTGCATGATTATTTACAGTATTTGTGCAGCAACTGAACCATTCCCATCTACGACAACCCCACAGGCAAAAAATACATTGCATACACACACATATATATACAACGAGCGCCAGTACATCACTACCGGTATCATATTAACAGACTTTGTTGGATTCTGTCATGTACAATCTAACGAAGTCTGATACAATAATAATAATAGTAAAGACTTTGTGGACAGTTACACTGAGACAGTTGAGAAATAATATATTTTACAGTTTTTAACAATAATTGTCATTTTTTAACCCTTGCTCTTATTATGTTTTTGATTTCTTAATTGTCATTATTTAAGCAAATCATTTATTTGATATTTTTTGAGACAGTTTGTTTTAAGAAGTTTCAAAGAGATAGTAAAAGAGTAAAATAAAAGTTAAAAAAATAAGTATTCATTTTGTATTTATACATAACCTCACTCTATTAATTTATAATGTATCATTATTGCGTGATATTTGTGTCAATAATCATCAAGGACAGGTGATTCTAAAAGGGACCCCCAAATCAAATTCTGCTTAGGGCCCCCAAAAGGCTCAGGCCGGCTCTGATTGTGTCAAAAATGTTAGATCCTTCTTGTTTATTGAACTGTGTTACCATCATATCACACTCACAATTATGTGGATACTAAAAAGTATTAATTCTCCACCTGAAAGTTTCTTTGAGAAGCTTCACGTCTGTTTTAAAGACTGGCATTTGGTTAATACCGTTTTCATAAACTTCTATGGTTTGAGATCAGAGTTTAGCAAACTGTCTGACATGCATGTCACTGTGTCTCTACAGCTGGTGATGTGATTATGACTCTGTTGTGTTAACAGAGAAACCAGTGTTTTGACAGGGCTGTGAAACTGTGCCTGATAGGTTTCCATGCTATTACAGTCTGAAGAGCATCAGAATGCATGACGTGAGAGTCTCGCTGATGTGTTTGAGAGGAAACTTAAAACTTACAGTCTAGTTGATATTCCAAATATATACTGAAGGCCAATTATTTTTGCATGAACCCAAATATAGAGTTCTTGTTATCTGTAGCTACAATGTTGTTAGATTTTTTATGTGCATGTCCTATAATTCATTCCAGGAGGAGAGCCATGGTCAGTTATACATTGCTTATGCAAGTCGAGAAAATTCAGAAAAGAGGAGTGTGTTGTTCCTATAGTAGCAGAGGGAATCAGAGAGACCACTTACAAGAAAATGGCCCACTTTTCTTAATGCACTGGTTTTGCACAAAGCAAGCTCTGTTGCAACACACACTGCCAATAAAATAGTCTTGTCAAGTGTGGTGTCCTTGTGGATTGACAGCACTGTGTAAAATGATAATGTGATTTTGCTGAGGATGTTGTCTCCAAACAGCCTCACTGTCTTTTTCAGAAACTCTTAATGATGCCACTTAAAGGCAATTATACAGAAGCAGTGATGCAATGATGCATTCAGAGCACAGGCTTTAAGCTCCTCCTCAGACATAATGACACACCATTATGTTTCTCAGGTGGGCTATTTGTGCATCACGTGCTGAAGAGTTCCAATCTATGTAAAGGCCAAACATGTGTGGGCTTTGTAAAGAATTATTTACCCCTTTTTTAATGAAATCAAATGTGCTTGTTTGTTTTCCCTAAGCAAGTATCTTAATGTAAATTTTATATACATGTTTTATATATAAAATATTGCTGTGGTTTAAACTAGGGAATGGTTCATGTGAAAAACTGTTTTTGATTCAGAACACTTGACCAAGAATAGTGGATTCATTCTTGTATTTAAAGGGATAGTTCGCTTTGAAATGAATTTTGGGTATGTTTTAGCTTACCACAAGGGCATTCAAGATGTAGGTGTCTTTGTTTCTGCAGTAGTTTCAATTTTGATATTTTTAGGTCAAACCGTTCTTGTCTGTCAGCCATATAATGCAGGTCTATGGTCACCACCTCAAAGAGCATGCACAGAGAAGCCCAAATTAAACATGATTTAATGATTCGTTAACGTAAGTACACATTGATGGCCTAAAGGCCATTGCACACTGAGTCGGAAATTTAGTCGGGTATTCGTGATTCGGTGCTCTCCGTTCAAACTGCTTTCTACGGATGCGAAAATGCAGAAAATCAAACCCGATTCGATTTTTTTTAATGACGTTCGAAAGTTTCGGAGGCAGTGTGTAAGCGTGATTAACATACACTGTAAAAAATATTGATAGTTTAACTTAAAGTAAGTAACCTGGTTGCCTTAAAATTTTAAGTTCAGTGAACTGGAAAAAGTGAGTTAATACAATGAAGGAGAATGATTTAACCATTAGAAACTCAAAATGATATGTTATCTGAACTAAATAAATTATTTAAGTTGATTTGACAAAAGAAAAAATGTAGTGATTACTGCACTATAAAAAATATTGTTTGTTTAACTTAAAAAAAGTAAGTAACCCTGGTTGCCTTAGGACTGAAGTTAATAAAATGAAGGAGATTAATTTAATCATCAGAAACTCATAATAATAAGTTATCTCAACTAAATAAATTATTATAAAGTTGATTTGACAAAAGAAAATATGTTGTGATAACAAATCTTGAAAATATTTTTTACAGTGTAGCGTGCGGTCGTATTTATTTTTTAACGGGCGAAAATTTCGGACGCAAATTTTGGACTCAGTGTGCAAGGGCCTTAAGACACAAAACGAGCGGTTTGTGTGAGAAAACGAGCAGTATTTATATTGTTTTTACCTCTTGTAACCACAGCCATGTCCTTTTTTGTGCATCGGCCGACTAAGTATCCTCGGTGTGTTCCGCACGGCTGAAAATAGTCCTCATCAGGTTTGTTTCACACGATTCGAACATGTTGAATCGGCGTCGGGCCGTCGCAGAAGGCACATTCTAGCTGACAGTCGCCTGTAGTTCTCTCGGTGTGTTCAAGTGCAGCTTTTACCCATGACGAGAGTCGACAACACAGTCTGCTCTCATCAGCGCTAGTTCGTCGGTGTCGGCTTGGTGTGTATGGGCTTTAGGCCATCTGTCACGACAGATAGTGGAGAATTGGGTGGATCCAAATGCAGAAATACTATAGTCAGGGCAACCCAAGTCATCGTCATCCATGCAAGCATCATAATCCAAATAATCAGAATCGTTGTCATCCATGCCAGTGTCGAAATCCATTTTAATCAGTACGAGGGATAAACAAAACAAGCAAAAAGCAAAACAAAACAAGAACAGACCAGAAACAAACCTCAGAGAACAGCGTGACCAACAATACAATGACTCCGTGGCAAGGACAGAAACATATAGAGTATTTATACACAAACAGCTGTGTGCAATGATGAGTGATGAGAAAGACAAAGGATCGTGGGAAATGCAGTTCCAGAGTGATTGGTGACAGTATGGGGAAAGAGACCTCTAGTGGACACTAAGGGAAACACAAATCAGACACTGTGACACCATCAATGTGTACTTACATTTACGAGTCATTGTTTAATTTGGACTTCTCTGTGCATGCTCTTTGAGGTGGTGACCATAGACCTCCATTATATGACTGACAGACAAGAACGGTTTGACCTAAAAATATCAACATTGAAACTACTGTGGAAACAAAGACACCTACATCTCAGATGCCCTTGAGGTAAGCTAAAACATATCAAAAATTAATTTCAAAAAGAACTATCCCTTTAATGTACAGAAGGTATCAACAAAAAAAAAAAAAAAAACGTTTTCCTCACTTTCATTATTTAATAAAAAATGATGCAAATCCTTTTAGCCAGTTAACCAAAAATACTTTTTCAAAATTGTTCAGAAACCCATGCTACGTAAATGTCTTTTTGTGTTTAAATTATCATTCAGTCATTAAAACCAAGTCGACCAATACAAATCATATCATCAATTTTGTATTTCAATTTGCATTAGCCAGATTACAGAAAAAGCACCTTAAGCGTTTTCCTCACAATTGACAACAAAACATCCCTATATTAGTTTTCTTTATAGTAACTATTTTACTGAGAAATGCTGCTAATATTTAAGTGTGCACATGTACTGTCCGAAACGAAACAAATTGAATCGCAAATGATTTCAGACCTTTTTGCATAACCAAATATTGGCAAATCGAATTGCTAATTCTAAATAACTGATAGGAAACACAAATGACATCATTGTTGAAATCAATTAAGAGGGTCAAATATGTCCTTCCATCATCCATTTTAATTGTGTATGGCCATTATTAATTCATAATCCTTTCGCCACTCTTCTTTCTTTTTGTCAATTAGGCTGACTTACACGCCTCTTGTCCCTTATACGATTGAAGTGTTTAGTTTGCAACACCCAGACAGCAACATGTGGATTCAACGCGTACCAGATGTGGGCCAGATCCGGGCTGACACGATGTTGCTGTTTGGGTCTGGATTTAAAACATCAAGTTGTTCTTAACTGACCATAATCGTTCCAGCAATGTTTGTTTAAAAGGAGCGAGGCTTCAGTGAATTATTTGTTCACTTAAAAGATTCATTCAAAAATACTGATTCACTCGGTAAAAAAAAAAAAAAAAATCTTAGGCTGTAACTTTTTGATGACATGACCTTGTGAGTTTGACACTGTGAATTCATTTTGTTCACACAGTCTCTCTCCCTTAATCAAACACCGTTGTTTATTCACTCTATCAGGGTGTTCATTAAGAAGCTCCGGCTAATCCACATTTACCTCGTCTTAATTCAACTCTCTCATTTATTTCCAATCAGTTGCAGGTCTCAAAGCTGTCTTGCATTTAGTTAAATCTCAGGTAGCGGCATCCCCTCACAAAGAGACTGGTGGTCTGAGTCTATTAGAGTCTGACCTCCCCGTATCACTGTGGATGTTAATTACATCCTCACTCACACACACACACAACGCTCTGTCCCTTGTATAAAGGTATCGACTGTCTGGTCACTCAGAATGGTAAACGTCCATCTATGAAATCGAGGTCACCTTCATTTTAGTAGAGACTGTTGTAATCTTCTTTCTCTCAGGTCTGAGCTGTCTGTCAGCCCCCTGCATTCAGACTGGGAATAACTTCTTTGACTTTAATCTGTCCTGGGGAATTGCACATCGCATTGCCTTGATGGAACTGCCATTTTCACATGTTCTCTATCTCCCATACAGATTTGCACGTCACACAGACACACACACACACTTAGACAAATAAACAGAAAGTTGCATCGGGTGTGTGTCTCAGTAACTGGAGAGCGAGTAAACTGAGCTGGAGAAACAAGATTGCCACAGTGCGTTTGTGTCCATGACCTTCTATTTCTCTTCTGCCCCCATCAGCTTTTAGTACAGAGCCTTGCTGCCACAATACTTGCTGCCACACCAATACGCAGAGCAATCTCACATAGAGAGGGGTGAGAAGACGAAAAGCTGACCTTTGATCCAGGACAGAATTCAATTTGGGTAAAAGACCTTGGTGGCATCAGCTTTCTATGGGATCTCTCCACCGCAAGATAGATAAACAGGAGTGATGGATGCCCATAAGATTTTTTGGCAAGAAGGATATTGTTAAGATGACAGAGAAGGGTAGCCGATATATGCAAGATTTAGCTGAGGCAGGAATCGGACGTGCTTAAAGGAGTAGTTCACTTTTAAAAAAAACTTTTGCTGATAATGTACTCACCCCATGTCATCCAAGATGTCTATGTCTTTCTTTCTGCAGTCGAAAAGAAATTAAGGGTTTTGATGAAAACATTCCAGGATTTTTCTCCATATAATGGGGACTCAATGGGAACCAAATGGTTCAAGATCCAAGACAGTTTCAGTGCAAACTGTTCAAAAGGACTTTAAATGATTCCAGACGATGAATAAGGGTCTTATCAAGCGAAACGATCACTCATTTAAAAAAAAAAAAAACCTTTAAGTTTTATAAGCTCAAATGCTCGTCTTGCTATGTTCTGTACAGCCCGATCTCATGAAAGTTAGTATCGCGTATGATTTTCGCGTACATATGATACGCACTTTTTGGGCGTATAATATGCACGAACTCCCCACCCCCCTCCCCCTAAACCTAACCCAGGGTTTTTTAGTGCGTACCATATACACGCAAAAAAACATTTTTGGCGTATAAATGCCACGAGAAATGACACTTGTGGTATAGATACGCATCTTCATGAGACTGTGTTGGTTCTGTGACGCGCGTTTGTGACTCCTGGTTAGAACCTGAGTCAATTCGCTTACTTCGTTCGTTGAATGAACCAAATGCCACGAAAAAGATTTGTTCATTTTGATAAACAAGTTTGAACAGGAGAGACACGTTTAAAGCCCTTTGAACAGTTTGCAGTTTGCACTAAAACTGTCTTATGGACCTCAAACTGTCTTTCGTGACTCTCCGGTTCGAACTCGTTCAACAAAATGAACAAATCTTTTTCCGAGTCAATTAGTTCATTTCATTCGTTGAAAAAACCAAATGACACGAAAAAAGATTTGTTCGTTTTGATAAACGAGTTCGAACAGGAGAGTCACGAACGTGCGTCACAGAACAGAGCAATGCGAGCATTTGAGCTTATAAAACTTAAAATTTGTTTGTTCGTTTTTTAAATGAGCGATCGTTTCGCTTGATAAGACCCTTATTCATCGTCTGGAATCGTTTAAAGCCCTTTGAACAGTTTGCACTGAAACTGTCTTTTGGACCTTGAACCGTTTGGTTTCCAGTAAAGTCCATTATACGGAGAAAATCCTGGAATGTTTTCATCAAAAACCTTAATTTCATTTCGACTGAAGAAAGAATGACATGAACATCTTGGATGACATGGGGGTGAGTAAATTATCAGCAAAAAATTTTTTAAAAGTGAACTACCCCTTCAAAGGCTTTGTTTGGTGTAATCAAAGACATTATATATAGAAATATGGTGCACTTATATTACCGCAAATGAAAGCATGTGCAGTATGGCGGAATTAAGTCCCGCCTTATAAAAAAAGAGTAAAAATCGCCAATTGGTAAAGTCATCACAACTGTATTGTATGATTTTAGAAGACTTGTAATATAGTACACAAGTAACTTAACTTAAAAGTGAAGAAACCTGCTGCCTTAAAGTAAAAAACTTCATGTCAACTGATCACTTTTACAGTGTTGGACGACTTTTATAATACGTTATAGTGCTTGTAGAGTATGTCATTTTCAAAACTTGAAATCATTAGAGCCTATTTATTGTCATTGTGTGGAAAAGACTGACCCACACAATTAATTAATATGTAATTTACCCTTTGTGTGCCACAGAAGAAATAAAGTCTTTTTGGCCGTTTTGAAAGAACACAAGGATGAGATGATGACAGAGTTTTAATTTTTGGATGAACTATCCCTTTAATTCTGCATTGCTTCTGATTAGGTTTACCAGAAAAGATAATGTTTCCCAATAGCTCTGATATTTCTTAGGACTAAAACAGCAATTTATGTCTTATAGTCAATTAAATTAGAGTGGTAGGTCATTAGTGTGTGTTCAGTCAGTGGAAAAGTTAAGAGTTGCTCAAGTTACATGGTAAAATGCCACAGTGGATTTCAGTTTTTATGATTGTGGTGGTTTAGTTTTAATGAGAGTGCATTTTAAAATGATATTGCACAGTAAGTGCTCAGAGTCGCCCTCATTAGGTCTCTTGTCCTTTCCAAACACTGTTAAAAAGAAAACCCTAAAGAAACCTGTGGGTTTGCAGCCCATTATTTGCTCTTCTTAAATGTTTCTGTTATGAAATGGCTGTTTAATAAAAAGTTTTTCTGAAAGTGAGACCAGAAAAGCTAAAGAGAAGAACTTCAAGTTTTTTCAACTGATAATAATATTTACCAAATGACTAAAGACTAATCTTTACCAAGATCAGTTTGCGGACATCTTCCATATTTTCGGCTTCAAGGCCTCATTCGCATCCTGAATCATCATGAAGCACACCCTCCTCCGGTCCTCCCCACAGGGTGATGAAGCTCAGATGTACCACTCAGTGACGGCACATTTAATCAGCGCTCCGAAATGTATGATCGCGAAAGACACGGCTCCACGTGCCACACGTCTCCGCACACCGCTCTTACAAGTACGGAATAACCATGCATGATCACACAATCAATCCACCAGCAGCTTTTAAATTAGCATCTCAAACCCTCAGCACATGTTTTGTCACAGACTGCCAAGCAGTAAAATTGATATTAAGAATATTGACTGTTGTACATGACACTCTATTAATAATGGCAGGGGTGAATAGGTATGAGGAATATCTAGGCCTATAGCTCCGTCAGATTGGGGAGGTGAAAGGTATGATGGGATAGGTGTTTTCTGGAGGGTGATGGATTGTTCATTCCCTGATGGCACTGGCTTCAAGAAATTGGTGTATATGCAATCCATTGTTGGAGAACAACAACAAATTGATCAATGCATTTTAAGTTGATAATGAATAGGAATCTTATAAAGGGAATAAATCACTGAGAAGCGCACTCTCGGTACACTGTAAAAAAAAAGAAAAGATACTTCAGGCACCATTTGGGGTTCCTCAGATCACAACCACACTAAAACAAGCGTCTGAAGAACCTGTGATGGGTTCAAAAAGGGCAGTTCTCTGATAAACGTTCCTGAATGAACTCTTTCTTCATGAACATGCCATAACCTGTGCTAACCAGGCGTGTTGTTGTACGAGTCCTGCTTGGAATCACGGGAATCACTCAGACGTTTAACGGCGTGCACATACACGCGGAATCACTCGGATTTTTAACCGCGTGTGTGTTTACCCCATTAACGTTCCGAGTGCATTCCGCGTGTATGTTTACGCCATTACACGTCCGAGTGCATTCCGCGTGTATGTTTACGCCATTAACGTCCAGAGTGATTCCAGCGTGTATGTTTACGCCATTAACGTCCGAGCTGATTCCGCGTGTATGTTTACGCCATTACGTTCGAGTGATTTCACGTGTTATGTTTACGGCATTAACGTCCAAGTGATTCCGCGTGTATGTTTACGCAATTAACGTCCGAATGATTCCGCGTGTATGTTTACGCCATTAACGTCCGAGTGATTCCGCGATGTATGTTTACGCCATTAACGTCCGAGTGATTCCGCGTGTATGTTTGCACCATTAACGTCCGAGTGATTCCGCGTGTATGTTTACGCCATTAACGTCCGAGTGATTCCGCGTGTATGTTTACGCCATTACGTCCGAGCTGATTCCGCGTGTGTGTTTACGCCATTAACGTCCGAGTCATTCCGCGTGTGTGTTTCACGCCATTAACGTCCGAAGCTATTCCGCGTGTGTGTTTACGCCATTAACGTCCGAGTGATTCCGCGTGTATGTTTACGCCATTAACGTCCGAGTGATTCCGCGTGTATGTTTACGCCATTAACGTCCAAGTGATTCCGCGTGTATGTTTACGCCATTAACGTCCGAGTGATTCCGCGTGTATGTTTACGCCATTAACGTCCGAGCTGATTTCGCGTGTATGTTTACGCCATTAACAGTCCGAGTGATTCCGCGTGTATGTTTACGCCATTCACATTCCGAGTGATTCCGCGTGTATGTTTACGCCATTAACGTCCGAAGTGATTCCGCGTGTATGTTTACGCCATTAACGTCCGAGTGATTCCGCGTGTATGTTTACGCCATTAACGTCAGAGTGATTCCGCGTGTATGTTTACGCCATTAACGTCCGAGTGATTCCGCGTGTATGTTTACGCCATTAACGTCCGAGTAAGTCATATATATAGGTATATATATATATATACAGTAATAACGTTAAGTTAACGGCATTCATAAACACGCTGAAAAGCGATTATAGCACGCCAAAAATTGGAAATACGAATTGCCGTGTCATACACGGCTACTTCATGAAATCAGTCTGAGCTGTGATAAATTATGTTACGCAGCTTTATACAGCTTTTCACAGCCACAACATGTTGGGTTCATGCAGTTTTTCTTAAAATGCGCAGCACACAGAGCTATGTCATTTTCAGGAACATAAACATAAATTGAATCCATTCTTGACAAAGTACAGCGCCTGTGGGAAGCTCAAACACAGAAGACCTGAAGACCAGCTGGGTGAACACAACCCAATCGACGAGCCGCAGAAATATGGCCACACCCTTTTTGCATATTCCGGATGGAGGGTTGATGTAAATGTATGGGTTAGTGACGTCTAAAACCCGTTGTAGTCCCAATTGAGTCGATTTTGTAGGCATTAAACTTCCTGATTTTTAAAAGACGATATCTCTGCTTACATTGAACTTTCAGCGCTGTAACTTTGCAGATACTGTTCATGCACCAACAGCAACATTACACGCTATTTAATATGAAAAAGTGAAATCGCAATCAACCCCCCCCCCCCCCCTTTAAAGTTTAAAGGGTGTAAGGTGTGCCTTGATGTGCAAAAAGTTGAAAGCAACTTCAAATGATTAGTGTTTCATTGAAAACTGGCAAGAATATTCACAAGCAGGATTCTCTCCTCAAAGGAAAGCAAAGTTGACAACTGAAGGAGTCTCCATAGGATTTGACTATGAACATTCTCACTCTCCCTGCCTCAGCCTTGCCAAAACACCGATGGTCACTAATAAATTCAGGCATGTAAAAAATGGGCCTTCCTCCAAGGTATCCATGCCCTCCATAAAGTTGAAAGCCTCTGAACCTCAGGTTAGAGATGCTGCTGGAGGGGAGGGAGGAGCAATAAAACATTCATATTTCCAAAGAAATGTTTTATTTAAGCACCTCACAGCAGAACTAGGGAGATGATAAACATTTACCCATTGGAAATGATATTATGACCCTGGCAGAGGCCATGTGGTGGCTTGTTTATTTTGTTCCAGGGAGCTATTACGCGAGGTGACTGTGTGAGACTGAGAGGGCAAGACGGAATAGCATTCTGGTAATAGAAAACAAAGCCAGGTAGCCTACTATTTTGTCCTTTAAAGTAGTGACATGATACTGTGTATTACAGAATCGGATTTCATAAGTAAAACATTCATATTTGCTGGGTAATCATATTTGCCAGGTGCGTATTGATGCTAATGATCCTAATAACTATTGAGGAGCTGTTGATTGTTCATTTAAATGGCAGACATATTTCAATGTGGATAATGATCTCAAGATGCTTTTGTTTCAATTAAGATGGATTTGGATCCTTACAGCACACGGGCACCTACGATTTGTCGAGCTGTTCTCGTTCTTCCTCACGGCTCATTCGAAGTGGATTAAAACATCTAAGGAGGTAATCAGACCTTCTAACACAAAACAGAAAGCCTATATGCCCGACGACTCTCAGCGAAGTGTAACCAATAACCGTTGCATTTCCAAGACGCAGCTGAGCTTGAAATTAATACAAATCTCTTTTATTTCAAAACGGAAGACTTTGAATTGCCAGCAGCATTTCTAGGTGAACTTACTGTATACCAATTAGGCCGCTTGCGACGAGTAGCTCGGCTTTGCCTCTGATTGATGTCTGACCTCTTGGGATCCTTGAAAATCACTCGCTCTGCATTCTGCCGCGGCTCCCGGTGGGATCCTGATGAATGGCGACCCAAACAAATGAAAATGTTTATCGTCCTCTTATCAAATTAACCACTCTATTGCACAATTAATTGTTTATTAAAGGACTTAAGATGGAATCACATAATGAACCTGGTACCGGTCTTAAGCTTTTTTCCAATTAGGAAACGCACTGACTCATGTCATCTGAATGATGTCACTCATATGAAACTGAAGCTGCAAACTTTTATTTATTTCATTTTTACTCATATTTGAGGAGGAGGAGATGGACATCAAAATGAAACCTTATCTTGCTGTATGATCCGCTCTTTGTTGTCAGAAAAGCCACAGCACCCCCTACTGTTTAACACTGGATCATCATTAAAGGCACTTGAGGGATATAAACTTGTATTTTTATATACATTACCGGTCAAAGGTTTAGGGTAGGTACGATTTTTTATGTTTTTTAAAAAAGTCTCTTCTGCTCACCAAGGCTGCAATTTTTTGATCAAAAATATACAAAAAAAAAACACAGTAATATTGTGAAATATTATGACAATTTAAAATGACTATGTTAATATATATTAAAATGTAATTTATTCCTCTGAAAAAAGCTGAATTTTCAGCATCATTACTCCAGTCTTCAGTGTCACATGATCCTTCACAAATCACTCTAATATGATGATATTATGCTTCAAAAACATGTATGATTATTATCCATGTTGAAAACAGTTTTTTACATTTTTATTTCAGGATTCTTTGATGAATAGAAAGTTCAAAGAACAGCATTTATTTAATTTGAATATTTTCTAACATTATAAATGTCTTTACTGTAACTTTTAGATCAATGTAACTCATCCTTGATGAATAGAAGTATTGATTTCTTATTTATTGTCCCCCAAAAATAAAATACAAATTCTTACCGACCCCAAACTTTTTAAAGGGTAGTGTTTAATGTAACAAAAGCTTTCCATTTCAGATAAAAGCTGTTCTTTTGAACTTTCTATTCATCAAAGAATCCTGAAATAAAAATGTAAAAAACTGTTTTCAACATGGATAATAATCATACATGTTTTTGGAGCATAAAATCATCATATTAGAGTGATTTGTGAAGGATCATGTGACACTGAAGACTGAATTAATGATGCTGAAAATTCAGCTTTTTTCAGATGAATAAATTACATTTTAATATATATTAACATAAAAAAAGTCATTTTAAATTGTCATAATATTTCACAATATTACTGTGAAATCTTTTAAAAATCTTACTGACCCTAAACTTTTGACCGGTAGTGTATATTTTTCTGAATATATCTTCTAAATTTAGTAGCAAAAATACAGTGCAACATTTTAAACCCAGGAGGCTGGAATAATACACTGGTTGCATCACAAATCTGCAAAATTCTATACAGGATAGACATTGAGGCACATCTGACTCCACATACCACAATCATGTGCATGCATTTAGATAGTGAAAGATTAAAAGCAGTGCCTGAAATAAGTAAATCAATTCTTGTTTTATTTCTACTGAGAAATAAGTATCACCAAATGTGTCTAAAGTTTCGTCTAAAGCTCACTTGAATTTGTTTTAGACTAGATGATGTTACGGTGCATTGGAAGTTTCCTTAGAAGGTTAATTGACTGACTGAGCAGTGAGGCAGAAAAGCAGCAGATTCACAAGTAAGTATGTTTGTCAAATATGTTGTAAAATGCCAAAGCGCATACAAAGTAACCTCTGCTGAGTTTCCTACAAACTGATCTGCCATATGTGAAATGGCAGTTTACCATAAAATCTGAGAAACCTCATTAGGCACAAAAATGTGCAAAAATTTACACATTTATATGAGTAGTACACTTTTCGAAAAACTTTTGCTGATACTCACCCCCATGTCATCCAAGATGTCCATGTCTTTCTTTCTTCAGTCGAAAAGAAATTAAGGTTTTTGATGAAAACATTCCAGGATTTTTTTTCCATGCACTTCAGTGGGAACCAAACGGTTCAAGGTCCAAAAGACACTTTCAGTACAAACTGCAAACTGTTCAAGATTGGCAGACAGGTGTGTGGCTTTCCTAATCAAGTCCAATCGGTATAATCAAACACAGCTGGACTCAAGAACCATCTCAAGGATGATCAGGAGAAATAGACAGCACCTGAGTCTGAGCTGCACAGAGAGGAGGTGCAGCAGCTAACGGACTGATGTAAAGTCAACAATCTGAATTCCTTGGTGTTCACCTGGTGGAGAATCTCACCTGGTCCCTCAACACAAGCTCTATTACCAAGAAAGCCCAGCAGCGACTCTACTTTCTTCAAAGGATGAACCATCCACCATTCTCACTACATTCTATAGACTAGAGGAACTATTGAGAGCATCCTGAGCGGCTGCATCACTGCCTGGTTTGGGTCTTGCACCATTTCGTACCGCAAAGCCCTACAGAAGATTGTGAGGACAGCTGAGAAGATCATCGGGGTCTCTTTCCACCGTCAAAGACATTTACATAAAACTCTGCATCAGCAAAGCAACCAGCATTGTGGATGACCTCACACACCCCTCACATAAACTCTTCAACCACCCTCACGGCTAGACTGAGTAACAGCTTCTTCCCCAAGCCATTAGACTCCTAAATACACAGAGACTGGTCTAACACACACATTTATGTGTCTCCATATTTTGCACATGTTCAGAGTTGCACTTTAATTCATTGTCACTCTAAACCGGGCTGTTACCTCAATAACTCAATAATGTCCATAGAACACTATTCATAGTACGGTATGTTTACATTTGGCATTTTTTTAAGAAAGTATGATATGTACCCCTAACCTTAAAGGGTACATATCATGCTTTTAAATCATTCATTTTTACTTATAAATCATACATTTGTGGTCTATAAAGCATAACTGCAATGCTTGGGTCTGAATTCCTCATTATTATAGCTCCACAGGCCCCTTTTCTACCCCTTTTCTGATGTGCTTCTGTGAGCAAGTCGTTTCAATGCGGCCCCTTTAAATAAAAAGGCATAGCGTCTTACCCGCCTGCTTTCCAGGTCGCTGAGTTCACAGTCAGCTCAACTCAGGTTCAACTCTCCGCGTTTGGCCATTATTGTAGTTTGAT
This sequence comes from Hybognathus amarus, assembly GCA_030378365.1. Taxonomy (NCBI): domain Eukaryota; kingdom Metazoa; phylum Chordata; class Actinopteri; order Cypriniformes; family Leuciscidae; genus Hybognathus; species Hybognathus amarus. The sequence continues at coordinate 566,345 of JAQIUQ010001082.1, read as the reverse complement.
AAGAGATACGATTACTATAGCTTCAAAGAACATTTTTATTCACACGTTAACAAAATGTCAGCAACGGAAGACTTGTCCATCAAGCCTTACATATTCGAGCCAGAGCGAGCGATTTGAAAAAGATGACGACGACGAACCGTCTTCATATGGAGGCAGGTATGTAAGTTAACTGTTGGGTTATTAGTGAAAGTCGACTATTTCTCTTGTTACAAACAAGCACACTGACAAGATAAATGACTGCGGTCTGATCTTACCACTAAAAATCTGTATTGATAATAAAATGATAACTTACGTTTAGAAAGCATCAGGAAACACAGCAGCTAAATGATAGAAGTCGATCGGCAAACCCTTCTGTATACTGGCTGAGGTTGTTGAAGTGGGGATCCTTGAAGTGCTTCAGGTCACTACATCCAACAACCGAACATTTTGACTAGCCCTCTCGTAACTTCTGCATCATTGAGATTGGACTACAAAATCGGAGCGAGACATAATAATGGCGGATTGCTCGTAGTGTTGGACCGGTAGTCGATGTCCTTATTTGTCAGTTCCGCTGCAAATACTGTGACGTACTTGCTCAAAAAACGTCATAGACAACAGAAAAATCTGAACAGGTTGAAAAATATGACCAAAACAGAATATAATGATATAAACGAAGCACCTGAAGAGAATAATTTCATCTTGTCTGTACTTATAAACACTCCAAATCTACAACAAAATGCATTTAAGGGCTAAAAAAGTGGATTTTGCATGATATGTCCCCTTAAGGGAAAGTTCTAGGAACGTTCTGGGAAACAAAAAGTAACGTTCCTAGAACGTTGACAGAACCTAAATTTATTTGCTGGGTTTACTGTGTCTATTGTCTGGTTTCTGAGTAATTTATTTATTGTATTGTTTGAACATGCACTTTGAACGTGTTTTTGTGATTGCCCTCGTTTTTTACGTAGTACTACCATGGTCCTAAAGGATAAATAAAACAATATAAAAAAATACTTGAACTTGATATAACCAGATGACATTATTCTACTCGCCCTTTAACCATCAAACATTAAAAGGAAATTTTAAAGTGTAAAAGCAATAACATATTAACACAGACCATGAATAACCTAAATAGCTTGTTACAACATACGTTGCCTTAATCAAAAACGTTCATTATAACTGAAACATTGAGTGATAAAGTGATTTACATCATTTTGATACACAGAGGCAATAAATATTTTATTTACCAGCTTCTGAAACATTCACTGCTAGTAGGGATTAAAAGTGGAATAGGGAGACAATTACAGAGACGTGATTTAGGGACAAAAATTTGAGATTCTTGGTACATTCGAGTTATTTGATCGTAAATGAAATTAATTAGATCTTGTTATACCATGTCATATTAATTAAAAGCATTGACGTCTGAAAATAGAACATGAAGGGAACGTTTACAGCTCATACAGTCAAACAGATAAGGATTTGTGCAACCTTATGATTTTAATGATGATTTGAGTGGAATTGCTCTCAAGTCAAGTCTCTAGTAGGGCTACTGTAAAATTGGGGGCCACTACAGTATATTTAAGCCTTTTCTCTAATTCTCTGTCCTACTGTTTACCTTCCACTTCATTCACTCATAATCACACATTTGTGCTATATGATGTCCATAAAACGGAGTCATTCCATCTTGGCTGCATGGCTAAAGCTCAACAGGGCAGACCTTCATGCTGAGTTGACTTTAATGACTTTTTAATAGGTCTCTCCATTTTAACGATGCAGTACAACAGCTCCAGTCATTTTATTGGAATGATGAATGATTGAGAGGAGGCTAACATTAATTTAATTTACAGCACATGCTTCCCATCTTTAAAAGACCAAGACGGTATCGCAAGAGGCAAGGAACGAGAGAGGGAAGGGGTGCGTTCATTATGTCGGAAAAAGGCTGGGGTGATTTATGATAGCGGCATTGTTGTTTTCCCTTATCTCTAATTAGACGATTTTGTCATGCTAACTGATTTCAGTGTCAAAGCAACAAACATGGTTAACAAGATAGGCCGTCTTGTTCCTCATCGTTCATCATTCTCAAAAGAGTCACTTGAGTCAAAACGTCCAATCATTTCCTGACACCCCACGTGCTTAATTAGTCTCAGTCACCTGGAGGGACCGGGATGATTTCCTCTACGGATATATGTCGCTCAGAGAAAACCAGCATTCGTTTCTCCTCATGTGTGTTGCAGAGGGTTTGTATCATGTGTGTGCCCTGTCCTCAAAGACAAACTCTCAGTGTGTTTAAAACTACTACATGCCCTACAACAGGAATGATAAACAGGTTCTGTTTGGCACTAGTGCCCTCTGCAGGCTGTAAGATAACGCAAATTCACTTAGCCAGAGTTCAGGGAAAACTTCACTAGGTTCAACTGGCCGTAGGTTGTATTGTGAGAGTTAATGTCCTCATCAAGGGCCTCAAATGCCCTAGTTTGCTGCCCTACACCTGTCGTTTCACCTCTTACCTGTAAAGCTCTCTCTCCCTCTCTCCTCCTTTCTTTCCCTGACTGTATAAAAATAGTTCCTGTCACACAAGGCAGTGAGAACTGTATTAGTTTTGTAGTCATGACATCCATTCTCTCTCTCTCATCTGTTCTGTTGGCTCTAAAGCTCTGCTCAGGTAAGGTAGACTATCTATCTGTATAATATCTGTCTAACTATCTATCTGTCTGTCCGTCTAACTATCCATCTGTCTGTCTATATTTTCATGTATCTGTCTATGTCTTTGGCTGGCTGGTTGTCTATGGCTGAATACATTTGAGTGAATGACTGCTCTAAGAAGAGGCTGAATTTTGGTCTGACAAAATACTACATTTTTTGTGTGTGTGTGTGTGTGTGTCTTGCATAGAAATAATATATATGGTAACGCTTTAGATTACAGCCTATCTATCTAAATCTATCTAAAATTCCTAATCTAAATTTTTAGATTTAAAGTACTGTGTAATTAGAGCAATTTTACAGTGTAACCTTGGGTGATTATAGTGTTTATATAACATACTTACAATATAATTATTAGGGAACAATATTTTAAGTTTGGGGAATAAAAGGGTAACAATCAGGAGAATTAAAAAATGATTTATACTGTAAATATTATAGAACTAAAGGGTTATTATTCTACTATTATGATATAACAATCTTACATTTGGGAGCAATTTAGCTAGAACATACACTGCGTGCCTTTAAGAATTACTGCACTGTATAGGCTTTTAAAAACAGGGTACATGCATTGCATTTATAAAGTAATCTGAAAACAAAAACTGTTGCAACTTTTGCTTAAATATTGGGGAAAGATACTCTTGTTTCATGTGGTGGTGCTTGTTACCCTCTTGTTCCATGTAGTTACAGGGTAAGTACAATAAAACTGCATACACAATCTTATATCACTAACTCGGAAATCTTTATTTATTATACAAGCACCACATGAAACAAGATATATTTCTATATTGATATTTAAGATTATTTTCAAATGCAATTCTCTTAGCTTTTCTTGCCTTTAAACACATTTATACTAAGTATAAATGCATAGTGTACCCCTAACCCAAATTATTACAAAAAGGTATGCAGTGTATGTTCTCGCTAAATTGCTCCCAAATGTAAGATTGTTATATCATAATAGTAGAATAAGAGCCCCTTAGTTCTACAATACTTACAGTATAAATATTTTTTTTATTCTCCTGGTTATTACTCCTTTATTCCCCAAACTTTACATTTTGTTCCTTTATATGTATGTATATGTACACTATAATTACAGAAAGTTACTCTGTAAATTCCTCTTAATTACACAGCACTTTCCGAGCTAATATAAATCTAATCTGTAATCTAAAGCGTCACCATATATTTTTAAATAAATATAATCTTATTTGATACAGTTTTTAGAATAAATTGTACAAATGCAATATTCGGTAGGGTAACTTTTGAGTAGCTACCATTAGATAGGCTACTGTATTGTAGCTTTTAAATATAATACATCTTTTAGTGCTCCAAACTATGATAAAAATAAATATGTACAAAAACTGTTTAAAATCTAGACAGAAAACGTTGTTTGCAATGCATCCATGTTATGTTTCATCAGATAGCCTACACCTGTCTGTACTCAACGATGAACAGCGCCAGTATAATGATGTGATTGTGAAAGTGAATCGTTCATGTTACGAATTCACACATAACTTCGAAATGAACCGGAACGACTGTTTCTAGCATCGTGAGTTGTTAATTACAACGTGTAAATAACGATACAGTTTTATTGTGGGCTATTATTGGTAGGCTACAACATTTGGGAACCACCACAACTTAAATAGTCATCAACATGCTAAAACATCAACATGATATTCACAATTATGCAGTATGATTTCAGTTTCAAGCAGTCCAAAAGTCACACTAAACATGCGTCTATTAGCGTTTTTCTAGAACAAGTGACACATATAAGTCGCTATTCTAATGACACATATTGTCATTACAAATTACATAATCAACTTCTAAACGACATAGTTTACCGCGTAGCCTACCAACAAGTAAATAAATAATAAAGTAAATAATTCAAACCAGTTCCATATTCCAACCATTTTTATTCGGTTACGCATCTGTCAAGTTTGTTTTGTTTTTGTTTTTTTAATATACATAATAATGATCATTAGTTAAAAGAAAGCAAATTGTACCTGTACGGTGGAGACATACAACTTCCATCCCCTCACAATTTTGCCTTCGTAACAGAGGCCGGGCACGCGGAACAGAGCGGGCGCGATCACGTGAAAATGACGTGCATAAGTGGAGTTCTCAGCTTGCAAACAAATGCGCACTTTTGTGAATATCAAACATATTACAAAATATGAAAAGTGGGGGTAATATATTAAGGTATGGGAAGGTGGACTGTTTACAAATAATTATGATCCAAAAGTAGAGGTAGATGCAAAATGTACGCTATAAAGTGTTTTGTTTGTAGGCTATGGATATTTGTGCATTTTAGGCGTATTAGTTAACTAACCTCCAGATAATATTTTTTTTTAAATGTAAAAAAGGGACTTCAATATGATTCTTGCAAATATCAAGTTCAAGTTGCAATGTATTTCTGAACATTTACTCTGAATGTCACAGATTTTCCTCTGACACTGGTTAATCTAGCCTGTACCGCAGTGCATCTTGGGTTACTGAATCCAGACAGGTTATTTTTTAACAGAGGTCACCTTGTGTTGTGCATTAAGATTTCACATGCTAGTGCTTACAGGAATGATGCAGATGTAAACATGCAGATGCCATGTCAGCTTCAGGACAACCTTTGTAAAATGTTGTCATTCTCATGCTTAACATCCAGCAGTTTCACATCCTCAATTCAACAGAAGTTTTATTTGCAAAATTGTAGAACAACTGTTTACTTGGAAACAAAAAATTCAAATGCCAAGCTTAAAATAATCAAAATAATGAAGAAAGACAGTCATACGTTTGAGAATTTTCTTGTGCAACCCAAGTTGAATGGGTTGAAAGTGCACAGGTGGACAGTGAGTGATATGAGAACACTTAAGGTGCCTTTGCTTTCAAGCACATGTTCTGCTCTCGATCAAACCTGGTGATCAGGAGGGGAACTCTGTTAGATGGCTCACTGATTATCAGGAAAAACATTGTGAATCAAAGCATGGCTTTATATGGCCACAAAATAAGCAAATTTGTTAGTTAATGACCACCTCAAAACTGGCTCTGAACCTTGGCTTCGAGTCACGGATTTAAATTCTTCCAAAAGTGGTCCAGTTTTTTTCTCTCTGTTCCAGGCGAGTGGTGCTACGAGAGCCAGTCCTGTGACAGCAAATGTACAGGTGAGAACTGGGGCTCAAGTTTTTGCATTGTCATCCCTAAAGCAAAGTCCTTGTGCTTAGAGTTGACCGTATACAGATATAAAAATGTGTTTTCCATTTGTGTCATCCAGGGCCTTCAGAGTGGAAACAAAAATATCTTAAGTGTGGAGGTGCAAATCAATCGCCCATCAATATCATCACACGCAAAGTGAAGCATGACCCAAAACTGACCGGTTTTACCTTCGATGGTCATGAGGACATTTTCAATATGAGTGTGGAAAATCATGGACAATCAGGTAGAAGGAACTGAACTTTAACGGGATAGTTCTGTAAATTCTGTTTTTATTTATTCCATCTTCAAAAGACAAATGAAGATGTTTTTTATAATCTTTTATCACTTTTGTCCATCCATTGAAAGTCCGTCCAACCAAAACTTTAAAGCATCAGAAAGTATAAGAGAGTGTAAAAGAAATAAATGAACAAACCTCATTGGTATATGTTTAAACTTCCATTTACCATATATGAGCTCTGTTATATGTGTGTTTATAAAAACATGGATTACTCTACATAAACTTTTTTATTGTGAAAGTTTTCGTGGAATGGAATTTGAATGAAGGGACAGAAATCAAATTTACAAGTACAAACAACTTGAAAGTTTAAGTAATTTCAACTTAAACTGACTTAAAAAAATTAGAATTTTATATACTTTAATAAAAAAAAGTTAAGCAATTTAAAAATAAATGTTGTCATAACTTATGGATCATATAATTATTTACAGTGTTGTCTCAAAGATGAACAAAGTCTTAAGGGTTTGAAACAATGTGAGAGCAGGAACAAACTATCATTTAAAAGTGGACATGAAACGAAACTTACGATATAGTCTTTTCTATATTGTGGCGTGTATCTGAGTAAAATGGCTTCTCAAACAAGAAAAAATGTAGGCCGGAATTTGATTTTGTCCATCAGGAATTGAGTTTGCTATTGTTTTGATCTGACAGGTTGTCCTGCCCTCGTTTTCAGAGAAGAGATTCTGTTCTTTACAATGGCACATCAATTAAAAAAAATACTGATGTGCAAGGATAAATACTGAAATATTGTCCATTTTTGTCAACATCTGTAATTCAATTGACTTTTGAATATTGTAATCGTACAGTTACGTATGATAACATGCTCTATACTTCTTCCCAGCTTACTTTACACTCCCTCAATCGGTGCGTCTCCGTGGTGGGGGTCTGTCAGCCACATACAAGGCTGTCCAGTTCCACCTGCACTGGGGAGAGGACGGCGGCCAGGGCTCAGAGCACTCTGTGGACGGAGAGCGTTATCCCATGGAGGTGAGAGTCCGTGTCACACTCAAGGATATTTGGTGGATTAAAATGCAAACAAAGCCTATTATTGTTTTAAGTTAATTTATGATGGTATTAATTATGCATTTTCCATCGTAGCTTCATATTGTTCACATTAAAGAAAAGTATAACAACTTGAGTATGGCTCTAAATGACTCTACGGGGGTGGCAGCACTTGGCTTCTTTTTTGAGGTACTAATGCCTTTCTGATATTTTGTCTCATAATTATAGAAATTAAATAAATAAAAATCTCTTGAAGAGAAAGTTCATCCAGAGCTATTTTAATATTATTAAGATACTTTTTGTTTTTGTTAATATTTTGAATTCATTTGTATATTCGGTTTTAATTTTAGTTAAAGTTTGAGTATTTTTTTTGTTTATTTCATTATAAGTTGACTATATATATATATATATATATATATATATATATATATATATATATATATAATTTTTTTCAGTTTTAGTTAATGTTCAAACTTTAGATTAGGGTCCAGTTTTCACTATTAACTAGCTATTAACTATGACTTCTGCCTCAATAAACTGCAAATTATTGTTAATTTGTTAAGTTTAAGTTTATAGAATATGGTCATACAGAAAAAGGCATTAATATGTGCTTTATTATTACTAATAAACAGCCAATATTCTATAGGAATATGCATGTTAATAAGCAACTAGTTGACCTTAAACTAAAGTGTTACCTAGTTATTTTAGTACATAAAGTTAAACTAAATTTTTTAAGTTAAATTTAAAACTTTATTTTATTTCAGTTGAAGTTTTTTTTTTTTTTAAGAAACAAACATTTTTATGGTTTTAAGTGTTAGTTAGCTATAATAATCCTGCACCCAAAATTGAAAGAATGTATTGATCCAAAATGACGGACATTCTTCCATGAAACTCAAAAGGTGAATTTATGAAGAATTTCCATTTAATGAAAGTGAATGAGGACTGGAGTTTTCAAGAAAAAAAAATCATTTCCATTTTGACCTCATATGTTATCAAATAGCTTCAATACAGACTACTTTTATGACATTTTATGTTGCACTTTGTAATTTTGTGCTTGATAGCCCCAATCCTCACCATTCACTTTGCAGCCATTTTGGGTGAAATATACCATTTATGAACCAAGCCGATAATAACTAATAAAACAGACTTTTGTCATCCCCATTAGGTGTCTTCAGAGAAAAACCAAAAGCTTGACAGAATTATAGAGGCTTTAGGAAAAGTGAGATATGAAGGTAAGTACTTTTAAGAAAGACTACATAATCTGGATTTCTCATATTTGATTAGTTTATCTATTTATCATGTTTTGCTTGTATTTTGGTTCCATGTTATGCAATTCGATCAAAAGGGAACAGCACTGAAATTGAAGACTTTAGACTGGCTGACATCGTCCCTCAAGCCAATTCACTGAGCTACTATCGGTACTCGGGCTCCTTGACCACACCAAGTTGTGACCAGTCTGTTGTGTGGACGGTCTTCCAACAGACTCTGCCCATAAGCAAAAATCAGGTACAGAGAGAATTTGAGATATGAATGTTAGTCATACTAACAATTTGAATAAAATTTATTCAACACACATTGTAAATCAGCTTTATTGGCAAATATGACAGACATATAGCTGTTTGCAATTAACAAATCAAGCAAAAGTATTTGAAATAGCTTAACACAACATATTTTTCAAGTGGTTTCCCCAAATTCAACTGAAAATGCCACTTTTTGAATGACTTCTGCAGTCTCAAAATTATTCAACCCCTTAATGGCAAGCATCTTTAGTACTTAGTTGAACTGTGTTTGGCCTGCTGCAAACTAGATGTATAACCAGACATCAGCTTCTGTAAATTGTAAATTCCTCATTAACAATGGCCTCCAGACCAGTTCAGTAATATTTTTGGGTTTACGGTGCCGCAACCGCCTTTTCCTGCCGGTCCTTTGCAGTCACTCAAGGGGTTTTCTGAAGAAATCTGGTTGCAGACTTTGATAGCTTCCTTTTTTTGCCCCATTCAGGTAGTGTAACCACTGTTCCTTTAACTTTGAACTTGCCAACTATGCTTCCAATGGTGTCTCTAGGAACATTTAGTGCCTGCGCTATCTTGTTGGATCCGGTTCTTTGTTTGTGAATGGGCGATGAAATCTTCTCTTAACCTTTTGGACCATTCTTTTGATTATTTTGCCATATTTACAGCATGCAGTCAAAAGTAAGGCCCCGTTTACACGAGAACGCTCACGGGTGAAAATGTAAAAATATTTTATCGGATGTGCCTTTCGTTTACACGGCGATGGCAATTTTTGGGCTTAAAAACGCAAAAAAGTGAAACCACCCTCCAGAGTGGAAATCTTAATAACGCTCCACCGTCGCGTTCCCGTGTAAACGGTAAAACGCAAAAGTCTGCTTGACAGTGAAGGTTGTACGCAGGCGCACGGACTTGGTGTTGTTGTAGTATGCACTCCTAGCCGCCTGGAGTGCATACTACATTGAATTTCACACACTTGCGTCATCATATGCACGCGATTTCCCACCCAAAATCCTCGTCTAAACACAGAATAAAAAGTGATAACGCAACGCCACTTTTGCGTTTTCTCTTCAGAATCGTTTCCGTGTAAACATAGCCTAACACTCAACAAACCTATTTCGGTAACACTTTACAATAAGGTTCATTAGTTACTACATTAGTTAACATTAACAAAGAATGAACAATACTTCTTCAGCATTTGTTAATCTTTGGTAATGTTAATTTTAACATTTACTAATACTTTATTAAAATCTTGTTAACATTAGTTAATGCACTGTGAACTAACATGAACAACAATGAACAGCTAGATTTGTATTAATTAGCGTTAACAAAGAATAACAAATACAGTAACAAATGGTTAGTTCATGTTAGTTAATGCATGAACTAATGTTTAATAAATGAACCTTATTGTAAAGTGTTACCCCTATTTCATGTGTTCTAGCTCAAGCACACCTGGTGCAACTAATGAAGCCCTTGATTAGTTGCATCAGATGTGCTTGAGACAACACTGATTTTGTAGATTTGTGCTGTTGTGAGGGATTATTATTTTTGAGACTCCAAAAGTCATTAAAAGTTGCATTTTCAATTAAATTTGGGGAAACCACTTAAAACATTTGTTTTGTTGAGCTATTTCTATTACTTGTATTTGATTTGTTTATTACAAACCGCTGAACATGTACATTTTGCCAATAAACATGATTGAATAATTTAGATTACAACTGTAGGAGATCTTAATTAATTATATAATTATAGAAAGGTTGAGTTCACTGGTGGAAGTTTAATTCAAATGTACTGATCCTTTTGGCCATCTTTCTTTGTCTACTTTAGCTGATGTCAGTGTATAAACAGCTGTTGTTCGAATCAGAAAAACCAATGACTGGAATATTCCGTCCTGTGCAGAATCTGAATGGACGAGTCGTTTACACATCTGAGAAATCTCACTGTCTGTGTGTCTTGCCCAATCTAATCACCCTGTTTCTGTGCCTCTTTTGTGTTTTTGGACAACAAAGGTGTGTGTTTTAGTGAATGGTAGAGAACACGTCTCTTTTAACACAGGATGTTCTGTTTCCAATTTCTACAAACAAAATACAACTAATAAATCTTTCAAGCACTGAAGTGAAGTTACTGGAATGGATCATTGCCACTATGCTAAGGCTGTGAAACCTGACAACATTATTTGTATTCGTATATTAACTATAAATTGTTTCACTCAAACCTCTTTTCATGTGTCCACTCACATTCTCCTTTAAACATTATCTGACTTCTATAAAATTCAGGAATCCTACCTGTTTTCCTAAATGTTACTGCATTTGAAGTATTTTTAAGGAGGTTTGGGTTGTCATTGTACAAATAAAATCTTCAAAATACTAAACAAAACCACTTGGGATGTGAACGTGGCTTGTTGGAAGCTTCCTGAACCTCCACTAAGATGAATTCACTGGATAAATTTTCCAATTTTTCATCATTTTCCAGGCCTGGAAATGCCCATTTTTTTATATCTCAGATGTTTTCTGGAAAACATATTTCATGGGTGGTGATGGCGCAGTGGATAAGACACATGCTTTTGGTGTGAGAGACTCGGGTTCAAATCCACTGTGAGACACCAATGTGTCCCTGAGCAAGACACTTGAACCCTAGTTGCTCCAGAGGCGTGCGACCTCTGACATACATAGCAATTGTAAGTCGCTTTTGATAAAAGCGTCAGATAAATGAATAAATGTAAATCCCTGTAAATTGAGTGTTTCATACAGCTGTGATTTGATGATTAAACAATTCGTATGCATTTATAGGCATGTGATGTTTAAGTTGTACATTACGTATGTTTCCAAAGATGTTAATAAAACTTTAAATGAAGTGACTTTACAAATTATTTATTCAAATGTAGCTACATTTCATTACACGTTTTGTCATGTAAAATCCTTATTGTGAACCAATGAAACTTTCCTTAAATGTAACATACAGGCAAACCCTTAACTTCAACTGAATCTGTGATGACATGAGATAATAGCAGGCATAACATGCCAAATTCATCTCAGAAGAAAGAGCACCTACTGCTTACTGTTTTTGTGCCTGTAACCAGCTTCTAAAGTGCTCGATTTGAGCCGTGATGCTACTCCTCGCTGTGCCACCGGGTGCGCTGTATTGTTCAACGCTTCTGATGTAGTCCCACACTGAAGAAATGTCTTTGTCAAACAAAGGGCTGGTGAGAAAGAGAGAAACAAATAAATAAAGAATAAAAACTCTATATACTTCCATGCCATTATTGTTTTAATGTGCCTGCTGACCTGACGGTTTGAAGGTCCTCTAAAGTGAGTTCAGACAGACTGACTTTCTTAGTCTCTGCAATATAGACGGCTTTTCCAGCACAACTGTGGGCCTCTCTGAAAGGCATCTTTAATATACATGTATATAGATCAGATTTCATTCCGCTCAATTGAAACACAAAAGCTATATACTTAAGTAGATGAATTGATGGACTCACTCCCTTTCTGACCAGGTGGTAGGCAAGATCAGTGGCCAGCATATCCGGGCTGAGGGCCGCTTCCATCGTTATTTGGTTGACCTGAGCAATGGTTAAGTATGAGTGCTTAAAGGAGAAGTTCACTTTTCAAAAAACTTTTGCTGATAATTTACTCACCCCATGTCTTCCAAGATGTCCATGTCTTTCTTCTTCAGTTCGAAAAGAAATTAAGGTTTTTGATGAAAACATTCCAGGATTTTTCTCCATATAATGGACTTCAATGGGAACCAAACGGTTCAAGGTCCAAAAGACAGTTTCAGTGCAAACTGCAAATCGTTCAAAGGGCTTTAAACAATTTCAGATCGACTGAATAAGGATCTAATCAAGCTGAAATGATCACTCATTAAAAAAAAAAGTTTAAGTTTTATAAGCTCAAACGCTCGCCTTGCTCTGTTCAGCTGACGCACGTCGTGACTCTCCTGTTCGAAATCGTTATCAAAATGAACGAATCTTTTTCCGAGTCAATTCATTCGTTTTGTTCGTTGAATGAACCAAATGACTTGGAAAAAGATTTGTTCGTTTTGATAAACGAGTCGAACAGGAGAGTCACAACGTGCGTCACAGAACAGAGCAAGGCGACCATTTGAGCTTATAAAACTTAAACTTTTTTTTTTAATAAGCGATTGTTTCGCTTGATTAGATCCTAATTCATCGTCTGGAATCGTTTAAAGCCCTTTGAACAGTTTGCACTGAAACTGTCTTTTGGACCTTGAACCGTTTGGTTCCCATTGAAGTCCATTAAATGGAAAAAAAATGCTGGAATGTTTTTATCAAAAACCTTAATTTCTTTTCGACTGAAGAAAGAATGACATTGACATATTAGATGACATGGGCGTGAGTAAATTATCAGCAAAAGTTTTTTCAAAAGTGAACTACTCCTTTAAGATCTACCACTTCAGGAAATAAAACAACAATTTGTTACATTGCTCAAATTGCAGACTGACAATGGATAACACATTTGCATTTTATTCATCATGTCACCTACTGGCTATTTAAACAAAGGCAACAGTTTTGTTCTTGATTGCCACTGTCCATGACAAAGCAACATTAACTTGTAGTATAACCCGTCTCTTACCTTTAGAGTTGAGATGACACCTGTAGCCACCTGCAGCACAGCGTATACTGTATCGTATGTGTCGAACATGGCCTCCTTATCCTCCTGCAGTGATACAAATATAATCAGTGGACAGTTGAGAGCAAAATAATCACATTTCTGCCTGTTATGGACATACCTGTAGGTCTTTGTTGTAGGTGCTGGGTAAGCCTTTGAGAGTCATCAGAAACCCTGCAAACTATTACAATGAAATTTAAATTAGATTCAATTGTTAACTGTAAATTTGAGTGTTAATATTTGATCATGTTATTAAATAATATATTTAATCTTATAAAAATTTTAATATTACTTTCTTTAGATTAATCTAGGGATGCACTATTATGAAAATACTGGCTGAAAATGTTATAATTATTTTATGTTATGGCCAATAACAATAAATTGGCGATATTAAAAAAAATATATATCTGTGTTCTTAAATATGATCCCTTTTAAAGTGAATTTAGGCATTACAACATTATAATGTACAGTACTGCATGAAAAATTAATAATCGGTCACAACTTATTTCATAACTTATTACATTATAACTACCATGTACTCTGATTAAAAAAAAGGTACAATGTACGTATTGTGTTCATTTTGTATTGCAAAACACTCAAGCTGGTATGTTAGGTTTAAGGGTAGGTTACGCTGTAAGGGTGAGTCTAATTTTATATGTAATTACAGAAAATCATTACAGCTGTAATTCAATGCAGGTATTTTTTAAAATACAAGTACAATGTAAAAACATGTATGTACATAATAAGTGCATTGAATCAAATGATTATTTTAAATGTTCTTACATTTAAAAGACACCTAGTAAATCATTTTGAGATTAAAATCTAACAATGTTATTCAATTATTCATGTTTTTAAAGATTAATATGAGAGTTCATTTAAAAATAGGAGAAATAAGCACGCACTATTACATATCCATTATCCGATGACCAATAAGGTACCATTTTATCATGCATCCCTAAATTAATAATAACATTCAACTGACAGCCCTAGTACTAATTATTAAATTTGCCATAGATTGACCTTAATCATAAGGGCAGTTCTTTTAATGACGTGTTGGCTTCATTAGTCAGTGTTGTATCTTACTCTGCCAAACACTCGTCCTGCTTTGCTGCGAATGAGCTCCAGGCTGTCTGCGTTCTTCTTCTGAGGCATTAAACTGCTCCCAGTGCTGCACTCACAAACATAAATACAACAGCTCTGATTAACTACACACACTAGACACACATACAAAGTAGAAGTGGACTGAATCTCTCAGTACACATCAGCCAGCTCATGTTCACAGTCTATGTGTCCCAAGGCCACTTGACGCGAGGTTGTTTGCTGGCTTGCCATCGGTTCTGCCTTATGTCATGGGTGGTGATGGCGCAGTGGATAAGACACATGCCTTTAGTGTGAGAGACCAATGTGTCGCTGAGCAAGACACTTAACCCCTAGTTGCTCCAGAGGCGTGCGACCTCTGACATACACTACCGGTCAAAAGTTTAAGATCGGTAAGATTTTTTATGTTTTTAAAAGAAGTCTCTTCTGCTCACCAAGGCAGCAATTTTTTGATAAAAAATACACAAAAAACACAGAAATATTGTGAAATATTATGACAATTTAAAATGACTTTTTTATGTTAATATATATTAAAATGTAATTTATTCCTCTGAAAAAAGCTGAATTTTCAGCACCATTACTCCAGTCTTCAGTGTCACATGATCCTTCACAAATCACTCTAATATGATGATTTTATGCTCCAAAAACATGTATGATTATTATCCATGTTGAAAACAGTTTTTACATTTTTATTTCAGGATTCTTTGATGAATAGAAAGTTGAAAGAACAGCATTTATTTAATTAGAATCTTTTCTAACATTATAAATGTCTTTACTGTAACTTTAGATCAATGAAACTCATCCTTGATGAATAGAAGTATTGATTTCTTATTTATTTCCCCCAAAAATAAAATACAAATTCTTACTGACCCCAAACTTTTTAAAGGGTAGTGTTTAATGTAACAAAAGCTTTCCATTTCAGATAAAAGCTGTTCTTTTGAACTTTCTATTCATCAAAGAATCCTGAAATAAAAATGTACAAAACTGTTTTCAACATGGATAATAATCATACATGTTTTTGGAGCATAAAATCATCATATTACAGTGATTTGTGAAGGATCATGTGACACTGAAGACTGGAGTAATGATGCTGAAAATTCAGCTTTTTTTTCAGAGGAATAAATTACATTTTAATATATATTAACATAAAAAAGTAATTTTAAATTGTCATAATATTTCACAATATTACTGTGTTTTTTGTGTATTTTTTTATCAAAAAATTGCAGCCTTGGTGAGCAGAAGAGACTTCTTTTAAAAACATAAAAAATCTTACCGACCTTAAACTTTTGACCGGTAGTGTATATAGCAATTGTAAATCACTTTGGATAAAAGTGTCAGATAAATGTAAATTGTTTTATATGCATAGTTATGGGTGATATTGTTGTTTGTGTTAGAAAACACAGCTGAACTCATACTTACAATTGTCAAGCCCTTCTTGATTTACCTGTCTCTACTACTGACTGATGCAGCAGACGCATCCCTAGTGAGGACCACTTCCTAAACTCACAGGCTTCTTCAACATTTCCAGGGGTTACCTGTAACCTGACGGCCTGCACTCTTCATCACACACTGTAAAAAACTATTGTCGGTTTAACTTAAAATTTCAAGGCAGCCAAGTTACTTTTTTAAATTCATTGAAATTAGCAAAAACTTGATACATTAAAGGAAATTGGTTTAATCAACAGAAACTCATAATACACTGTAAAAATGAATATGCTTTATTTAATCAATAGAATTGTGGCAACAGATTACAAGCAATATTATTAATTAAATTGAACAAATTAGAATTGAGTAATAATTAATCAAGTTATTCCTTAAAAGTTAACCATTTAAAATGAGTAAAGTTTACACCAAAACATGTAACAAAAATATCTCACTAACAGACAGACGTCAAAAAAGTACTCTTTATTTATATTGCCAACATTAAAGACACCTGATGTTAATCTGCAGAATTACTGAAGGAGAAAAACATTTTTTTTTCAACAAACACCGATCACCATAATGGTGACTTAAATTTATGTTTTTTTGGTTTTTGTTGTTGTCGTTTTACTCATTTTAAATGGTTAACTTTTAAGGAATTAATTTGATTAATTATTACTCAATTCTAATTTGTTAAATTTAATTAATAATACTGCTAATCTGTTGCCACAATTTGTTTGATTAGATATAGCATTTTCATTTTTTACAGTGTATTATGTTATCTGAACCGCATAAATGATCTAACTTGATTTGACAAAAGAAAAATGTGATAAAATCACCCATGTGCAAAATATCTGGGTATATTTTTTTGATTCAGAGAGGAATTTTGCAAAACAACGCTGTGGTGAAAACTAGTTTAAGGTTAATTGCTAAGATAAAATCTATCCTCTTATCTTAGAGATCTGGAGCCAATCATCCATTCTTTTATATCATCCAGAATAGTGTAATGTTGTGTATTTAGGACTCTCCCAGGCATTGATGAATCGATTGCAGCTGGTTCAAAATGCCGCTGCTACAATATTGACCGGTATGAGAAAGAGGGACAGAATCACTCAGATTTTATCTATGGTTACCAATCAGATATCGCTCCCTTCAATGGTTACCTATGTGAAATTAGATCGACTTCAAGTCCCTATTAATATTTTTTTATTTAAACTGGTCTCACTTCCTCTTTTCTGTCAGATCTTGTTATTCTACACCAGCCAGCAACAATTTTTAGATTGGGCTATAAACTTTTGTTTCAGGTTTCGCGGCCCCAACTCAAGCGAAAAGGAGATTGTTTCTTTACGATTCCGAGTCTGACCCAGGAGAGAACTAAATATTAGTATTTTATGTTGTTTGTCTTTATGTTTGGTTTTCTTTGGGCTACTGTTTTATAAGAAACTAAACTAAACTAAACTGTGTTGAGTGTCATCCACCAATTAAAACAACACCTTTGAATCGTGCATTCTGTGGCAGATGGTCCGCTTTTCCTAACATGGTTTTGGTGTTAATAAATAGGTAATAATTATTTTTCAGCAAGCATTTACTTGTTAACTAAGGTCAGTACCAGCTTCAACATCAGTTAATGTTAACAGACCTAAAACTTCACAGGCCATAAAGAATTATAGTATGAGAATAAAACTGATTTGCTCCAACAACGGAAAGTGTGTAATGGCAGGAACATGTTCATGTGTACTGACATTTCTATGCAAGTGCACCATTAAAGTAATCTGAAACAAGACCCATTCATTTGCAATTCTGCCTAAAGCACAAGCCAGCAGCTCCTACAGTTTCATGATGAAACGGTGCATACGTGGCTAGTGGGATAAAAATAATGCCGAACATGTAAGGAGAAATGCCGTTAACCCAAGGGCTTCAAATTAATGATCTCTGTCTGCTGTGACATTATGGGTTATTATTGGGCCTACACACGACACATTCTCCAAACTGCTAGGCAAAATGTTAGGTTAATAAGACTAAAAGAGGCTTTGCACTTCATTGCTCAGTATGTCAAATTTAGTCACATTTAAATCTGCAATCTGAACGGTGAGATTGTTTAATGCTTTTGAAAGAAGTATTTTATATTCACCAAGTTTGCAAAAACAGAAAACGGTTTTAGCATCATTACTTTTCATGATCATTCAGAAATCATTTGAATGTGCTGATGTGCTGTTTAAGAAACATTTTTTGTATTCATTGGCTGGACAGTAAGACCCCATTTACACCTGGTATTAAACTGCGATCTGTATCCAGATAAGTTATCCGGATAATAAAAAAACGCATGTTAATGCAAGGTGTAAATGCGTTGTGATCGGATCTGCCTGATCACATCTGGAGGTAGTCTGGCTCGCATTGTGTTTGGATCTTTACTAGGTGTAAACGCAATCTGGTTGTTGAAACCACATATGAATATTCTACTCCTCCCAAAAATGCTAAAAAATAAACGAGTGAGAGCGTGTTATATAGGCTATATGTCATGTTTTAGTCAAATATGACGGCGCTACTGTGTCATGCATCGCCGCAGATGAGCAGCTGAGCGTCTATTCATCAAGCCAACGTGCAAACATCGCAAATAAAAGTGAGAGTAAGTCACAGACGCTTAACACACAATCATCTTCTAGTAAAGAAACGAAATGATCTTACCAGGGCTGTTGCCACTCTCCCTTCTTGATGTCTTTGATTTTTAAATTAGCTGATGATCATTAAAATGCAGCTCATATCTGTTGCTTTTGGTGGCGTACAATCCATTAAATCTGCTGTTGATGATCGGATTTATATTCGTTTTGCAAAAACACATTTATGTGGCCAGGTGTAAATGCAATCGGTAAGATCAGAACACTTATTATCCGGATAACTTATCTGGATACAGATCGCATTTTAATACCAGGTGTAAATGGGGTCTAAAACACAGACCGGAATGGGATTAGAACCGGCAGCCAAGAGCTCTTATATGTCATGGGTGAATGCACAGCCAGATGAGTGTAGTTTTTAATTACATTGTTTTATTTTAATCTCTAGAATAACCCCTGCTATCACTTCCCATTTTGGATCATATGCTGTCCTCACCTGTATGCATCAGTCAAAGTGATGAAGGAGAATTCCTTGGTACTGTACAAAATCAGATCCTCTGCCATCTTGCTGAGGTGTGTGAGACACATTGATCCCCAAAAGAGGAACTCCACTGTCCAAAAACATACACAATAGGATAAAGGGATGAGTTCGCCCAAAAATGAAAATGTATTTACTCTCATGTTGTTTTAAATCTGTAAACCTTTCTTTCTTCTGTGGAACATAAAATGTATTTTGAAGAATGGGGCTAACTAATGTTTTCATGACCATTGACTTCAATTGTATGGACCAAAAAAAAAAAGAAAAAAAAAAATAAATAAATAAATAAATATATATATATCTTCTATGTTCCACAGATAAATAAAAGTCATAAAGGTTTGCAATGACATGAGGGTCAGTAAATGATGACAGAATTTTCATTTTTGGGTGAATGATCCCTTTTATTACAATGATATCTGTTACTTATCAAACGCTTAGATGATTTTTTTAAGCATTATTATACATACCAACAAAATCCCTCTGTCCAGTGGCATCCATGCTGTTAATGCTGATCCTGTCAAAATTTAGTTCTGGGGAGTGATACAAAAAAATTATAAATCAGATTATAAATTAGGTGAACAATTCTACCTGTGTGTACACAAACACACATAACAGGAACATACTTCACGAATCATTAATAGTGTGGAAAAAGAAAAACTCACATTAATATTTAATATGAAAACAGGGAAGCAAATAACAGGAAAGCAAATTCATAAAACTATGTCAACCTTGACGAAGAAGTTCTCTATCAACGTTGAAGGGATTCCCAGCAATGGCTCCACTGCAAGGTAAATATATACATCATATTATTTCAATGTATGAAATTGTTTCTTTAAAATTTTCTATTCATTCAATCTTGAAAAAAAATGTTTTTAAGCATTGATAATATTAATAAATAATGTTTCTTGAGAACCAAATCCAATGCATAAATAATCCAGCCTTGGTGAACATAAGATACTTATAGATAATTATTTAAAGGGATAGATTACTTTGAAATTAATTTTTGTTTTGTTTTTGATATGTTTTAGACATATTTCATTAAATATTTCATATTTCATATTTCTACGAGTCATTAAATCATGTTTAATTTGGACTTCTCTGTGCATGCTCTTTGAGGTGGTGACCATAGACCTCCATTATATGACTGACAGACAAGAACGGTTTGACCTAAAAATATCAAAATTGAAAAAACTGTGGAAACAAAGACACCTACGAGGTAAGCTAAAACATACCAAAAATTAATTTCAAAGTGAGCTATCCCTTTAAGACACTAAAGTGTCAGTAAACTAAAGTGTCAGTAAATAATGTCATCAGGTTACAACAATGTTGTCAAATAATTTTTTTTTTTAATTTTGTATTCATTAAATCCTGAAAAAAAAAATGTTTTTTAAGCATTGATAATAATAAAAAATGTTTCTTGAGAACCAAATCCAATGCATAAATAATGCAGCCTTGGTGAACTTCAGATACTTATAGATACTTATTTAAAGGGATAGTTTACTTTGAAATTAACTTTTGTTTTTGATATGTTTTAGACATATTTACATTTACGAGTCATTAAATCATGTTTAATTTGGACTTCTCTGTGCATGCTTTTTGAGGTGGTGACCATAGACCTCCATTATATGACTAACAGACAAGAACGGTTTGACCTAAAAATATCAAAATTGAAAATACTGTGGAAACAAAGACACCTACATCTTAGATGCCCTTGGGGTAAGCTAAAACATACCAAAAATGTATTTCAAAGTGAACTATCCCTTTAAGACACTTACTGTATAGTATTACAGTAGTGCATATACACAAAACTAACCTTCCTAGGGGCATCACATTAACACGTTTTCTAATGTCGTCCAGCCGCTCGACATCCCTGCTTAACGCCACTGCATGACTGAGAGAAACGATGAACATAAAACAATTGTGACCAAACATACGTATCAACAGGATGAGGTCTTGACACTTCACTGTAGCTTTACCTTGAGTAGAAAATAATTAAAGGGATAGTGCATAATTTATTCACCCTCAAGTTCCAAACCTGTATGAATTTCTTTCTTCTGCTGAACACAAAAGAAAATATTATGAACAACCCATTGACTTTCTCCCATAATATGGAAGTAAATGGGGCGCATCAACTGTTATTACCCATTTTCTTTAAAATATCTTCAACAGAAAAAATAAATTCATACAGGTTTGCAACAACATGAGAGTGAGTAAATGATGACGAATTTTTCATATTTTGGGCCTACTATCCCTTTAAGACTGAATTTGAAATGCACCTGAGAATCCAGTGACTCCATCTGATTGGCTGGGCCCTCTGCATGTGAGTGTATCCAGGGCATAGGATGTCAATCTCTCTGATTGGGCAAAGGAAGATAGTTTGCAATGTGTGTGTTTGGTAATTGTACATTAGTCCGATCTCTACAGGTGTCTAGATTATTGAGCATTCTTACGCTGCAGCTCTTTCCACCATAGTGTTGATGAGCTGCAAAGCTAGTCCTTTCAGAGTGGCAATAGCGTCCCGTAGCCAGAGCCGCATATCTGTTGCAACCTATATCCAACAAATGAAAACTGTTCAATCAAAGCCATGCCTATAGAGGAATTATCATGTGACCAAATTCGGTCCGAGCCAAACCTGATCATTCCTGCTCCTGCCTGTGTGAAGCTTTCCAGCTGGATCACCAATAAATTCCTTTAAAAGGAAAATGACATTATTATTATAGGAACCAAAAAATCTGTTCAATGTTCTTTTCATAATACATAAAACTGACCTTTAGCCTGCGTTCATTGGCTGTGTGAATATCCTCGTCTCCTGGTTTGATCTTGAACTCGCCTTTGGACCACTCATCAAAAACCTAATGAAGACATTCATAAATATCTGACAATGAACAACTGTTTCTGATTTCAAATTTACAATATTTATTTACAGCCATATGCCGGTCAGAAGCACAATGCTATATCTCAGTGGCTTTTGAGTTAAAAATACAATTACATGTATTTAGCTGTTGTGCCCTGGTTTCAAATTCTGAATTAAATTATAATATTTTTGTGATTTTTTTTATCCTTCAAACTACAATACAAACATTTTCATCTTCAAGCATAAAATATTCACTTTATTTTGAATTTAATAGAGATTGAGAACATTTTTAAATTGAATGTGCCATTCACATTTAGATGTACAAAAACAGTGCTGCTAGATATTGCAAACTGGTATTTTTTATTATTTTAGTTTATTATAAACACAGTTTTATAGCGTAAATTATATACTTCTAGTTATTTATTTAGAGTGGCTAATGAATCAGAAGTCTTGAACCTTAGCTTACATCTGAGGAAAACTAATTTGAATAAAACATATATTAAATAGTGAGGAGAACTATATATATTTTCTCTAAAAAGGATCATCTCTAAAAAATAATAGATGTGGTGGCCCCGTATTATGGGTTTTAAATGTATACAGTGCATTCATTACCGTAATTGTTAGTTAATAATTTTGCAAATTACCTTTTAGAATTGTATTGTAATACTGTTTTAACTTTTTAAATACCAGGCCATGTACATGTGATCAATCTTTTTTACAATAGCTTTTTTGTAATGTAATGTACCTATACAGAAACTGATACAAAAATTAAATATTCACTGCATTAAAGGGATAGTTCACCCAAAAACTGTTTTGTTTTTTTGTCATCAAACCTGTATGAGTTTCTTTCTTCTGTTGAACACAAAAGAAGATATTTTAAAGAATGTTCTAACCAGTCAGTTGATGGCAGCCATTGACTTCCATAGTATTGTTTTCCTACTATGGAAGTCAATGGGTGCCATCAACTGTCTGGTTACCAACACTCTTCAAAATGTTTTATTTTGTGTTCAACAGAAGAAAGAAAATCATGCAGGTTTGGAACAACGTATGGATGAGTGAGATGATGATTTTTGGGTGAACAATAGTTTTAAAACGTGTGACAACTAGCTCCATTTGGCTGGTTGTTGTTATGTTGTCAGACTGTAGCTTGGGTGTTTACAATAGGCATCAGCAGCAGCATTGTCACGTGGCTATTGTTTTGTGCGCATGGAGATGTCTGTGTCAGGGCATATTTTTGTCTGTGATGTATTAATCTTTGGTGTCGAAAGGGGAATGGACTATGTACAGTATCCTGGTAAATATTTACAAAGTGCACTGAGGTATATGAAGTTTCATGAAAAACACAACTGTAAAAACAACACACATATAACCTTGAAGCAAGTAGACAGGTTTATATGAGTCAGGTTGTGTGATAAAAGGCATAATCACCTTGTCAAGGCCTGTAAGAATCTGTTCCATCTCGTTTTGGGTGACCAAACCTGCTTTCTGTAAGGCTTTGACATATGCTTTACTTCCTTTAATATCAGCTTCCCACATACGCTGGTCGTACGCGATTGACGCATTGAACTTTTCCATTATAGGGTCTGTGTTTCCCACAAAACGACCACCCCATAGCTTATTTCCCTGTTCAACACAAAATAAAGAACATAAACATTACGGTAAGGCATGACAGGTTTGGAAAGCCTGTGACAGACAAGAAACGCACTACTTTAGAGAGATGAGCAATCTTTACCTCTGAACTTGCCATTGTAACAGTCTCACTTTAACTCTCAAGCTGTCTTTATGTGCGAAGAACAAACGGAACACTAAAGCATATTATTTAAATCAGAAATGTCCGATAATTAAAGCATTAATTCAACCCCGAATGCTTTCACCGATTCATTACGAGTGAATAACTGTAAGAGGCGAGGCTGTACATCCAGCAGCTTGCGACATACATTTCCTCGTTTATTTTAAGAGGACGAAAGCCCCGCCCATTATATGTTAATGAGGTGCTCACCATCCAACCAAAATAAAGCGTAATTTTTCGGGAGCTGTCATTTAGCCTAAAGAACCAGTGGATGGCGCTATGCCCCCTAATCGAGAAGATAAGAGGAATATAACTATACATACTTTATTATATATATATATATATATATATATATATATATATATATATATATATATATATATATATATATATATATATATATATATATATATATATATATATATATATATATATATATATATATGATAATGAAGTATGTATAGTTTTAATATATTTATTTTAATATATCTATTTGTTATTATATATATATATATATATATATATATATATATATATATACATAACAAATAGATATATTAAAATAAATATATTAAAATTAATTAACTAAAGTGTTTTTTTTTTTTGTAGTTTATCTTCTTTTATGTTTAATAACGTTCAAACGTATATAAACAAGAAAAAGGCACATTTTCTAACCCTTGATGATTTATTTGACCTACACCATATATGTTGAGACTTCAAAATATTACATTTTTAATCAATATTTTTCAATAGAATTGCTTCCACAACATGTCTAATGGGTTTGGATTTTGAGGGTTTTAATGGATTTATTTTGCTGCTGGGGGATGTTATAGATTTTTATTAAAATCTCGTAAAAATAAAACTAAAACAGTGTAGGGGAATAGTTAAAGGAATAAAATAAACAAATGTGAACATGACCGCAAATAACACCTGGGTGGGAACGTTTGACAGAAAGCTTCGTTTTCTCGCCGGAACGGTTTTAGTTGTCGAACCAACAAGGGAAGCAAAATGGAAGTGTAAGATCTAATTTACTTTTACAAGTTTAAACTCAAACCATATAATAGTTGGTCTTTTGTTGAAAAAAAGAGTAGTATTTTAGCGCTCTGATGGGTAAATACATTTTTAAAATCTATAATGAACTGTCGATTATAGATTATAGGTTCACGTGGTGGTCACTCTGTAAACTCTGCATATGATGTACAGTAGTTCCAGCCATAATAACTCTCGGATAAACTTGATTATGAGCTGTTCTAACTAGCTGATCTGTTTGAAATACAATATATAGTCACCAATAATTGCTGAAAAAATCATTTGGGGGTCATATAGGGCTGAGATCGAGAGCAATTTTGGAAACTCGCAACAAATAATATGAATAGACATCAACACAAACTACTAATTCACGCTAAGTAAAGACTTCGAGAGCAGATCACACTGAATATTCGTATTCGGTGTAAAGGATTATTAAAACATTGGTGTCTACTAACGATCATTGTTATACTAATAAACTCGATCCACTTCTTGATTGTGTACACACACACACACACACACACACACACACACAAAACAGCCCAGTTCCTGTCACCATCTGAACTTCCTGAAACCAGGGGTGTCCAATCCTGCTCCCGGAGAGCCTGAGCCACTGTCATGCAAAGTTTAGTTCCAGACTTCCAGTCCCAATTAAACACACAAACCAGCTTACAGACTAGAAACATCCAGAGGGTGTTGTTGAGGCAAGTTGGAGCTAAACTCTGCAGGACAGTGAAAGTCCAGGACCCACTTTGTCAATAAATAGTGTTTAGAGCAGGAGTGTCCAGAATATTTTTTTTTTACTGTATTTTTTAATAAAGTAAAGATAGTGCAGTCTCACTACTCTCACATATGCATATATTTCAAATGCACAAAATGCAGTGGTGTTTGTTGCAGTGGTCCAAAGTGTTTGAATATATGGAATATATAAATAAAAAAGGTAATTGCCACTTTTTATCTATCAGAATCACAAGATATAAACTCGAAATTGCAATTAGAAATGGCATTGTCTGTTAAAAAGTCACAGTTAACTTTTTTATTATTATTCCTTCCGTGGTGGAATCAAGCTTCCATAAAGGTCTATTAAACCGTTATATTGCTGTTAAAAAAAAAAAAAACATTTGTCATTTTGTTTTGTAGGAGGGATGCCAGTGCTGCAATGCTGAGCAATTATGAGGTCAGTATATATACACTAAACCTTTTTAGATTTAATTTGGACCCATTTGTGTGTTGTACATTTAAAGGTGTGCTTTATCAAAAATGCATGTATGCAGTTTTTGTTCCTGGCTGTACAAATACCCTCTACTCCACCAGGTCTATCAGCTGCTGACAGACCTGAAAGAAAAAGAAAGGAGATGGTTAAAAATAAGCACAGCACCGGGCAGCAGAATCTCAACACCATCATGTATGAGGTGCTTGTCTTTGATGTGACTTAAAGCAAAGATGATATTTATATTTCCATCTTTGTGAGATTGTTTTCTTCAAAATGTCATGCCCTTTAACCTTTGATGTATATGCCTCAATAGACAATGAAGTACCTCTCCAAGACGCCATGTGTTCATCAGAATCCAGAGACTGTGAAGGAGTTCCTCACTGCCATGCTGCCTCACAAGCTCACTAAGTTAGTTTTGTTTCTTCTTAATTTAAACTATTGCTTTAGACATTTTTCTATGGAAAGAAACGTATAGAACTGCCACAAATAGGTTTATTGTGACATGCAGACTTTGTCACATTAAATGCAGTGTATTAAAGGAGTAGTGATATAATTTACTCACCCCCATGTCATCCAAGATATCCATGTCATTCTTTCTTCACTTCAAAAGAAATTAAGGTTTTTGATGAAAACATTGCAGGATTTTTCTCCATAGAATGGACTTCATTGGGAACCAAACGGTTCAAGGTCCAAAAGACAGTTTCAGTGCAAACTACAAACTGTTCAAAGGGCTTTGAAACTGTATTTTGAACCTTGAACCATTTGGTTCCCATTGAAGTCCATTATATGGAGAAAAATCCTGGAATGTTTTCATCAAAAACCTTAATTTAAAAATATTTTGGATGACATGGGGGTAAGTAAAATTATCAGCAAAAGTTGTTTTAAAAGTGAACTACTCCTTTAACAACCACATTGTTGAGTTTGGCATGCATATTTATGAAGATTTGTGTTGTGTGATGTGTGAAGACTACAGTACTCGTCAGAGTTGCCTTTTTGCACTTGATAATGAGTGAACCTGCTTTTTTTTAGTCAAGAGTTGACTGATGTTTCTTTTTCTGTTCCTGTTTAAAGAGCTGAAAAGCTGCAGCTCCTTAACCACAGACCCCAGACTGCTGTTGAGATCCAGCTGGTGAGACTCTTTCATAACCTTCCTCCTTTTTTACATCATTGCCAATTTCTTGAGAAATACTGAGAATGTGCAATGCCATTCAAACATTTGGGAACAGTTAATTATTTTATTGAAAAAAAAGGAATAGTTTTATTCACATTAATTTAAACAACATGGACTGAAAAGCTAACTAAACAAATGATATCTATTTTAAACAGATGCTTTTCTTTTGAACTTTCTATACACCAAAAGAATCATGTGACACTGAACTGGAGTAATACCTGCTGTCATGTTCAAACTGTAGCATTTCAACAAATTACTGTATATTTGATCAAATAAATGCATCCTTGTTCAACATAAGACACTTTAAAAATGAATCTTATCGACCCAACATTTTTTAAAGTTAGTGTATAAGCATATTCACATAGTTAATTAGAAGTTAAACTTACAGGAAAAATAAGCATACAAGAATATAACAAACAAAAAACAACGAAATTGAAGTAGTACATGTATTTTCAGATCAACATAATGTATTTGTCCTTGACACACAATTCTGTGGAATATTATATAATAATATATAATAGTATGAGCAGTGTTGGGCATGATGCTCTAAACAAGTAATTACTTCTTAAACAGTGTAATTAGATTACTGTACTAATTACTCTCTCTAAAAAAACTTTCTAAATCCCAGGTCAACCTCAACCAGTTGAACAATACAAGGATAGACAGTAAACTGCTCTTTTCTTTTAAATAAATAACATAAAATTGCATAAATTATTCTTGAACTGACAAAGTATTTAAAGGGAGAAGGTTACATTAATAACATATATCTTAAATCTTCACTGTAACTAATTAAATTACAGTCAAATTAAGAGTTATCCCTTACTTTTTCAAGGATAAATAAAAAGTAATTAACTACTTAGTGTTGGGTGTAACGCATTACTGATTAGGAGTATTATTATTAATATTATTACAAGGAAAAATGTATTATTCTGCTACCCTGAAGCCCTATGATTTTTCTGTGCCACTGTAATAAACTAATAGAACAGATTGTATGGAGAAAATACTATTTTCTGAATAGCCAGCATTGGATGTTAGATATATATAACCTATGACCTAACCTTACAGATGGTAGAGGAGAGTGAGGAAAGACTGACAGAAGAACAGATTGATGAACTTATACAGAAAGTCACAGACATCCTGCCTGGTGACCCCGAGAAAGAAGACGATGCATCTGCTGACCCTGTGATGGAGACAGACCAGTAGCATCAGCCCTGGAAACAATATTCTCTTTATAACATTATATTAATGAAAACATGTTAGCCATAGATTTAGATGTCTATAAAGTGTGTATTTATTTAACCCAATGTATATAATGTACAAGCACATGATACCATATATAATTTTGTCAGCATTTGTTGCTTGTAAAACCCATTTGTAGTTGCATTGATCTTTGTTCTGAGGGGAAGTATAATCTTCTGGAGTCAAGACAATCTCACTTCCTCTATAAAATCCTTCCTGTATTGGAAACCTTCTCTTTAATTTGGTGTTTTAGTTATATTGTATTATCTTCATTAACCATTTAAAGCGGTGAACTGAGAGTGATTGAACAAAGCAAACCTGGCTGTTTAGCATTTGTCAAACTGTGAAACTGTCAAAATGTCAATGTGAAGAATTTCTGCTGAACAAGATTTTATCCATAAAGTTGTTTAATGTGACACTTATGTAATTTGTCTCACAGTTTAATTATAAATATACGTTTTCTCATTTCAGCTCTCCACAAACAGCATGAAAACGTTATTTTGTAATAAATCTGACATATTGATATCAGATAATGGGACGTTGATGAATTATTAAAACATTTTCATTGACAGAATTCTTCTGAGGAGATTCGAACTGATATGTATTCGACAGGAATTTAATTTATGACAGCAATGTCATGCCAGTGAAAGCCAATGAAAAGCTTCTGATTGGCAATAGACATTTGCTGTAACCAATGAAATTTGAGAGTGCCTCTACAGCGCTGTGGTAACTGTGTGGATTTAAAACCTGCTTGTAATTCAGGTTTTGTCTTGAATTGAAATCGTGTGACAGTGAATCCTCACATATATAGAGAAGAAGATTTATGAGAATTGTGCTCGCGGTGATAGACTATCTCCCAACGTCCGTTTACACGATCTTTACGTCTGCATTTCATCAGAGACGTGATTCTGGAGAATGTAGGATTCGAGGAGTTGTACTTTCTGTACGGTAAGACGCGTCTCGCTCTTGAACTATTTAAACGAGCTGTTTTGGTGGGTCTTTTTTACGTGTCGTGCGCGTTTCACGCTAGTTTCCTTGTTGCAGGCCGCCAGTCAGTCAACCCCTCTGATGAATAACTTTGATCTCGGCTAGATTGTCTCCGATTTCCCTTACGACCATTTTAAACGTCTTCGTGTCACAGCTAATACATCCAAGTGAAATCAGCTATAATTATAAGCCAACGTATGCATGTCACATTTATTCAAGTGAATAATGCGGTCAGCTTTGTTTTTAACTGTACACGATCATGAATCATGATCGAACGAACCGACGACACGTATTGTGACTCTGTCGACTTGTTGCATGATTGTTGTACGCGCGCTCACGTTTCCTTTAAATTACACGGCAACAATCTGAATCAACACATTCGGTCTGCAACATTTGGCGAATTCGAATCCTGTTGCGATACCCAAAAAATGCGTTTCAATGTTGAAGGCGCTTAGATGCATGCAGTCCATCAGACAACAACCAAAGTACCGAGAAAATACACTGTTTAAAGCGATTTAAAATACTTTTTTACTGTTGCATTTCTTTTTTAATATGTCGGAACAACTATTAGTTAGTTATTTGTAGTTCGTTGATTTGACTGAATTGTCAAACCACTGTGGCACTATCATAACATAACTTATTTAAATGAGTGTCATGGGGCGGGACTAATTGTTTGTTCAACCAATGAGAAATGGAAAAAGAGTTCAAGGGAAACCTGTTTGGGAACCGTCATTGATTTAGATGTCTATAAAGTGTGTATTTATTTAACCCAATGTATATAATGTACAAGCACATGATAACAAATATAATTTTGTCAGCATTTGTTGCTTTTCAAACCCATTTGTAGTTGCATTGATCTTTGTTCTGAGGGGAAGTATAAACCGTCATTGTTTCTATGATTCTAACTAATTATTGAGTAGGTTATTTATAGGTAGATTATTAATATGATGAATTAATTAGATTGTTTATAATACGTAACTACCCCACCGGCAAATCGCAACTTGCTAGCTTAGCCTATTATGTTTTTTTTTATGTTTTTTTTTTTTCATCTATGCCTCAGGTTAGAAATTTGCATAAAGCACGCCCAAACAACATCAGGGCTTTATTTTCCAAATGAAATTTCTATGAAATTGAATCTTATCATGTAGGCCTAAAAGGTGCCATAATATGTGCCACATTTGCATGTGGTTTCAGTTCCTACATTTTTCTACAAATTTATATTAGATTTTAGCATGAAATGTATTGATTAATCATGATTTGTTATTGATTTGTTTGGCATTTAGTTGTATTTGACTTATTTACATATTGTTTACTGCATTTAGAAAATGATGAATCAGTTTAAGATCAACTATCAGGTGTTAGAGTTTCATGTGCATAGGTAGGTGTTATTTGGGAAACATGCATCACAACTAAAAGCAACCACTGATGCTGCCCTCAACAGGATGTGTGGTTGCTTACAGGTGTTAGCGTGCATGTTTTTATATCCAAAGTTTCATGTTCACATTCATAAAAGGTGCTGTAGACACCTCAAAAACAAAGGAAGGAAGCACCTAAGGGTGACCTATACACATAAATATCTTATTAATTTTGTTCACTCAAAAACAAATTATTTTGATCTGGTCATTTCTGTAAGTGAAGAAGTAGTTGTTATCATTACAACATACTGTTAAATATTGGGCCTAAAACCACTGTACTAGATTACTCCGCTTTGACCTGGATAACTTCACAATCTTGAACTACAAGATTTTCAAGATACGCACACCATTCCTTTCACAGGTTTTGCATTGTTTTTCTAGTTACATTTTCCTTTGTCGTGTTTAGGCGTGCATTTCAAGCGTAGTTCTTGAGTTACAAATTGGCTAACTCTAATTGTCTAATACCATTACGGTAATGTTGTACTGTAATTGTATTAGATGTGAGATTTAATGTAACGTGAGCCGCACAATAGTAGCCAATGCTGAAACAGACCTGCAAAATCTGTTTTTGAAAGTGTTTTTCCTTCTCCTTTCTACAGGCACAATGGTGCTGACAGAGAACACAAGGCTTAGACTTACCAAGTCTAAATTTCTTGAAGCCCCAAGCATGAGCCTGAAGAGCTGCTGGCTGGAAAATTGCACATCCCTTCCCTCCCCCATTAACTTTTACCTAAGCTACATTCTTTCACCGTGACCCTTTCTGGAAAGCATTCACTCTGTCTTTCCAAGATCCCCTTCTGTTTTACCAATTTTTGCCTCATTCTGCTTTTTATAACCACAAAGTATAAGTCATGAGAAAACAAACATGCAACATTCTCCTGATCTGCGTGGTCATCAGCTCCATCACAGTATTTTACCTTGGCCTCAGCACGATAGATTGTCCACATGCCCGTTCTCACGTGGCCCAGCACGGGTGGGCAGTAAACCTACACTCTGGCAGAAACCTCAGTGACCCGTTACGACTCCCTGAGGAGTACAATGAGGAAACCCCTCTCATTTTCATTGGTGGAGTCCCTCGGAGCGGCACCACACTAATGCGTGCCATGTTGGACGCCCACCCGCTTGTTCGGTGCGGAGAGGAGACCCGGGTCATCCCCCGGCTGTTAGCCATGCAGGCCACCTGGAGTCACTCGGCACGTGAGCGGCTCCGTCTCAACGAGGCTGGCGTCACCGACGAGGTCCTGGACTCCGCTGTACGTGCCTTCCTGTTGGAGATCATAGTGGGGCACGGCGAGCCCGCTCCGAGGCTCTGCAATAAGGACCCCTTTGCTCTGAAGTCCCTCTCCTACCTCTCCAAGCTCTTCCCAAAAGCGAAGTTTATTCTTATGCTTCGCGATGGCAGGGCCACTGTACACTCCATGATTTCCCGCAAGGTGACCATCACTGGATTTGACTTGACGAGTTACCGGGACTGTTTGGTGAAGTGGAACCGGGCAGTGGAGGTGATGTATGACCAGTGCCTGGCTGCGGCTGATGGCAACTGTCTGCCCTTGCACTACGAGCATCTGGTGCTGAACTCCTGAGCGGGTGATGCGCAAGCTCCTTCAGTTCCTGGATCTGCCATGGGACACCGCTGTGCTGCATCACGAACAGCTTACTGGGAAAGCTGGAGGAGTTTCACTGTCAAAGTGAGTGATCAACAACAATTTATACAAATATTTTGTCAAAGTAAAACAACGTGGATCTGGTTTCAGAGACCGGGCTTAGCTTAAAGGGTTAGTTCACCCAAAAATGAAAGTTAAAGGAGAACTTCGGCAAACAATGAACCGTTGGTCTAATAAAACATTGGTACCTAGTCAATCGTTCTCTGAGATTTGTTTTCATGATAATCGAATGTAAAGAGTTTTATCTCTAAAAACTGTTTAGCATATAATGCTAGCACTGGGGGCATTGACTAAGTAAAAAGAAATCGCTAGTTTATACCACTAACAAGGCTCAAAATAGCCCCACACTAACACAGTAACATAATGAGTGTCTATACATGCAAAACGAAGCATTGAGAACTTAATAAGAAGATACTTTATAAAGACAATTCACTTTGTGTATACACAGCAGCGCCATCTTAGAATATAGTCTCAATAAGTCGATCCCGAACGCCGTTCATACAGTTCAGAAGTTCGCTGAACTTCATACAGTTCAGATCACTCAGCACGACGTTCGGGGATCGACTTATCCAGACTATATTCTAAGATGGCGCCTGCTGTGTATACACGAGTAAATTGTCTTTATAAAGTATCTTCTTATTAAACGGTCTGTACACTTACAAAGTTCTCAATGCTTCGTTTTGCATGTATGGACCCTCATTATGTTACTGTGTTAGTGTGGGGCTATTTTGAGCCTTGTTAGTGGTATAGACTAGCGATTTCTTTTTACTTAATCAATGCCCCCAGTGCTACCCATTATACGCTGAAACAGTTTTTAGAGATAAAACTATTTACATTCGAATTATCATGAAAACAAATCTCAGAGAACGATTGACTAGGTACCAATGTTTTATTAGACCAACGGTTCATTGTTCGTCGGAGTTCTCCTTTAAGTCATTAATTACTCACCCCCATGTTGTTCCAACCCAGTAAGACCTTCGTTCATCTTCGGAACACAAATAAAGATATTTTTTATTAAATCTGAAATGTAAAGCTGGATCACTCCTACATAGACTGCCTAAGGGACTGGCTCTTGACGGCCCATAAAGTCATTAAAGAAAAGGTTTAAATATTCCATGTGCCTACAGAGGCTCAATTATAAGTTTATCAAGCGACGAGACTAGCTTTTGTGCGAAAAAAACATAAATAATGACTTTATTCGACTATTCCATTACTTCCTTATGGGTGCATGCGCGAGAACTGAGATGACGACGTTCTTCCTCGACTACTTCTTGTTACCGGCTGCTCACCGCTTAGGAGTATTACCGCCACCTACCGTATAAGATGATGATGATCGCGCTTCGGCTATATCAGCACATCCATCTTATACGGTAGGATGTGTAACTTCACCATAGTGAGTTCAAATGTTAATTTGCTTTGTTCTCTCAGAGAGTAGCCCTCTTCCAGTTCTTCCAGTTTTTCCAGTCTTACATTGGTGAGTTGGGCAGAGCAAACAAGTTTGAATTAAAAATGGTGCAATATCCTGTTGTAGATAAACGTCAGTCATGCCTGTTGACAGTTCTGTTCTGTTGAAGGGTATGAAAAGTGCTCACATCTCCGGCACAGCCTGGAACATTTACATCCATGATCTGCCATTTTCACTATTGTCCTTGTTTGTGTTTTCACAATCCCTGCAGAACTTCTGATGTTTCGGCTGTGCAGGTACATGTTAATACTGCCTGGCCTAGAACATATGCAAATTTTGGGGCGTAAATATTAATGATCCCAACTGAAATGTTAGCGTTTTTCAGTGTTCGTTTGCAAACATGAGATTTACATTTAAAGGAGGAAACAATAATGTTTGGGCTCACAGTATGTTAGTTCCATGTTCAGAACTCTTATTATTCAACTATACCAAGTTAAAGGGTTAGTTCACCCAAAAATTAATGACTCACCCTCATGTTATCCCAAGCCCGTAAGACCTCCGTTCATCTTGGGAGCACAGTTTAAGATATTTTAGATAGAGCTGTCAGTTAAACGCGTTATTAACGGCGTTACGCAAACCCATTTTAACGGCGTTAATTTTTTTATCGCGCGATTAACGGTCTTTTTGTCCTAGCAAACTTTGTAGTTTTTTCACATACTTTTGCAACAGGACGCGGCATGCGTTCTGATCCATTTCAGCATCTCGCGCTCGTCATCCACTCAAAGCCGGCTCGCAAGCCAAAACGAGTGTGTGTGTGCGGCGTGCCTGTTGTTTTGTTTCCGGTCTAGCTAGATCCGCTTGCGCTTTGGTCGAAGAAGCAACGAAACGTCCTCGCGCGGCGCAAGCAATTGAAATGAATGGGTTTCAGATCGCAGCGCGAGGACGTTTGTGCCGCACACACTCGTTTCAGCTTGCGAGCCGGCGAAATAGTAACGTTATGTTTTGAGTGGATGACGAGCGCTGAGACGCCGAAATGGATGCCAATGAGATTCTGAATGTAAAGTTTACTTTTAAAAAGTTGCCAAATTGTCCCATTGACAAGACCAAAGCGATCTGTATGTTTTGTCATTATGAACTGAGCTATCATCATCGCAGCACGTCCAGCCTGAAACACCACTTGATGATGGCCAAGCAAACACACACACAAACACAGATGATGCAAATTCTCCACCCCCTCGTCAATATCAGGACCTCGTCAGTATTTCTTTCACCCTTTTATTGATAGACAGTGTTACATTGTGTGAGAGATTATTTAGGCTATATATGTTAGAGTGAAATTGAACACTATTCCAATGTTATTTTCAATAATAATAATAAAAAAAAACATTTGCACTAAACAAGCCAATCCACTTTTCCATGTTGATAAGAGCATTAAAATGAGAAAAAATGTAACAAAAAGAAATCAAAAGACATTAAGAATAGATAAAAATGTGCGATTAATCGCGAGTTAACTATGACATTAATGCGATTAATCGCGATTAAATATTTTAATCGTTTGACAGCACTAATTTTAGATTAAGAGTATTCTGTCCCTCCTTTGGAAATGTATGTACAGGATACTGCCCTTGTCCAGGGAAGTTAGAAAAACATCCTCAAAGTAGTCATGTGACATCAGTAGGTTAGTTAGAATGTTTTGAAGCATTAAAAATACATTTTGGTCCAAAAATAAAAAAAACTATGACTTTTCCGGTTCTGTTGTTTGAGCCGCGTTCAGTGATGCTGATGATGTAAGATGCACATTTTTGGTGAACTAACCCTTTAAATACAGTTTTCCATTCTATGACACCTTTAAGATATGTCAGTACAAGTTGCTTTTTGTTAAAACAGCTCAAACATGCATTTTAGTCTGAAACTAGCTTAAGCCTTGTCTGTGAAACTGGGGGTTAAATTAATTGTTTTAAATACTAACCGTGAATTTAGGCATCCCAATGTTAGAATGTACAGTATATAACAAATGGATATTAATTTTGGAGGTTCTCTGAACGTTGTTAGTATTAACAGTGTTAGTGTTTTTAAAGATTAACTTTTAATAATTTATCAGTATGGAATCAGTACAGCTTGACAGAAATTCCATTAATAGGTGTTTATAGAAGGATTCACCTGAAAGTTTTTATATGTATAATATTATAATGTCTATAAGTGTGTGTGTGTGTATATATATGAAGTTTTCAGATGCAAAAGCCTCTAAATGCCATTTGAAATTTTCTTCTAAAATGATTCATTTTTATCAAGCTTGAATATTAAAGTTCAGTAATTTCACTTAAATGGCAATGAAGATTACGTATTAATTGTCATTTAAGTGAAATTACTGAACTTAAATATACAAGCTTGATAAAAATTGTCATTTTAGAAGAAAATTTCAAATGGCATCTGATCATTGAAATCAAATGGCTTTTGCATCTGAACTCTTCATATATGAACCATGAACATGAATAAAACCTTTGATTATGGATCCAGGGAAAATGTAATTGGTTCCCATGACTTATTAATTTGTGGCCATGTTTTATTAATTTGTTAATTAATTGTTTGATATCCTTCCGAACTAGAAAGAATCATTGTCTGAGGCTAGAAAATCTGCAGGCAAATTGTGTTGACCTCTCCTGACTGCAAATCTGGGCAGAAGTCAAAAATAGTGTATTCCAGCCTTAAAATGAAGACACAATTTACCTAAAACATAGGAACTAATTATTGGCCACAGTATATTTTTCCCCCCACATGTCATATGTGGGGCTCTGTATTTGATACTGATATATACTTTTAAAAAATTAAGTAAAATAAATTAAAATCTTTGTTCTATTTGAGTCTGACACCCTTCAATTCACCATTTCCTTTTACATCTATGTTTTTTTCCAGTCAATGCGTCATGCAGGTTTACGTTTCCTAGTCAAGAGCTTAGAGTTCTCTGTCAATATGCCACTACATTGTAATACGATATGTAAAACAAATTGATTAGGGGTAAATAGGGTGTTTGTTTGACCAGCAAGCATTTTCAAAGACATCTGGTGAGCACTAATTTCGTCACAGTCTTATACTAATGGAACCAATGGTAGACTCCCACAATGGTTGACGTTAAAAGTTCTCCCACTGGAATAAGTTGATTTTTAATTGTCAGTATGTACTGCACTTAACCTCTAGAGGGCAGATTATTTTATTTTCATGATGTCTTAGACAAGCACTTAGGCCTGCCATATTTTTAAATCCATATGATTGTTCATTGTCTCTTTTATCTCTGTTTTTCTTCCAGAGTGGAACTGTCAACTGATCAAGTCGTCAAGCCAGTGAATAAGGATGCTCTGTTTAATTGGGTGGGCAAGATCCCTGCTGATGTGGTGAATGATATGGCCAACCTTGCCCAATGTTAAGTCGTTTAGGTTATGACCCCCTGGCCAACCCACCAAATTACAACAAGCCTGATCTCTTATTTTTGAACAACACAAAATCATTTGTGAAGTCAATCCAAAATTAAAAGGTCCTCTGTGGATATAACCTGTGAATACTTGGAAGCAATAAACATTGTGCATTTTATGAGCACGCAAAGCCTCTACTTGAATTAACAACATGTAGGATGATAAAACGGAGCCGCAAGCACCTGTTTCTTATGGCGAGAGTTTCATAAAGTGATCAAATGTTCTAAAACCAAGTTTTAATGATGCATTGTAAGTCATCAATTAAATTCAATTTAGATGTTTTGTGTTTTGTAGATGCTATGATGTTGCTTATGTTGTCAGTCTGATGACTGTATTGTGGTTGTTGTCTTTTTATTATTTGTGTACATGTTAATGCATGCATGTCGTCGCAAATGTATTCCAAATATGTCTGAATTTCACACAGGAAATGGTGCTTGTTGAAAGAGGAAGTCAACAGTTGCACATAACTACCACTTTTACTTTGTTCTCTTTGCAGGAGTTTAAAGGAAGTTTAGAAATGTTTCACATGCTTTTAAAGATGGTTTAATTTTGCTGTAGGCTTTTTATTATGAACTTGTGAATTGTCTACTTGACAAATGTGTTCCAAATATGCAAGTGTGGGTATCTGCAGGTCAGAGTAATGCTTGTGCGGAAAGGTAGGAGTCTTGTCAAATGTTCTTTACAATTAGTTTGATGGGTGTAGGTGTAGGCCAAGGGTTGAAGAACTTCGGCCATGATGTCGGCTGTGGATGAACTCACAGTCCTCATCATTCCTTCACAATAAATGTTCAGTAGGTTAACATGACCAGTCATTCTCATCATGTCACTTTTTGATGCGTGTTGTAACAGT
Source organism: Hybognathus amarus (assembly GCA_030378365.1). Lineage (NCBI taxonomy): Eukaryota > Metazoa > Chordata > Actinopteri > Cypriniformes > Leuciscidae > Hybognathus > Hybognathus amarus. Next base: position 528,309 of record JAQIUQ010001082.1, on the reverse strand, counting down.
TTGTGTTACATAAAAAACATGTATTTATTAAATATTGGTTATTTCTAAAGAAACCTTGCGTGTGAGATACTTATTAGGAGATTATTATTATTGTTATGTGGTGTAATGAAAATCACATTTGCATGACTTATAAAAACACTTTCCTGCTTTTTTAAGGAGTAGTTCAGTTTTTTAAAAAAAACTTTTGCTGATAATTTACTCACCCATCATGTCATCCAAGATAGCCATGTCATTCTTTCTTCAGTCAAAAAGAAATTAAGGTTTTTGATGAAAACATACTTTTTTTTGTAAAGTGAACCTCTCTTTTAATAGCGAATCTAATTGTTATCGGATTGAGGAAAGAAAAAAAAATGTACTGACCCCGACGTGATTTGAACACGCAACCTTCTGATCTGGAGTCAGACGCGCTACCGTTGCGCCACGAGGTCTTGTGGTTTAGATTATAATTTACACTAAGTATACTTTATCATACTTCAGTTCACCTACTTTGTTTATTTTTTCTTGTATTTAAGTTTTGGGGTACACATCTGATTCTAAAACATTTCTCTAATGTAATTTGGGACCACACAATGAATGAACTGACGATAAGCTTGCCAGCTACCATGTCATAATTGTGCATCACAGGATTTGGAGGACAAACTGTGTGAGTTAACGTTAATACTCTATGGCTAACGTTATACTTCTACGCAAAGTGCAAGCCTTCGGATTTTATTATCTGGTAGTCTATCTTGGGATAAAACAAACGTTTTCTCAATGTCAAAGTATATTTATCAGTAATACAAATTGTATCTACGCTCACGCTATTTCCCAACAAATTATATAAATGAAAGACGGTAACTTGTGTATGATTTAATTATATAACACCGGCAAGATAAAACTGTAATCGCTTAAAAAAAGTAATTGTTTGAAAAGTATTTCACGGAGTGTACATTTGACTTATTGCTCATAAACGCGAATATGTCCCTGGTGGTCTAGTGGTTAGGATTCGGCGCTCTCACCGCCGCGGCCCGGGTTCGATTCCCGGTCAGGGAACAGTGCGTTTTTTCATATTCATACTATTACACTCGTCAACTTTACCATTACACTCACCTAGGATTATTAGGAATAATTGTCAAAATTGGTCCGTGTAACGCTTCACAATAAAATTTTCAGACCATAAAATGCAAATGAAAAATGGAAACCAGACATTACATTTTCTTGTTTTTCCAGTTACATTATCAATGTATAGTTACTTTTTTCTCCGATTTTACTTGTGCTAAATTGTGACTTCAGAAACAAACCATCCATCCAGTTTTGGGGACCCATGGCGTCCGGCCTAGAGGCGGGCGCCATGGTCCCATGGCGTGCCGCCCGAGGATCCCCTTGCGTGTGGCCTAGAGCGGGCGCCATGGTCCCCGTGGCGTCCGCCCGAGGATCCCCTTGCGTGTGGCCTAGAGCGGGCGCCATGGTCCCCGTGGTGTCCGCCCGAGGACTCCCTTGCGTGTGGCATAGAGCGGGCGCCATGGTCCCCGTGGCGTCCGCCCGAGGATCCCTTGCGTGTGGCCTAGAACGGGCGCCATGGTCCGCCAAATGGAAATCGGAGATATACATCTTGTTCGGCTTGAGCCAGGGATCAGCAGTAATGCAATCATGTTTCTAAATCATGATTCTAGCTCAAACGGTCCAGGAGTTATGCGCAATTTAGTACTTTTAGATTTTTTTTCTTTCTAGCAAATACAAAACAGAGAGGTAGCTAGGCGAGAGGCCCAATCGCCATCAACCGCCGTTGGAGAAGTCTCACGCCAAGCTAAACTGAAAAGTTGGCATTAAGCTACTGCATTTTCTGTAACCTTTTTGGCTTTTTCAGTTTGATCACTGTATTTTCACAGTAGCAAATTCTGAATATACAGACATTCAATAGGCTACTGTACAATATTCAGTACAGGTACTAGCCTATTCTTGCAGTGAGTGCAAACAGTATAAATGTTCACCTTATTGTATTTAATATTATATTGATTTAGTATTATATTGATCTGAAAGTAGCCTATTGTTTGATTTTGAGCCCATATAAAATATTTTGGTAACACTTTACAATAAGGTTCAGTAGTTAACATTAGTTAATGTATTTACTGACATGAACTAACCATGAGCAATAGGCCTACATCTGTTACTGCATTTGTTCATCTTTGTTAATGTTAGTTCATGAAAATACAGCTGTTCATTGTTAGTTCATGGTGCATTAACTAATGTTAACGAGATTTTAATCAAGTATTAGTAAATGTTGAAAATAATATTAACAAAGATTAACAAATGCTGTATATGTGCTATTCATTATTAGTTCATATTACCTAATGTAGTTAACTAATGTTAACTAACGAACCTTGTAAAGTGTTACCAATATTTTTTTGAGGCAATTGTTTTATTTGGCCAGAAGAGTCAGAGGTTCTCTGAATCTGGTTTAAAAAATGGTTTTGTGTTTAAGGTTTTGAGAAAGTGAGCGATGGTTTCAAGAAATGTGTTTTAGCAGTTCAGAAAAACTGACACGAACTTTAACTATGTAAATTGAACGTCAAAGGAAAGCCTAGCAAGCTTATGCTGACTACATAACAAGGCACAACCTTTCACGTGCCAGAAGCCAAAACTCACACTAGCCAGTGACATCAGGAAGAGCGCGCGCCTAGCCTAGCACGCGATTGGCTGTTGTGTGATACAAATATGATAAACTGAGTGAGTTCCAGTGCGCTCGGTTCAGGTCTTCAGCTACAGTATTGGCACGGTAAGTTAATGCAATTTTACTTGCGCATTCATTATCTTCAGTGTTGTTTTTGTACTGATTCAATCATGTTACCACGTTTAAAGCACAGTTTGAAGAATATTGCAATGATAAAAGCATTAAACGTTGAGCCTAATCAAATCAATGACAATTAGCTTTAGAGTTCATTAAGTAGGCTATCACATAATGTTAAAACTTTTAAAAGAGTAGAAAACGTGTTAATTTTATCGTTTTGACGTGGCTTTAGTTTTATATGGAATATATTTGTTTATTTTGGCAAGTAGGCTAATGCATTTACAATTCAAATTCGGAATGCCGTTTTTGTCACATATATAACGTCAAATGCAAATATTTGCAAATAACGACCATAAAAGTGTTACCATCTTCTAAATATCACGATATTACAGTTTTTCTGAAATGCTAAAAAACACTAAACCCCATCCTCTGAATCAAATTCTCAATAGCCAATCCAATGGTCGAATTTAAATCACTCTTTCTGTAAAATATTAAACAAGTTCAGGTTAAAACACTGTTTGCAAATCTCATACACTCTTTTTTCAAAACTCTAAACACATTTTCACTCGCTAAAACACATTCGAAATGCTAAACACAGGCAGGCAAAAGTTAAACACATCATCTTTTACACTCGCTGCTAGGTGGAAATTAACCTTTCTTATCATTGGATAACATTTGAATATTCCTTGTACATCCAAAAGTAGGCCTAATTTTCCTATTTTTTCCCCATTCACCCCTCTGATTCCAATTTGTTTGTTTCCTTCTTCATTTGCACATTATTTAGCTATTTTCCTTCCTAATATTTGTTTTAAATGAACTGCAAAGTAATCTTGAATCCTTGCATTCATTTCAGCAGTCTTGAACTCTTGGAGTGTGTGTGTACTGTAAAGCTGTTTTCGACCCGATTGATTTCCATTCATAGGCCGGACCTTTTAATTCTTGGGAACTCTATGCTGAGAAATGGATGGCTTTCACGTGACCATTCGAACCTCAGCATCTTCTCTCTCAGGAACGTATGGCAGCGTTTGGATCTCGTTGGTTGGTACTCTGTGTGAGAGCCTTCCAGTAAAAGTGGACCAGCGTCTCTTGCCAGACTCAGTAAGACATTCACCTTTTTTGAGAAGACATCACATGGGCTCTGAACACAGATAAAATGAAGGAAGAGGTTTAATAGTTTGCAAATACAATGAAACCATAAGAACATAAGCCTATACAGTTTCCGAAATTAAAGGGATAGTTCACTTTGAAATAAAGTTTTGATATGTTTTAGCTTACCTCAAGGGCATCCAAGATGTAGGTGTCTTTGTTTACACAGTATTTTGATATTTTTAGGTCAAACCATTGTTGTCTATCAATCATATAATGCAGGTCTATGGTCACCACCTCAAATAGCATGCACAGAGAAGTCAAAATTAAACATTGAATGACTTGTAAATGTAAGTACACATTGATAGCCTAAGACACTGAAACATTTTGTTATTAAGGGACAGTACTATTTGGCTTTTATTTTCATGGAGGTATATACTTATTGAATCACATTAACATTGTCCTTATTTATGTCTAAAACTAAAAGTCTCATTCATTTCAAATACATAAATAGTTGTAATGCACAAGATATTAAAACACAAATATTAAGTAATTATGTTTGTTCGCTACTGTTAAATATTATTTAAATTACAATTTAAATTCACTGTGTTCTATTAGAATATTTGAAAATTAAATGTATTCCTATGGTGGCAAACTGAATTTTCAGCATTTTTACTTGTCTTCAGTGTCAAATGATCCTTCAGAAATCACTCAAATATGCAGATTTGGTTTTCAAGAAACATTTTTTTGATCTTGTTGATCTTTTTATTTTTATTTTATAAACCCTAAAACAGTTTTCATGATTTTTTGATGTATAGATGGTTCAAATGAACAACATTCATTTGGAATATACATCTTAATAAATAAAATGCCACTTGATAAATAAAAACTTTAGTTTATTTTATTTTTTAAATCGAACTTACTCAAAACATTTGAACTGTGGCCTACTAAACATAGACGTGTAAGCACTTTAGCAAGCACTTAACAACCCAACACCCTTAATTTATACCCTTATACACACAAAAAATCCTCTTCATTTCTCCTCTTCTGCAGCTTGCTTTCTTATCCGATTCTCTAATAAACTTGCCATTACCTAATATTATTGGCCCTTTGACAAATTGCTTTTGTTCCTCTTTTGTAAGTCAGTTTGGATAAAAGCAACTACTAAATGCATGAATATAAATAATCTAAAAAAACATAGTATCTAACAACTCCAGGTCACTCCAATACCTTCTAAGTCACTTTAACCCACACTAAAGCCAACTAGATATGCCTAGCATGCAATATATCAAATGATATATATCACTATGGCAGCAGTCTTTAATACTGTGATCCCAGAGTAAATGAATCTAGCACGAATGTGATGCAAATGTGCTGTTTGTGTTTTTCGAGACAGGCTTGTACAGTTGTCATCAAGCCTAAAGAGGAAGTTGGTGTAGTGGTTCTGTTGAGACTCCGTCTTGAGGCTCAGTCTGGCTTTCCGGACCTGGACTGGTACTGTCGGGATGTGCAGGTGAGACGGAGCTCTGAGGATCCTCAGATGGAGGTTTTTCCTTGCCATAAATGGATCCGGACAGCAGATGGTTGCGTTGAGCTTCGGAACGAGAAAGGTGAGCTGTGTCTTTATTTTTCTTGTTTCTTAAATTATTTTCTTTACTTTATATCAGATTCTCTCAATCTTTCCCAAAATTCCTTCAGCCTGTCTGAAAAAGGAGGAAACATTAGCAATCCTAACCGAACATAGGGAGAGGGATCTTCAACATAAACAACAGTTTATCAGGTAAAATATTTTTTACACGTCAATTAGAGCTGCACGATTCTGGATAAATTGAGAATCACGTTTTTATTTATTATTTTTTTTTTTTCAAATTGAGATCACGATTCTAAACAGACAACTAAACAAAGTAAACACGTAATTTACCAGAGGCTCTTAATGGCAGTCTATTTAAAATGTTTAATTCATTTGAATAAATTATTTTAAAAATCGAGTTGAGTAAATGATTCAATGAATTCACTCATAAATACTTTGCTTATTTCATTACTGGATGAAGCACCATGTAACTTTCACAGGGTGATTTCCTCTATTATGATATGAATATTTGCAACACAGAAATAACAATAGTGTGTGGTTGAAAAGACTGTTTGTGAAGCTGTTTCAAAACTTTACATGATAACTGCTCTCTCTGGGTCAGTAGCAGTGCAAATTTGAATGTTCTGGTGTGATTTTATCATATGTTTAACAGACACTGGCAAACATCTATCATGAGAATGTGTGTGTGTTTATGATGCGTTCTATTATAGCCAACGAACCGACTCGGACCTCGGATATGACGTCACGTCCACACTTCAAGCGTTCTATTATGTTTTGCTCGTCCGAGTCAGAGAAAAAATGGATGCCACCTGGAAAGCTGTTGTAATTGTAGCACTGGCCGAGTAAAATATTATGACTACACCTTATCAAAACGCAGCCATTTGAACTTGAAAATGTTGAAAACTCCAAAAGCAATGCATTTTCCCCATAGACTTTTGGAAAAATCGCAAAAAATTAAATCTTGAAGAGATCTTAGAGAAAAGAAGAGTTGTGACTCTTACACGTTTTGTCTATCAAGATAATCTTTACAAGTTAATCCAAAATGTAAACATTTTGAAGCCTATATAACGTTTTTTTAAAAACACAAGCAGACACAATAAAGTAAAAAAAAAACAAGCAGGTTATAACTGTGTGTTCTATATCATAGATCAAAACGTGAAAATATTTAAAGGCTTTATTCACCACAGACCTTATTTCAGGCGATTTAACAAAAACCCATTCAAAAATCCCATAGACTTTAGAGCGAGGAAACCGGGAGTGCTGAAATGCTAACTCACTTCTGCGTTTTGGCCTACAGAGTGACGTCGTAACTTCGGCACTCTATTGCACTCACAACAACCGATTCCCATACCTACAGGGACGCAGTAATACGAGTGATTATAATCGTCATTTAAAATACCAAAGCGGTGCATTAACAATGAAAACAATTCATACTTACAAGTCACACAGAGCGCAGCCATTTTTGAATTCCGAAACGGAATTCTTGCTCGGTGTCCTCACTGGGGCTGTTGGAATGAATTCCGAAATTCAAATATAATTCGAATATTAAAAAATCAATACTATTCGAATGCTGAAGTTAGTATTCGAATATTGCTTTTATATTTAAAAAATGCAATATTGTCTTTCTCGTGGCTTACACGCATGTGAAAATGAAATGCTTTTATTTCGTCTAATGAATAACGTTTTTTAATCAGTTGTGAACGTTATCCAAGCTGTAGGCTATCATCAGGGTTTCCCATACGAACATCCTACGTTTCCCGGAAGTTCCAGGAGTCACCCGCATTTGATGAGCGTCTCCATGATGCCCACAAATTAGTTAAAATCTCGGGACGTTAGTCCCCAGGTTTTCCGCCTGGGAACGCTGGGGGAGCGGGGAAGGCCACCATTCTCTCCATAACAGATTATTGAACCATTCAAATTATTTCTAAACGGTTTGATTAAGTTGAAATAGTTGCCGAGTGCCCCTTTAAAGATGAAGTGTCAACAACACACGCTTACACCTCCTGCTGGTGAGGTCGACTAACAGCAGATGGAGATTATGCTCGGTAATCTACTGCTTTTCCTGCAGTTCCTGGATGTCAATGTTGAATTTACTGTTGAATTATAACCACTGAATTTGTGGAAGCGAAATAAAATGGACCGAAAAATGCTTGTTGAATATTATAGGTTGTATCTTTAAAGGGATACTCTACTTTTTTGGAAATAAGCTCATTTTATAACTCCTCCAGAGTTAAACAGTTGAGTTTTACCGTTTTCGAATCCATTCAGCCGATTTTCTGATATTTAGAAGAATATCAGTAACCAGACAGATTCTGGTCTCATTGACTTCCATAGTATATGTTTTTCCTACTATGGAAGTCAATGAGACCAGAAACTGTCTGGTTACTGATATTCTTCTAAATATCAGAAAATCATCTGAATGGATTCAAAAACGGTAAAACTCAACTGTTTAACCCTGGGAAGTTGTAAAATGAGCCTATTTCCAAAAAAAGTGGAGTATCCCTTTAAACAGTTTTAATAATTTGGAAGTGAAATATGAAAGGTGAATATGGTTTATTGAATTTTTAATAATATAAATGTTTTTGAAATGTTTTGCATTGAAATATTCACGGCTTAATTATTCAACCATGCTGAATTTACAATGCATTAAAATGCAAGCATGGTTAATTCAATGCCTGTTTGTTTGTTTTTTGTTTCAAAAACATTTGGCATTATTTTGCTTCCATAGTTTAAATGTAGATCACTATCTTTTAATGAATAATTGTGCAGCTCCACTTTTCCTTCCATCTTTTTTATTATTTAAAAAAAAAAACGTTTTTTTTTATCTTTAGGTGGGGCACATTTGTTGAAGGTGGTCCTCACTGTGTGAACATGTCCACAGTGACAGCTCTAGGGCTCAACTTGAGTTACACCCGTCAACGGTATGGTTTTTATTTTAATTTTAACTCTATTAATATTAATTCAGTCTTGCGTCAGAAATTCACAGTGGGATATTTTCACTTTGTTTGTCAGCCCAGTTAACAATGTGCACTACATAAAGGGTTTTATTGAAAGAAGAACATCTTGGAGAAGCCTACAGGAACTTGAGACATTCTTCCTTTTCTACGGAAGAGAGAACACCATTGCAAGTATGCCAAACAAAGAAATAGCATTTTACAAATTACGGTATTAAAACTACATATATAGATTTATTTGCTGTGCATTTTTCTCGTAGGATATGTCCAGGATCACTGGAATGAGGATGCATTCTTTGGATATCAGTGCCTAAATGGCTGCAATCCTTTGTGTATCAGACAGATCCATAACCTGCCACCTAACCTGTCTGTCACTTCAGAGATGGTCAGACCTTTTCTACCAGAGGACTCATCATTGGAGCAGGAGATAGAGGTGTGTTTGTGTGACTTTTAGGGCATTTGTATTCATCCCTTTGTAACATAATTGTCATTGTTTATTACTTATATTTTCCACAGAGAGGACATGTGTATCTTCTGGATTATGAAGTGCTTGATCAGCTGCCTGCTAATATTATCAATGAGAAACAGACATACTTGTCTGCTCCCTTATGTTTGCTGCATTACAACAGACATGGAGAACTAAAGCCCATTGCCATACAAGTATGGTTTTATAACGACCTGTTGTTGTAATAGTCAGCAATCTGTGATTACACGAGTTAACTTCACTGTATTTCAGCTTCAACAGGTTCCTGGTCCACAGAATCCTGTTTTCTTGCCCTCTGATGCTGCACCGGATTGGTTGTTAGCAAAGATGTGGGTCCGTAATTCAGATTTCCTGGTCCATCAACTACTTTCGCACTTCTTGCGCACTCATCTTATAGGAGAGGTGTGCTGTACCGCCACGCTCAGACAGCTGCCAGAGATTCATCCTCTACACCAGGTAGAAACAGACAATGCTCAGCCCAAAGATACAGAACAAATGAATTAATCTTCTCAGATGAACAGTTATGTACAGAATCCCTGAAGGCAAAGGTGAAATCATTTCCAATTTATTTTTTATACTGTGTGTGAAAAATGTCTTTCATTTATTCTACACACCTATCTGCCACATGAGAAGGAAATGCTTTGGTAAATTGTAATTATGTAAATGTTATCATTATTGCAAAAAATGTCAAAATGATGAGATGAAAGCCATAATTTAACAAAAAAAGTCATATTTTATTTTGGAAGCCCATTTCCGCCATATACTTAGCAAATTTCATGCTTTGGTAAATTATAGTTATGACATACTAAATCAAAAATATGCATATAAAGTCATGACTTAAAGTATACATTGACTTTTTAATGTAATGATTTTGACATTTTCTATTATGATTTAGACTTTTTAGAGACCTACCAATTTAGACTTTGTCTCATAATTGTGCTTTAGAATGTCATCATTTGTATTATGACTTACTATGTCATATAGTATCTCAACAGTTTTCATCAATAGCCAGTTTTATGTTGGTTCAACTCAATATTATAATAAAAAATGTTAAGTTAATACAAGTTAATCTACTAAGTAACTTGCAGTTACTTAGTAGATTCTATTCTGTTCAATATTGAGAATTTGGTTCAGAGAATGGGGATTAGTGTTTTAGCAATTCAGAAAAACTGTAATTATGGCTTAATTATGATTTTTTATGTCTTTAAATATTTCTTTCTTATGTGGTAGAAATTGTCTTCCAACCCAAAACAATCAGAAAAATTATTTACTTTTCTTGTCTTTACAGACATGTACGATAGACACTTCATCAGGCACTGAAAGAAAATTCATTTCACCCATTTTGTTTTAGCCTGCCGTTCCAAGCTTTTGTGGTTAATTGATCATTTTGATGTTTTAAAGAGTTGGGCCTCACCATGAATGGACTGTCTTAAAGGAGTAGTTCACTTTTAAAAAACTTTTGCTGATAATTTACTCACCCCCATGTCATCCAAGATGTCCATGTCTTTCTTTCTTCAGTCCAAAAGAAATTAAGGTTTTTAATGAAAACATTCCAGGATTTTCTCCATATAATGGACTTCAATGGGAACCAAACGGTTCAAGGTCCAAAAAAAGTTTCAGTGCAGCTTTAAAGCGCTTTAAACGATTCCAGACGATGAATAAGGGTCTTATGAAGTGAAACGATCGCTCGTTTAAAAAAATAAGTTTTATAAGCTCAAATGCTCGCCTTGCTCTGTTCTGTGATGCACGTTCGTGACTCTTCTGTTCGAACTCGTTTATCAACATGAACAAATCTTTTTCCGAGTCAATTTTGTTAGTTGAATCAACCAAATGACTCGAACAAAAGATTCTTAAGATTCTAGTAAATTATCAGCAAAAGTTTTTTTTAAAGTGAACTTCTCCTTTAAGAGTGAAAGTTTGATTTATTTAACAAAACCTATAAATTGTGCCTTTATTTTCCAGCTCCTGATGCCTCATGTCCGCAGCACACTTCAGATTAACATTCAGGCTAGAGCCACTCTTCTTGCCACAAAAGGTGTTTTTGACAAGGTTGGTGTGTTTATTTTATTTTCTACTTAATACTCTGTGAAGGAAGTGAAAAAGAGAATCTATTTTTAACTCCGTTGTCTGTAGTCAATAGCGTGCGGCCTGGAGGCGATTCCGCTGCTGATGGCTCGAGCAACACAACGCCTCAGTTACAGCTCAATGTGCGTGCCAGATGACGTAAAAGGGAGAGGACTGGATGCACTACCTATCTGCTATTACGCTCAAGATGCTCTCAGGGTCTGGGACGCTCTACACCGGTACATCATCATCATTCAGCATTTTCTGAATCTGTGTCTTTAGGTTTGAAGTAAGCACATGATTTGCATTTCACATTCAGATTTGTTGCAGGCTGGATTCGTTTGTATTACTGTAACGATGAGGACGTCCAGCATGACTGTGAACTACAAAACTGGATTAGAGAGATCTTCACGGAGGGATTCCTTGGCCTCACTCACTTAGGTTTGTAGGGAAATGACAGAGAGGCCCTGTTTACACCTGGTATTAGTGTAAGATGCGTTTTGGTAAAAAACCTAGCACAAAAACGTAGCACAATGTTCTCTCACCATTTCTTTTATCTAACATCGTTCAGCATGGGTGTCAGAGCAGAAAGAAGCTGCTGCTCTCTGTATGTTTTCAGAGATTCGTATGTGAATTGCACAAGCTTATTTTGTCCATTAGATGAAAAGATATGAAAAAAAAAACACATACAGTCATAGACCCTCCCTTTTAAAGAAATCAGCACAGAAGTAGTTGAAAGAGGACAAAAGAGACTGATTAAAACACCTGAGGCCTCATGTACAAAGACTTGCGTTGAATTCATACTAAAACATAGCGTACGATCAAAGCTGTAAATGTGCATACGCATAAAAAATCCAGTCTGCGTACGAAGGATCCCACACATATTCTCTTTGTACATCCCAATTAACGTAAAATTGAGCGCACATGCACGAGCACAACGCCCAACCCAGTCTCCTCCCTCAATTAAATTAATTTAAATATGGTAATAGTCCAATTTGGCAAAAGAAACCTGCAAGAAAATGGCTAAAGAAACCTGCAAGAAACGAAATTTCACTGAAAATGTCTTCTATGTGAATATATGTGCAAGTGTAATTTATTCCTGTGATCAAAGATGAATTTTCAGCATCATTAATCGTCTTCAGTGTCACATGATCCTTCAGAAATCACTCTCACATGATGATTTGATGATCAAGAAACATTTATGATTATTATCATCAGTGATGAAAACAGCTGTGCTTCTGCTTCATATTTTCATGGAAACCGTGATATAGTATTTTCAGGATTCTAAAAACTTAAATCAAACACATGTAGAAATCTTTTAATCTTTTGTAACATTATAAATGCATTTACTGGCACTTTTAAACAAATTCAATGTGTCCTTGCTGAACAAAAATATTACTTTCTTTTTTACCTTTACTGACCGAATTAATAGTTTATTTTTTAATCCTAGTTAAGCCAACGCTGCCATTGCTAGACGGGTTTGCACATGCTCTACGTTCTTACTTAATTGCATAGAATATTTTAATAAGACTTGTGTGACATAATTTGTAATTGATACATTATTTGACATATTATTAAGCGATATCTGACAGCTGGTGGTGCGATAGAACAATTCGTAGTGTAATGTTTGCCACTTCACTTTATTGCCTCTAGGAGTCGCCAACGGACAAATCAAGGCAAATGTACGTACGCCAGACATGAAGTTTACTTGGAGGAACGCACATTCTTACGTTAATTTCACTGTTAGCACATCTGGCCGTGAACGTTAAAACTGGCGTACGCTGTGTTTTTGTACGTACGCAGTGTTGATACATGAGGCCCCAGGTGTAAACGGGTATGTGTCGGCCTTGTTTACTTGAAAACCAATCAACCAAAACACATTTTAATACCAGGTGAAAACAGGGCCTTAGAACACATAAAGACCAATCAGTGAAGACCACGAGTCAAGTTGACAGAGAGTTTACTGAAGACAAAGTTCTCCACACTTTCATAGGCCATAGAAAATGAGTAAGAGGACCCAGCCTCGAATTAACTTAAGTATAGATAATACGCTAATTTCACGCAGTCTCCATTTTGAAATCGAAAGCGAGTCTCCGGTGGGAAAAACCCCGGAAGTACAGATAGACAACAATGCCTTGGACTACCAACCTGAAGCTGCTGCCGTGATTTACACTATTGGATGTTAATATCCAATATAGGATATGTATATAGTTCATTCCTGCTTCTTTTTTTAGATTCTGAATTATATATATATATATATAGATATATATATATATAATTATATTATATATAATTATATATATATATATATATATATAATTATATTATATATATTTATATATATATAATTATATTATATATATAATTATATATATATATATATATATATATATATATATATATATATATTATTTATATATATATATATATATATATATATATATATATATATATATATATATATATATATATATATATAAAATGATTTATAAATTCATTTCACTGTATATAGCCTAAAGTATGAAAGATATGTATGTACATTTTTAGGATAACTACTTTCTTCATTACATCTGCATTCGCAAATCTCCTAAGATTAATAGCGACACTTTCCGGTTTCCTTCCCACCGGAGCGTTTTAAAAATGGCGGCTGCGTGAAATCAGCATATAGGTTGAAGCCATTTCTTTTTTTTTTGCAAATGTCTCTGCAAACATAAAATAATTTGATATTTTTATGACAAGGCTAGATTAGTTCAGGTTGTAAGATTTCATGTGGTGAAACTCCCCAAAAACAATATTTTTCATATGAAAGAAAAAAATATATAGCTTGAATATATATATATATATATATATATATATATATATATATATATATATATATATATATATATATATATACCATTTTTTAATAATAATAATTAAGATATGCATGTACACACATGTGTTCAATGTTTCAGGAAAATATTTTATTATATTTTACTTGATGGGTTACACCACATCAAGAGTCATTCAATTTGATTACATTTAGAAATGTTCAAAGCCATATGAAACCAACATGAATGCAAATATTAGGCTTATAAGAACCTGAAACACATTTTAAAAGATTCTTTATCATAAACACTTTTACTCGTCACTTTTACTATCCATCTACTTCATATATTCCAAAGATCTTTGCTTTGCCTTCATATCATCTCTAGGAGTTCCACATTCATTTCAGACCGCATCTGAAATGTGCAAGTTTGTAACCATGGTGATCTTCTCCTGCTCAGCACTTCATGCAGCTGTGAACTTCTCTCAGGTATGTTCAGTTATAAATAAATGGACAGAGGTTCTCCGAAACAGCATATTATGTTAACTTAGCTAACTCATTCTTTACATTTAGTTGGATTTCAACCTTTGGATACCGAACAGTCCAGCCGCCATGTCACGCCCCCTTCTCAGGCCAAAAACTCAGTGTCTGAGGAAGATCTTTTCTCCTTCCTTCCGGAGGTGAACTCCTCCTGCCACGTACTTAGTGTCCTATCTCTACTGTCTCAGCCTGCCATTGACTTTGTGAGTGTTAACAGCGGCCTAAAGAGTATCACTGCATGAACTTTAAACTGTATGTTTACTGTAGCATTGCAGATGTGTTATTGATCTAGCCATAACTTCCTCTTTAGGTACCCTTGTGCCATTATAATGAGTGGTACTTCCACAGTGGTGCAATCGTCAAACTTGTGGAGGAGGTCCAGAGAGAGCTGAAGATGATAGCAGAAGACATCGCAGACAGGAACAGCCGGCTGGTGTTGCCCTATCCTTACCTGTCTCCTGACTACATTGAGAACAGTGTGACTATTTGAGTTCACTGTCCAGCTGAAAATTGTGTTTGCATCAGACAGGGCTTAGATTAAGCCTGGATTAGGCCTCAGTTTAATTAGGATTTTTAAGTGGGTTTTATAAACGTGCCTAATGGTGTGCATCTTGAGACAAAACAATGATTGTGACATTTTAAGTTATGTTAGTGCAAGTTTCTTTCAGATAAAACAGCTCGAACATTTATTTTGTGAAACCGGGGGGTATATTTATGCAACTGAGTCTTGTCTTAATTTCAGCTATACTTGCATTTACAGCTTTAAAAGTTTGATGTTTTTGGGCTTGCTTTCAACAGTACGGCTACTGTTGATTGGAGGGTTAGTTCACCCAAAAATTAAAATCATTAAGTCAAATTAATTACTCACCCCTATGCTGTACCAACCTCGTAAGACCTTCGTTCGTCTTCGGAACACAAATGGTTTTGGTTAAATTTGAGAGGTGGGTCACGGCCTCATAGGCTGCCTAAGGGATCGAAACTTGACGGCCCAGAAAGTCAATGAAGATAATGTTTAAATATTCCATGTGACTTAATTTTCAATTTTGGGTGAACTAACCCTTTAAGAACCAACTATGCTGTTTATTACATGTTCCTATGAAGAATATGTGCATCATTAATCTTTCAAAGGAAATACAAATAAAAAGTAAGGTAATGCCAAAAGGTTTAAGTCTGTTTGTCACTGATTAACCTCAAATAAATCAGTTTACCCTAAAAACCTGCAATTGTTACGTAACGTGGTATTGGAAATAGCATAAAGACGAAGGAGGATGATGATAACAATGTTCTTTAATGACAAACCTCTTACCACTTCACAACACATGATGTAACAGTTATGAGTATTTGTACTTTTTGGTCACGTCATGACTTTACCAATTGGCTTTGGATCACTGGATCTTTAGAAAGTTGTAAGGAACACTATATTGGTACGGTGGCGTATTGCATTCACTTGAAGAAAAAAAATCTACTCTGTTTTTCTGAATTAACGAGTTAATTTTTCATGAGAAAAATTTTTTTGCTCTGTTTTTCTGAATTAACGAGTTAATTTTTCATGAGAAAACATTTTTTTGCTCTGTTTTCCTGAATAAACGAGTTAATTTTTCATGAGAATTTTTTTTTTGCTCTTTTTCTGAATTAATGAGTTAATTTTTCATGAGAAAAAAAGTTTTTGCTCTGTTTTTCTGAATTAACGAGTTAATTTTTCATGGAAATTTTTTTTGCTCTGTTTTTCTGAATGAAAAACTGTTCTTATGAAAAATTAAGTCGTTAATTCAGAAAAACAGAGCAGTGAGTTACATGAATCTTTATTTTTTACAGTAAGTTACATGAATCTTTGTATTCACTATCTAGAGGAAGTATGTGAAATGCAGTATATACAATTTATTTTCCTGATTTTTGAATATTAATGACTGGCAGATGAATTTTAAAATTAATTATTTATCAACTGCATAAGCTTTAAACAATTGTTTTTAAATACATTAAGGGGTGTCAAACTCAAATACACAGTGGGCTGAGATAAAAAAAAATTGCTATAAGTCAACGGCCGGACAGAGTTAAACGTTTATTGAAAACTTATTGAAACAACGTATTATTATTATTATGAACCTGAAAACAACAATGCCTATATATTATTGCCTATAAAACAATATTAGGAAATAAAAGAAATAAAATTAACAAATAAAATCTGTTTCACTAATTTCTTATGGTTATTTACAAAAGTTATTTACTTCAAAGGAAAATCAAATGTACTATAGCAAGAGAAAGAAATGCAAAATGAAAGTCCACCTTTTCAAAGTTCACCTTCCTTCAAATTTGGCTGATTATTTCTGCTGGAAAATGGTCGAGTTTTGGTCTGTACTAATCTGTCACATTGGGAAAATACCTTTTGAGAGAAGAGTGCAAAAAAACTGATGAAAGAAGGCGTTTGTGGTTGACAGAGGCACACTGATGGAGGGGTTTGTATTTGCAATAGAGATGTTTTCTTATTTATTTTTTACAACATGGATATGTGTAGCCACCGCCGCGCTGTATTGAGCTGCAGAACGGTAGGTTCTTTTTCAGCGCTCTTGTCAGCGCCGGTTTCAATACATGTTTCAGAAATAATATTTTTCTGCTAGTCCGGCACTTTGCAACAGCACTTTGGAATTGCAGTGCTACGGGCTAGAGAGAGCTAGCTCATTCGGACCATTACCACATATTAAGAAAGTTTGTCTTTAGTTTGTCAAAATATTACGCTCTCTCCTGCTTGGTAAGTCCTTCTCTATATGATTTCGCACCTACCAAGGTTTTTTTTTCTGTGTTTTTTTAGTGTAACAATGTGTTCCGTAGTACATACATAAATTGTAGTAAATGCTGTTGTTTACATCCGAGTGCCTCCATAATGGCCACTCATCCGGGTTACCGCCCAGAATGTGACGCTTTCGTGGTCATGTTTCCATGGTGACGCGTCATTGCTTGTCACGTGACACAGCGCTCCCACGTAATTCTGAACCGATATACTGGCGCGCCACCTCTGAAAATAAATACATTTTGTCATGCGGGCCAAAGATAATTCATTTGCGGGCCGGTTGTGAGCTTGACACAAATGCATTAAGTGTTGTATAATGTGCAACTTAATTTCCCTATTAGCTACTTCACAAAACAAACGGAATTATTCAACATCTTGAAAAATCTTGAAAAACAGGTCATCATTTATTTAATTTATAACTTTAAAACATGCATGAAAAAAGGCATAAACAGTGTATTTTGTATTATTTGGATTTTATTTTTATTTTCAGATGAGCGATGTAGATGATCACAGATATATGTGTGGATTTATTGAACGCAATGGCCAATCAGAAGCATTTACGACAGACTCTCCTCACCGCTCAAAACTGACTATTTGTTCAGTGCTGAATTCTGTATGCTGGCAAATCCTCTGATGAAAAAACAACTGTATTATGAAAGATTTATTGTGCTGTCAGCTACATTGATAATAACACACACACACACACACACACACACACACACACACACACACACACACACACACACACACACACACACACACACACACACACACACACACACACACACACACACACACACACACACACACACACACACACACACACACACACACACACATTCACAATCTATCTATCTATCTATCTATCTATCTATCTATCTATCTATCTATCTATCTATCTATCTATCTATCTATCTATCTATCCATCCATCCATCTATCTATCTATCTATCTATTAGGGTGGAACGGTACACAGAAGTCACGGTTCGGTTCATACCTCGGTTCAGACCTCACGGTTTGGTACGATTTCGGTACAATGGAGGGAAAAGCAAAACAAAAATACAGAAGGCATTGTATTTTTTAAAGTTTTATAAAAGCATAGAACCAGTTTATTTGTAGTGCACTGACAATAGTTTTATATAATTAGTTTATTAATTAAATGAATAAAAAGACAAAAAGACCTTGCAAAATGTTTGGTAATTGTACCTGAATTTATTTTAAATTATTTTGCTATATTTCAAATGAATATATTTGTTTTCCTTAATTTTAATTAACATTATTAATTAACAATGTGACATTATTTTCATCTGAATAAATAATTGATTTCTGTATAACATAATACTACCTTTAAAAACACATTTGATTTTCTTTTTAAATTAATGTAGAATGTGTAAGATTAGTGCTCCGAGGAATATGCCGAATGTCCAAAAGATGGGACCCACAGACCACAGACAGTTTTGAAATAGAGTTGGATAAATAGCCTATGTTTTGCTATTAAAACAGTGTGTGTGTGTGATTTTGGTTGGATGACAGTTGTAGGTTACAGTTTGTCAAGAGTTTACAGTGTGACAAAAGCACAATGTTGAGAACAGTTTTTATGTTTCCACTGTTCTATCACGTCTCTCTCTCTCTCTCTCTCTCTCTCTCTCTCTCTCTCTCTCTCTCTCACACACACACACACACACACACTCACACACACACTCACACACACACACACACACACACACACACACACACACACACACACACACACACACACACACACACACACACACACACACACACACACACACACACACACACACACACACACACACACACACACACACACACATTCACAATCTATCTATCTATCTATCTATCTATCTATCTATCTATCTATCTATCTATCTATCTATCTATCTATCTATCTATCTATCTATCTATCTGTCATCTATCTATCTATCTGTCATCTATCTATCTATCTGTCATCTATCTATCTGTCATCTATCTATCTATCTATCTATCTATCTATCTATCTATCTATCTATCTATCTATCTATCTATCTATCTATCTATCTATCTATCTATCTATCTATCTATCTATCTATCTATTTATCTATCTATCTATCTAATCTTACTTCCACGGCGGATGTTTATCGTCACCATTCTCCATTTTCTTTCGATTTCGACGAAGAGTGCTCTTCTTTTTGTACAATCACACTGACCCTGTTCCGAAGTACTACCTTGTAAATCACCAGCTGTGGGAGAAGAAGAGCAGCATCAACACGGTGTACTGGTAGTGATAGCGCGACTCGAGCCCCCTTGTTCCTTTTCCAGTGTGGCCTTTCAGGTGCTGTTAAAATTGTTGCATGCGGTGTCTGGTTAGGTCGGGTCAGACCATTTGTATTCTCTTTTCTATTGTCCAGGGGTGTGGGTGTGGCAGTGGGCTTCACAGACTCCTTCAAAGACGACAAGTTTTGGTTAGGCACAGTTAGATCACTCTCACGCCCGTTTTCAATCTCCATCTGTGTTGTGTCCGTGGATGTGTGTCCAGTGTGCATCACAGGCTCTCCGTGAATCGAGGCCATCTGCACACGGTGATGCTGCCTGATAATTTGGCCTGGTTGCAATATTTTCAAGACAAATATCGCTGTTCAACTTCTCTGTGAAATCCTTCAATATCTGTCAATGTTCTCTCTTACAAGTCTTTTCAGACAAGAGTGCAGTAGCACAGTGGAGAGGAGTAGCACAGTGATGAGTGACGAACATTGTGACGTCACCGAATGTTAGCGTTGGAATGTAGTACGTTGCGTACGTTTGGTATTTGGGTTTGAAAAATGCTCATACCGGCTATGCGCGTGCCGTGACGTCACCGAATGTTAGCGTTGGAATGTTAGCAGACTCAATTGTATTGCACACCAATATGCCATCCTTGGTAGAAACCATAAGGTAAACCCAAAAATCAAGAAAAAACACGTCGGATGTTATTCCCGCATCCAGTCTATTTCTGCTGTGCTGCAGGCACTGAAACTTGTGACAGCGCATGGTTCGTGGTCAAACTGAACACGGATTGACATGAAAATATAGTAAATAAATAAATCTAATTAAAATAATAATAAGTAATGCATTGAATAATACGTTTATTGGGTTTAAACGTGAATAACGTTAGCCTACGTCTTTAAAAGAATGCATAGTAGGCTATAAACCTTTTTAAATAACACGGAAATAGCGACAATTGTGCATATAAATGACTATATATTGCCTTAAATTACAACCTGTGGGCAGTTTTTTTGTAGATCCTTTTGTGGACTTCGTTTAACACTTGTTTATGCAAAGTGGGTCCTCTGTCGGAGCTACTATCTCTGTATAACGGCCATTGGAGCCCTCTGCTGCCCTGGTAGGGAATCGTAAGATGGCCGCTGGAAGAACACGGTGGCTTCACTGCCTAGTGAAGGCGCCTAATGTTATGCGTTGGAATGTACCTACGCCTAACTTACTGCCTAATGTTAGCGTTGGAATGTATTCCAACGCTAACATTCGAGTGACGTCAGAGGCGCGCGCATTCCGGCTAATGCGCTGCGTGCGCGCCTTGACGTCCACCGAATGTTAGCGTTGGAATGTAGTACGTTGCTCTTTGTTATTTGGGTTTGAAAAATGCTCATACGCACAACCGGCGCTGCGTCATAGAATGTCTCACGCCCACTTTTGGGGGAAACAAACTAGACTCCCCATAGACTTCAATAAGCTATATGCACCATAGATATGTATATAAAGGCTAGAAGTGTCGTCCGCGCTGCTGGCCAATGGTGGTCGACGTCAGCACCTGGCGGCCATCTTGTCATAGGCAGCTCGCTCACTCGTAACATTGTGTTAATGGTACATGTACTATTTAAATAACCATAACTTGCTAAATTTTCTACCGATTTTCAAACGGGCTGGTTTGTTATAAACGTCAGAGATGTGGCTATGACACAGCAAACTTATGAATAATAAGTGTATAAATAAATAATCATCCAGATAATTATAGCCTCGTTAATAACGTTTGTAACCAAACCGTTTGTAAATCCGTCAAGATTTCAACGAGATAAGAGTATTTGTGTTCGTGTTGACCACTCATCTTACATCAGCTTACCTGTGACAAGATGGCCGCGGTGATGACGATGGAAACTCTGCCGTAACACATCTAGCCTTTATATACATATACTGTATATGATATGCACGCCTAAATTCCGCATTTGACACAAGGATGCTCGTCCATTTCCGGTTGTGTAGATTAAAGCGGAGGAAAACCGAGGAAAACGGGATTATGGCAGACTCTTCAAAATTTACTGTCCTCCCATCTTTGAAATGAAACGCACATGCGTTTAGATGTAATTTTACATATAGTTGTGTTTATTTAATATAATTTTAAAAAGAAGCATAAACACAACGAGGGGTGTCTGTTTTATCTGTTTTTGTGACTAACGTTTCTTTAGTATAACCATGGAGTATAAAATTCTATATGAATTCTCGGTATTGCATTGGACTCTACGATCGGCGGAAGTTATATAGAACATCCTTAAAACCTTCACCGGAAATACCACCGTGCATAGAGCCCATAAACAAGTTTATGAGCCGTTTCCGCTCTACATCCTGAAACTCCTCCTGTCGAATGCAACCTGACTTCCGTTCTGGCATTAATCGCACCATGTTGTTGTGCGCATCTAATCAGTAAAGCCGGTTCCTTGATTAGCAGAAAATCACCTTCACCTGCTTTCAGATGAGAGCGGCATTTACTACAAAGAGCCGTAGATCACAGACAAGCTGAGCCAAATCACGTTAATATTGAGGACGTATCGCCAGCGATATTTAACGCGATATGGCTCAGCTGGTCAGTGATCTACGGAGGGAGGGTTGATGTAAATGTATGGGTTAGTGACGTCTAAAACCCAGCTGTAGTCCCAATCGGAGTCGTTTTTGTAGGCCTGATTTTTAAAAGACGATATCTCTGCTTACACTGAACTTTCAGCGCGGCAACTTTGCAGATATTGTTCATGCACCAACAGCAACATTGCACACTTATTTTAACATTTGGGAACCCTGAAATTGAAAGTTATATAATTAGAAACATTTAAAATGATTGTGACTGGTATCCAATATGGATAGATTAAGTAAATGGTCTGTCATAGAATATCATAGAACAAACAAACTCGCCACTCTATTATATTTTTTTATTATCCGTATTATCTGTGCTTCTACATCCACTGGATCGTCTTCAAAAGGGCACGCCATGCTCCGATCACCTCTCTGAAACAAACTAACTCTGGAACATAACCTGCTCCAGAGCAGGTTAAGTTCAGAGAGTGAGTTGCTATGACTACTAACATTCCCTGAAAGTTACTTCCGTTTTGGAACCGAAAATTGAGGTTATCCGCTTGCTGCTCGCTCGCTCGCTCGAAAAGTTAAAAGTTATGTTGTTTTATGACCTCGAAAAAAATATCTACAAATTGGTTCATTTTAATAAAAGTTGTAATATATAAATCTTGAAGTCACGCGGTGTCTTCAAGGGCAGAGCTGTCTTTAGGAGACCTGTGTGGAAACAGTCACTGTGCAGTTCCGTTTGGTGCCACTAGTAGCGTGGCGCAAAAAAAACACTTCTATTTGAATCACTTCTTTCCTGCGTCACGCTTCTGACATTCTTGAGCTAGCATGTTTGCTGTCGAAATATTTTTAAGCATGTTGTTAATGCACAGGTTTCCAATTTAGAGCTAATCTAGTTAAAATCCACAATAGAATTAATTTTGTGCGTGCAGGTCAAGTCATGTTGTATCATTTCAGCGACAGTCAGCAGATTGAAGCCGTTTCAGCTGCTGGGCGCCAACGCTGCTAACTTATATGATAAGGTGAGATGTTTTTCTTTTCTTTTTAATGAAATGGGTAAGCTGTTTACTGTCAAATATTAAACCTGTAGCGCACATTTAGATGGTGCGAGGGCTACATTAAGTTTAAACTTTTAAGTATTTCATCCTTTTAACTCAAGACGACTTCTAACTATCCTTTTATATAACGTAAGTTAGTTGTCATGTCACACTAATGAGCATTGACGTTAGTCAGACTGTGTAACATCCTGTAAACTTAGCAGACCCTATTTAAAATCATAAAACACCCATTTATAATGCATTAAAACTACATTTTAAAATAAATAAATAAATACAAACTTTAATTAAAAAAATAAAAAAGAATAGTGGCCTATTACATTTTTCAAAGCACTGACTGACCACTGGGCGGCGCACTAGTCTAACTACTGTTTCAGAAACATAAAGATTGAGTACAGACAAAGACTGTATAAAACCTCTTTTACTGTCTATGTATAAAACAAGAACAAAACGCATGTATTATTTTAATTTTATTTTGTCTAAATTATTATATATTATGCTTGCCAGATTTCTGAAATCGAAATTGTTTACATTTTTTAGTTCAGAGGTCAAAATTATCATTGAAATCTCACCTTTTGTCCATAAATTAAAAACGGGGACATGATTTATTTTTTGTATTACTTCTTTTGTACCTTACAAAATGTTTTGTTTTATGTTTGTACTTGTGGAAACACCAGTTCTGTGCTTTCTTAAAAAAAAATTTGTGTTAGCCGAGGTTGCATATTCATTTTCAGTGTATCTCAGCTTGGCATGGCTCATAATGTAGCGTGATTCACTCCTAGTTGTTCCTTTACGTTTTCTAAATAATAAACATTTATCAGAATTCAACAAATATGGCCTCAGCTCATAAATGTTTGATTATAATTTTGTTTGTTTTTTTGTACAGGAAATGACCACCATTTACTCTTCAGTTTCTGTGTGCAGTGCAGGACAGGTAATTACCATCCTTCGAAATGTCCATTAACTTAACATTGAAAATCCATAAAGGCTTGGATTCAGATATGTCATGGTTCTTGTGCAGTCTGAATCACATGACCACTAAGCCACTCCTCGTTAGTATAGTGGTAAGTATCCCCGCCTGTCACGCGGGAGACCGGGGTTCGATTCCCCGACGGGGAGATGCACAGTCTTTTGCTTTGTTAATATTATTTTATTAACATGTAATAAAACTGTATAAATAATATAATATATAAAAAAATATAATATTATAAAAAAATAATATATTTCTACTGCATATACTTTCAATGCACTTTTTCTAACATCAGAATTATATGGCCAAATACATGTGCCTTTGACTCAGATTGCCTCAGAAATCTGTTTATGCGTATAATATACAATATTAAGTGGACATTAAGGAATATACAGCACAAAAATGGAATTATGTGTGAAACATCACAGTGAAAAGAGTAATAAAATAACTAATTCCCATTAATTTCCTGTGTGCTAAAATGCAATGGCTGCTAGAAAAATGATTTGTCTGTTTTTGTTCCATCTACACAGTGAACTCCTGAGCTACGCCAGATAGACAAGCGTTTCATGTTCTTTTGAGAGTTCCAGGTGAGTGAGATTACTTAAAATAGCATAGATAAAATAATAAAGTAGATAAATCCTTGTATTATATAAAAAACAGCTGCTGTTGTAATGCTTATTACTGTGTTATTACCGTGTATTTCAGACGTATTCAGCTATGTAGTAACATGGAACTCCTCGTTAGTATAGTGGTAAGTATCCCCGCCTGTCACGCGGGAGACCGGGGTTTGATTCCCGACGGGGAGACCAAAAGCTTTTTGTTTCACTTTTTGCTAAATATAGCTGTGATTTTTGTATGGGCCTATTAGATTATTTTTATTTATTTATTATATATTTTTTTTCTTCATATTACACCGTATTAAAATCCTTGAAACAAAATTACAGTATAGGCAGTAGTAGTTTTATTCTTCTTTTAATACTTGCAGTGAAGTGCTGTCCCGCATTGAATATGACAGGCAGGTTTTTTTAGTAGGTTTGCCAGGAGCCAAAATAATGTAATTTAATAATAGTAATAATTTAATATAATATGTACATGTTGAGTCTTTTTAAAGAAAATGAGAAAATTAATTTTAAAATCTTAGAGAAAATTTAAATTAAAATGTAATCAGATTTTAATAGAATTTAATTGATGTACTTAAAGCAGTGCTTGACTACGGCATCTAGCGTTATTAAGTTAATAGGATTTATCACATTACATTAGAGACTTTACCACGTTACTGTACAGTACTGCATACAGCAATTGAAACAATAACACAGACAATGTTATGGTGGCACATTATTTATACACATTATTAACAAATCAATTGGAAAGTTTGCCATGCTGAGAGATTTTCAGTAACAGTTTCACTAAATGATTCACATAAGCCATGTCTCGTTACAGTGTCTTCACCTACAAGTTAAAGAAATCGTTCACTTAATAATGAAAATGCTGTCATAAGTTACTCATCCTCTAGTCAATAGTGAATAGCAATCGGTTGGTTACCGGTGTTCTTCAAAATATCTTCGGGTACAACTTGAGGGTGAGTAAATTATGACAGAATTTTAATTTTTAAGTGAACTATTCCTTTAACGGAGAAATAGAAGTTTATGCTTGCCTTTATAGAGCACACAATGTAGGGCCCTATAAAATCCGTTTTATTTTTTCCCAAATTCCATTTTATTTTTTCTAAAATTCCGTTTTTCCGTTTTAATTTTTGCAAATTTCGTTTTTCCGTTTTAATTTTTGGAAATTCATTTTTTGGTAACACTTTACAATAAGGTTCATTTATTAAACATTAGTTCATGCATTAACTAACCATTTGTTACTGTATTTGTTATTCTTTGTTAACGTTAGTTAATGCAAATCTAGCTGTTCATTGTTGTTCATGTTAGTTCACAGTGCATTAACTAATGTTAACAAGATTTTAATAAAGTATTAGTAAATGTTGATATTAACATTACTAAATATTAACAAATGCTGAAGAAGTATTGTTCATTCTTTGTTAATGTTAACTAATGTAGTAACTAATGAACCTTATTGTAAAGTGTTACCATTTTTTTTTACCCTTTACTGTTATTTTAGTTGTAAAAAGAGTGTGCTTTTTATTCCGTGATTGCAGAAATTATAGGGCCCTAACAATGTTCCACTTGTTCACCCAGTAATAGCCTAAAGTTGTAAACCATGTATTAAGCTAAATCTGTATCTGTTCCAGTAACTTAAAATAGCAAACGAGTTGAAATGGCTCTTTCCAATCTGCTGTAAGTTATGGACATCATTAGATGTCATCCAAGTAACATACTATCCCAAAAACACAAAGGTTTTTTTCAGTCATGCTTCATTTTACAGCCCTCGTCACAGTCCATCAAGTCCCACGGTTCATGTGAAATACTTTTATGTGTACAACAACTTTTACATTTGAATATTAACAAAGAATTCCTTAATGCCGACAGAAAGCTTAAAGGGATGATTCTTGAAAAATTCACATAAATTTGTCATTGCATTAGAGAAGCATGTGAAATATAAATAAATAAATAAAAACATATATAGATTTGACAGTTGTTCACATGTGCATAGCCTAGATTAGTTTGATTAATTTGAATTGGTTTACCCATGCTAGACATGACCAAGTAGTTCATTTACAAGAGACACATCTGAATTATACTTGAAGTAGTCTATTCTGCGGACATTCTATAAATGAACAATTATTTATCCATTCAAAAATACGTTCTTATGCTAACTAATTTCATTTCTAAATATATTTATAATACTAATCTGCTGTATGCTACTGTGGTGGCAAATAATTTAGCTTTATTGTGGTTGCATGACAACTGATCTTGTATGCTATTTTCAAATGTCAGCTTGTATGAGCTAATAGGATGTCTGCAACTGAAAAAGGTGTTATATGCGCATAGTTGGTCTAGAGATGAGAAATGTTTTTTATGTGTGAAATGTTCTTATATAGATCTTCTTCTCAATTAACATAACACAAAAACAGCAGAGTGAGGTGTGAGTGATGTATAAAAAAGTTTAATGCGAGTTTTCCTTTCGCAAAACTCTGTGTATGGCCTTCTTGCAAGGATAAAGTACTTCAAATACAAGTGGGCTTGGTTTTCGGTGCAGTCTCATCACTAAATAATTAATTTACATAACACTACAAATGACATATAAAGATTCCTCTATCAGAAAAAAACAATAGAACAATATAAATAAGAATTAAAAGGGAGAAAAAAGCATTTCACATTTTAACAATTCAATTCACAATACAAGTTTACAATTCAAAGGCGTAGAAAGTTTTGATTTTGAAAGCAAATGAGTTCAATTTCAAGTTAACCTAAAGGAAAAAAATAAAGCCTGTTTAGTCTGTTTCTAAATTAATAATATATGAATATTTAGGTCCTGTCCCCACATCATTCAGGGCATCTATTATTCACTAGACTCAGTGTTTGTTTCAGTATTTACATAATGTAATCTGTTTGTTTTAGTAAATAGAAATGGATGAGGTACATTGACACATCCAGGATAAACATTATAAAAACAATCTACTAAAAATAAATGCCCTTTTCCTCCTCAAAATGATCTGCTTTCGTGTTTTAAGGGCTTAAATTGAAATTGAATCTGTATAAAACATGCACATTCTCTGTTTTCCTCTCAAGTTCATAAATACAACTAAATACAAGTTTATCACAGGTACGATAGTGCAAATTCAGTAAAGCATGCGAGGACAATTCTCCTGGGCCCTACGGCTGGTTACAGAGTGCTATGAGAGGAAAGGCGTCACAGTGTAAATACTGAATGCATATAGATCTCCAGGCTTTGAATTACAGCTTTCATTAAATACATTGATTAAAAGCATTATTTTGCTAAAAGTATGTGTGTGTTGGCAAATAATTTTACAATATTGCATGAATGATGTGCTAAGATTGCAGTTGCATAAATTGAAAACCTGCACATTATGAATGCGGCAGGCTGGCTTTGGACATAGAGCTTTGCACGCTACACTTTTATGGACAGAATCGTGGCTACTTACTGAACAAATAGCTTTTTTTGTCTAATAATCTGGATGTAGATTTGGTGTGTTTGCAAAATGGCTGGACGTTCATCAGCAGTGTTGGGGAAAGTTACTTTTAAAAGTAATGTTACCTGCATTACTCTCTATAAAAGTAGCTAATTAAGTAAAAGTAATAGTTTGTGTTAATTTTGCGGTTACTTTTTCTTACTTGTTTTTAATAACACGTTTTTTTAGGCATTTTCATACCTGTACAGTAGAGGGCGCAGTCATTGAAGGTCAGTGGTGGAATGTAACGAAGTACAAATACTTTGTTACTTTACTTAAGTACATTTTTCACGTATCTTTACTTTACTTAAGTAGAATAAATAGTGCATACTTTTTACTTTTACTTCGTTACATTTTGCAGCAATTATTATACTTTCTACTCCACTACATTTCTACAACTTCTGTTACATTTTTGTTACATTTTCTGACCAGTTTTTCCCCTGCCAAAACGTAATCTGACCGTCCGTCCGTTGCACGTTTGTCTCACCAGTGACGTTTGGTTGCCATAGATATATCAACTCGGTCACACTAAATGCGCCTCGCACGCAGTGCATTTATCGTGCAATTTATACACGAAAATTTGTATTTACGTGCATAGGAAACGCACCGTGTGTAATATACGGTTGGTTAGGATTATGGCAAGCCAAGAGGTTCAGAATTACACCATAAATTAATCACGTTTAACTGCCAAACATAGTTATTAACATATAGTAAGGATAAGCATGATGTGTATATTGCCTAATTAATTGCAAGCTTGTTTCAGAAATGGTGACAACTAATTTTTTCCATCATTATATGAGTATTAGGTTGAATGAGTTAGAATGAATGTTTTATTAATCATTAGAAAATAGACATTAAGAGAATACATTTTTATGCAAGTACTTTTACTTTTAATACTTAAAGTACATTTAAAATCAGGTACTTTTTACTTTTATAAGTATGGTTGTCATTGTGTTACTTCGACTTTTACTAAAGTAAATATTTATCTGGTTATTTGTACTTTTACTTAAGTACTGAAATTCAGTACTTCCTCCACCACTGTTGAAGGTCAGCAGCAAAGACACTGGCTAATTCATTTATTTGTGTTATTTAACATTTAATTGTTGAAAGGTTTGTGTAATATTCTGAGTTTTATTCATTTTGAGGAATAACGAACTCACATTTAGTCTAGAACTACAATACCCATTAGGGATGCACCGATACCACTTTTTTTCAGAACTAGCCCGATAACGATACTTTCATTTTTGGTACTTGCCGATACCGATACCTGTATTTTCCCTGTATGTGTATATTTGCTAGAGAAACCAAAATAATATGAATCATATTAGTTGGCTTATTTATATTTCTGTGAGTTATTATCATGCGAAAGCATGTTAAATATGAGCTTATGTTACTTTAACTGTTCATTCTATTGCTCTATCATAAATCTAATTGTACAGCACAGATTTGGAGCTGATCCAGCAGGGCTTAGTGCTGATGACTGAGTTAGTGGTTTAAATGTTTACAGTGAAATATCACAATTCTCTATTACAATTTTGATACTAAATTGAAAACTAAACTAACAAATAATGAAATTACAAATAGCACAACTAACTACAATAGAACAAAGAAAGGCTACAGATGAAATAAACAGCTGTGGTTGGGTAGGTGTAACATAGTTTACAGATACATAATTTCAATAAAGTAATCAAATGTGAAATAATACTGCATATTAATCACTGTATAAATCAAATATAGATTACTATTTATAAAGTTACAAAAGTAATTCAGTCAATAGCAGTGAGTGATTACTTTGTATTTTGTAGTTTTATTAACAGTAAAAACAACAACACAGCAGCAGGTTTATTAGGCAGCTGTCCCTTTAAGACCAAATGCACGGATATAGCCTGTCCTACTGTACATGCGTTTTCTTTGTTTACGTTCATTAAGATATAACCACCTATGTTTACCAGGATACTCGCCAAGAGGGACATAATTGAATTTGTCCGTTCAAGCACAAGACATGAAAGAAAAGGCAATTAAATTTGTGCGCTGTGTTTGGCTGTAACATAAATAGCGTAACAGTTCATATTTTACTTGCATATATGATTTAGTTTTAATCCAAATGATGCATGTGTACTACTAAGTGAACGATTAGCAATCAGAGAGCATGCAACAGAAGTGTGCTCTCTCTCTCTCTCTCTCTACCGTCAGTTAACGATAGTAATACATGCCTCGTTTTACCTTCTTTGCCATTTACATATTCGACCGAACTACAAACTTCCCACCAATGTCTTGTAAAAAAGGTATGCGTTCGACAAGCCTGCGTGTCCGTGCCGCTGCTCTCTCAATCCACTGCACGTTTTTTGGCTAATCAGCTCGTGCACCACAGCTATGTAGGCGTTACTATATTTTGTTTAATATTCCACTAATTACAGGGTTTCCGCGGGGTCTTAAAAAGTCTAAAAAAGTCTAAAATTTCAAAATCACAATTTAAGGCCTTAAAAAGTCTTAAATTTGCTGAAGTATTTGTGTTCTAGGTCTTAAATAATTTTAAACGTGTCTTAATTTTCTTACGTCCATCTAAATCTCATTAGAAATGCTCCCTCAGTGCTTTGGAATGTTTGTTTTTTGTTAGTTTGTTTTTTTTTATTCTGTGGTTGTAGTTCTTTATTTTGCTTGTTCAAATCTAATTCGCTGTATAATGACTACAAAATAGACCAACATGCTATAGCTAATCAGTTTTGAGGTTTTGTGTTATTGGCGCTTATCTCAGATACCACAGACAGACATAAAACAGATTTTATTCAGCTATGGGGAAGTGGAAGTTTAGCGATACTTGGCTTAAAATATCTGAAGATTTTGCTGATTTGGATTTTACTTTTGGATCAGAGCCAATACTAAAAGCGGAGGTGCTCTGGGTTCTCCACACAGTGAGAAGACACCAGTCCTACATTGTTTCAAACGATGTTTGCGGACTCTGACATCGCCTTCAGGTGCGGGAAAGATAAAACGGCCTACATTACGTGCTTTGGAATTGGGGATTTTATAAAAACAGAAACAGAACTAATTTCCAATATCAGGGGACCGTTCGCTATTTTCGACGAATGTTCAATTTGAATAAATTAAATTACTTTGCAAATAATTTTGAGACTCGCGTTTCCTTTGCACGTTTTTTTTTGTGATATAGGTCTTAAATTTCATTCATAATGGTCTTAAAAAGGTCTAAAAAAGTCTAAATTTGACTTTGTGAAATTTGCAGAAACCCTGTAATTAGTTACATTTACTTTGTAGACAGCCTTCTCTTTTATCCCCATTATACTGTCTGTTGTCAGTGTTTCTTTGTCTGGACACAAACATTGTACACGGCTGTTTGTATCTGGAGCATTTTTATGAGTACACAAGCGCAGTATCGGTGCATTAATAACCTAATAACCATCATGTTCACTGAACATACTCCCTATTTCTCTCAACATGGGGACAGGTGAGGTGGTAAAACAAAGTAACTTCAGTTACTTATTTGAAAATGTAACTCTCATTCTTAGAAGAGAAAGGTTCTATATAGAACCTTAAAAGGTTCTAAAGCGCTGATCGTATTTGGAACCCCTAAATGCAATGCATGAATGATCACAAAATTCAAGATATGGGGGTTAAAAAATGTAATTAATCAATATCACACAAAGAGTGACATTTCAGTTTTTATCCTCCAAAAATCTGCATGATTAAAATGGGAGATTAAGTTACTACAACAGTTTAATAAACAATAATTTATTGTTGCAGAATAATGTAATATATGAATGAATAACAGCCTATAAAGAACCTTTGTGCCAAAAGGATTCTTTCTTGTCATTATCATAATTTTTTTGCATAAAAGGTCCTTTGCAGTTGAGTAAAGAACCCTATGCTACATATATAGAACCCTTTTTTCTAAGAGTGTGATATTTTGTTTTAATTTCAAAAGTATTTTTTTTAAAGTAATCTGATTATGTAACTCCCATTACTTATAATGCATTTCCCCCCAACACTGTTCATCAGTTCTTTTGACATCAGTGCTTTAATGTGGTACATTAGGCAGTGTTTAAAAGTCAGTGGCTGCATCTCACATGTGGTGTTAAGATCTTGATTAACAGCAAACAGTATGAATTTATCCCTATGGGACTAGTTAGGGATTGATGGATGGTAGTTTACACAAATACAGAACGTGCCACTATATTCAGCATTTTGTGTTCATGTGAATTAAGTTCCTAGTGTTTAGTGTGTTAAGTTTTTCATTATCCACCAGTGAACCGCCTCTTGATCTCAGAGACCAAGACTGAATACTTGTTGCCGTCGTAGACTAAAATCATGCGCTTTACTGTTACATTCTGAGAGTGTACCAAAAAAATAAGTTCACCCTCAAATTATGTCTTTGAGTGAGTGTTGGAAGTGGAGCTATGGGTGCAGTTAAGTTTAATGAACCCAGGGAGAGTGACTCTGCCATTTGTATAGATGTCACGGTCAGACCCCTGGTTCATCCTCTTTACCAGGTTCTTCTCGTATAATAATGGGTGGTAGGCACCTGAGGGTGCAGGCAGCATCACTGAAGCGCTGGTAGTAGTGGCACAGCTCAGTTTTCCGTCACGAAGGCAGGAACTCATACACGTGTACCACTTCACAGAGTGACATCATTAAAACTGTGCCTATGGAGGTAGAAGGAAAAAAAGTCAACTGCGTAGAATCTTTTTTTTATGTGGTTGTCACTATCTGCCTTTTTTGGGGAGTTAATTCAGTTGTAGAATGCAATTGTCGCTTCCATAAAATGACTAAACGGTGTACAGGAACAGGATTGTGTTACTGCAGTGTGTGCATGACCATAGTTAATGGTTTTATGCATTTATGATTTATACAAAAATCATAGTAGAAACTTACCCAGCAGGCCCGATGAGGTGGGTTTTTTTGTATAGTCTCGTCCATATTGTCTTGTATTCGCTGCCACAGCTGCCATTCCATCCGTGGGTGTATAATATAAAATGGCTGTTGGGGGTGTAAGCGTCGATATCGCTGATACTGTTTAAATATTGGGTAATCTGTCTTGTTGAACCACTGAAAGCATAACAAAAGGAGAATTATTAAATTTCCCCAAATTTCATTAATGAAATCTGGAATGCTAAAAAAATATGAATTATATATATATATATATATTAGAGCCTCGACCGATAAAGGATTTTGAAGGCCGATACGATACAAATATTTGTTAGTTTTAAAATCCGAATATTCCGATATATCGGCCGATATATATTTTTTTTTCAGAAACGCGCAACAAAACATTTACAGATTTCCCTATTATTTTTCCCTAGTTATTTATGAGTTTTAACATAAAATAATATGATAATGAAAAAGGAAATTCATTCAAAATTTTAAAAAGAAACTTGTTTCTTTTATTGTCACAACAGAACAGAGGAACATCAAAATACATTAAAGTTCTGATAAATAAAATAATAATTAGTCCCTACATTGCCTTATAAGCTACTTTATAATTACAATGTCAGCTTGCTTATCCCTTTACCGGCACTTTTTAAATTCTTTCCATCAAGCTACATCAAACCATTTTCAATCAATTTTCCATTGCTGCCTGCCTTCTAAAACCTACCATTTAGCGATTCTAAATCCATTACAGAACGTCAGTCTGCAACGCACACTTGGCGTCGTTGGATTTCACACACGTGTAAAAAAAAAGCGAACTTTTATGTACAGGATGTGTGGCGCGTTATACACGAGTGTTGCCAACAGGGACAGTGTAGAGTGCCCTCTGGTGGACAAACTATACAACTCCAACACTCATGACATGGTTGAAGCGTGTTTCGTCCGTTTTTATTTTATTTTTTAAATATTCATTTATCGTCCATTATAACTGCCGATACCGATAGTTTGGAAAATGCCTAATATCGGCCTTCCGATAAATCGGTCTGGCTCTAATATATATATATATATATATATATATATATATATAATAAAAATCGTTTGTAGCCCCTTTTACTTATGTAATTTGTAGGTTGTAGGATATTCAGTGAGAAGGAAATGTAGGTGTAAATTTGATTAGAATTTTAGCGAGTCAATTAACGGAATGGCTACAACATCGTATAGTAGGTAAGCCTACTATACGTGTTCAGCCATTCCGTGATAACTTGCTAAATCAACGCAAATCCATCATAGCGACGAAGAACTTTAGAATACAGAGAAATTTAATGTTGGAGTGGAATCTGAGCGAACGCATTTTACCGGTGAACATATGGGGGAGGGGGGAGATTTTCGAATAATAATAGAATAATTCCAGCGATCATTAGGGTTGGGTATTGAAATTCAAGATATCGATTGGAACCGGGACTAACTTTTCATTTTTCCAAAATCGTTAAAAAGTTAAAATTTCAATTCCTAGTTTCGATATTCACAGTCCGCCGACCAGAAGAAGAAACCGCTGAACAACACCAACGAAGAAGTGTCGGGAGTAACCGCGCGAGTCGAAACGTGAGTAGCTTACGTCGACGGTCCAAAGTGTGGCTTCACTTTTCTATAAATAACGAAATCTCGGCAAAATGCAACATTTGTGACAAAAGGAGTATTTCCTTCAGAAGGAGTATTCCTTCAGAAAGGAGTTTCCTTCAGAAAGATGGTTGGTAGCAAGGTTAGCTAAACTTTTTTGACCCTGCCTCTTAAAAGAATTCGGAATTGTTAGGAACCGGAATTGAAACAAAGAATCAGAATCGGTATCAGAATCGTTCAAATTCAAACGATACCCAACCCTAGCGATCATCAAATATTATTTTTGCTTGAAATGCCCATCCCTACCATCAATGCACTTTTTGTTCTGTATTTAATATTATTATAGCTAGGTTAAAAACAGAAATTATATTATATAATATATAAAGTTTGTAATATTAGCTCACTTTGCGGTTGGTTTTTATTATATTTTATATAAATGCAAATGTTCTTTGAGTATTTCATTTGTTAAGGTAAAACATTAACTCTTTATACTCCTAATTACAAGAAGTATACTTACCACTATACTAATGAGGAGTGTCTTAGTGGTCACATGCTTCAAAAACTACACTTCATCAAACTAGGACTTTGTGTTGAAATCTTCTAATTAAGCATGTTCGCTGGGATTTTGTGAGTTTGCCAAATGCTTGACAGTGAAATATGGTGAGCTCTTACCTCCCGTAGATCAGACGAATAAGGGCCAGGATCCCAGCTCACTAAAATCCCTGCACTGTACAAAGAACTGGAGAGGAAATGGTGGTCTTCAGATGCCATTACCTATGCAATAAACAGAAATTATGGTATTTTCAGAGATTATTACTACATGTCATTTTAACCTTTCCAGAGTTGGCAAACAATTTACCTGGGAATTGATCAGTCGCACTGTTGTTTTAGAGCCCACATCTTTCTCAAAGCCTGCTGTCGGTGCGGCATTGAACCGTATCACCGCATCATGTGTATCTAGATTTCAGGATATCTTTTAGTAATAATGCCTCATGCATACATAAAATCATCCATTTTTTTCATAATATCAAAGAATGACATATTACTTATTAACATATATATACTGGGGTGCACATAACCTTTTTGGTCTGGTTCTCAATGGAGCACCTGGAGATGCTGCTTTTACGCGACACACTTATCCTACAAGCTATTGTCATCACTTTTCTCCTGAGTGCTCTCCACTCTATCTTTTCTCTTGAACATTGTAGGTGATGATGATTTAAAACATTTTTTTTTAAATATACAGTATTAATGACAGACAACAGCAGCAATATTAGGCTGCTGTCACTTTAAGACTGAATGCTTGGACCGAATTTACTGACACACATCCAGTTTCTTTCTCAACGAAAGAATTTGCCATGACGGATATTTTGACATTTTGTGTGTTTTGTGTGCTGTCTGAAATGTGCCTCTCTCTCTCTCTCTCAATCTCAAACTTAGACTAAAACAAGCTCTCCATCATGTACCGGAAAACCACATTGAGCAGAAACTGAAAAAAACAAATAAGCATGTCTGGCCCACAAATAGGTCTGAGTAGAAGTAAACTAAATGTCTGGTCTGAATAGAACACATGGATATGAGTATAACTATGAATATATGATATTAAAAGATGCAATAAATGGATCAATTCAAGAATAATATTTGAAAGGATTACAATATTTAATCTTTCATATGATAGAGTATGAATGGATCATTTTTACTTTTAAGTTGCATTTGTTTGGTTCTTTGTTCAATCTCAAACAATTATTTTGTTTTTATTATTAAGAGGTTTGCACTAGAGTTAACTGTAAACTGCAAACATTAAACTTTGCTGAAATTAAATGTCTTTAACTGGAAGTGAAATGAACACACTTATCATCATGACTGCCCTCTTACCAAAAATGGCAGAACATTCTACTCTAGTAAGTAAATGTGTCTCTGTCCCCAAAAATGTTGATACTCAAAAGCACTTCCCTCAACATTTTCTGCTGCACATTGTTTATTTTTACCACGCATGCGCACCAGTAATGTGCACCCCTGTGTGTGTGTGTATATAGACAAATATATATAGACATGCACGTACATACAATATATTTATTTTTTATCTGGAAATTCAAGCCAAAATGCTTTATTGTATAAACTTAAAGGAATATCTAATGATGTAAATTACTTTTTTTAAGTTGATGGATGCAAAACAAATAGGATTATTTAACACTCTGGGGTTTCTTCGGGTCAATAATGACCCAAAGCGTTTAAAAGAAAAATGTTAAAAACCGTAGCTTCATCAGAATAGTCCAAAACGTGGTGACTTTAATGGTACTTGGTATATGAACACCTAAAAAAATTGGGGACAGGATTTGAAAAGTCTAAGTGGTCGTAAAAAAATAGTCACACTCAGGACCTTCGAGTTAAAAATGACCCGCATAGGAAATAAATGGGAAATTGGCAAAATTATGAGAGTTTTTTTTGTGCGTACAATCTACAAATCAGCAACGATCTTGAAAAAAAGCACACAACAGTGAAGGGTGAATCTATAAAACATCAAGAGTGCAAAACAGACACACCCACCCACACACACACACACACACAAACACACCTTTATACACAAACACACCAAAAAATTCAGATTATACATGTGTTTTGTATTTTTAAAAGCTCAGTTTGTCCACAAGATGGCATCATTAATTTCAAAAATTGCTTTTATGAGGCCTAGGCTTGACTCCAAAATGAAATACAGCTTTAAAATATTATTTTTAAATAATATTTTTTCTATTATATTCAATGGGGGAAATTTGGTCATAATTATTGCATTAATAATAATTATAAATGTTTTTTATTTTTGAAATTTTCTCAAAACACCAAAAAAGAAAAGAAAAAATATTATAAAAACAAGTAAAAAAATATATAAAAAATATGATTTTCTTTTTGAAATATGAATCCCGCCCTTTGGGTCAATTTTGACCCGAAGGTCCCGAGTAGTGTGACTGTTAAACGAATAACCCCAGAGGGTTAAAACAAAACATTGTCATCAATGCAATTTAAAACACAGGTTATAATTTATAATAATAAAAACACTGGATATGAATGAAATACATCCAGATTATGTTATGAATTATAATGGATTACCTATTTCCTTTTCCTAATCCAGAGTTTTTGAGAGAACCTGCAGATGATACCACTGCACAGGTCTTAAATGGGCCAATATCATTGGTTATTTGATGCAGAGGTAACTGAGAGGCCCAGGGCAAACCAGAAAAGGGCTCCATATCCGAGTGTTAAAGTTGTAATCTGAACCATCTCCTTGATTTGACAAAGAAGTTCAGGGCCACTGAGTTTGGGACGATGTGCTGCAGGTCCAGGGTGCTTAACTCCATATTTATTCATTGCCTTAAATGAAAACAAAAAAAGACTATGATAGATAGGTAAATCACATTCATTACAAGAAAGTAAGATTGGTAAGTAAGTAGTAGGGTTTTGTATTTTTGAGAGAGTCTATTTACACCAAGTGCAAATAACCCACCTTGGTGGCAAAGGCTGCCGTATTTACACTAATTCCCGCCTACTATTGTTTGATTGAGCCAGGCTAAATGACAAAAGTAACCCATCTGATGGTGAGGAGAGTAAGATGGGGCCATAAGCTTTGCGCGCAACCAATCTGAGTTGATAATCCGATTTCCGGATTTTAAGAAATATAATAATATACTCTGATAGCGGTAGAGCTTCTTCCTCAGAGGATTATGTAAAACGGATTAACTGAAGAGACTTCATGCCTTGCTGATCAGCAGTCTGTTTTTATCTAGTAAAGGCTTTTAGATGTCTTTCAGTTTCGCTCACCTGGTAGTTCTGCACCACCGTCCTCAGCCTTTTTCCCAGCATGGTGCTTGACATCTCCTCATTCCAGACTTCTCCGAGTGCTCCATTAGGCCCAAAAACAACAGCATCCCCACTCGAGGCACCCTCTCCTACTCCGTTGGCCTCCAAAAATAGTCTCTAAAGCACGTCTCAGCGGTTGCGCCAAAAGCCAGTAAAATAACCCATGCTCTCTTCTTTTTCCCTTGAGGCTGCCGATCCTTGGAACTGCTGTCCATTGAGTAGTTAGAAGATGACAGGATGGGAATAGGCTTCTGAGGATCTCCAGGAATGACACCTGGGAGCTTTTGAGGGTCAGTATACATGGGTTTTGACCCTCCTGTTCCCCGCAATACCTTCGATAGATCAATGTCACTTTTAGTAATAAAGTATTTTTCATTTTTTACTTAATAGAGTGCTGCAGGGATGACGTAATTTTGTTGGCTAACCTGGAAGTTAGCATCACTCTGGTTACCTAGACAAGAAGCCAATAGGGTTTTTTTTTCCAGTAACTTGGATTATTGCCGAATATTAGCTCTTATAAACTTTATTTAAAATCTACAAATAGGAAAATCTATTCGGATTGAAGCGTTCGTGCGTCCGTGTGAAGACTGTGCGCTAGCCACAACAGAACACTGTATCCGTGCCACTGATCGCAGCAGCAACGAGCACATTGGTCACTTGATTTCAAAAACAACACATTTCAGATCGCCTCTTATTTAACAAATGAATGAAATGAATGCTCTACTGGAGTTAACTGGAGATGTTTTATTTGTTTGTATTGGTACATCCGTGCCGCGAGATGCTTCAATGGGGACATATCACACCCGCAAATTACTCTGGTGCATTCTATTATTCATCCGTCTCGGAGATCTGAATCGATCCGAACAGACGTTGCCTAGCAACACGCCCCCTTTCCTCGGATTTCTCCTCTCGGATTTCTCCTCTCACCGAGCAAGAATTCCATTTCGGAATTCAAGATGTCTGCGCCCTGTGACTTGTAAGAATGAATTGTTTTCAATGTTTTTGAACCGCTTTGGTATTTTAAATGATGATAATAATCACTTGTGTTACTGCGTCCCTGTGGGTATGGGAATCGGTTGTTGGGAGTGCAATTACTAACGTTGCTAGTGTTGCTAACAGAAGATTAACATGAAAAACATTAAATAAAGTGAACATTTTCAAGTTCAAATAGCTACGTTTGTAGGTGCAGTCATAATATTTTTTTAATGTAAGTGCCTGGTACTTGGCCAGTGCTACCATTATATCAGCTCTCCGGGTGGCGTCCATTTTTTCTCCGAACTCGGACACGCAAAACATAATAGAATGCTTGAAGTGTGGACGTGACGTCAAATCCGAGGTCCAGAGTCGGTTCGTTGGCTATAATAGAATGCACCATTCGCATCACTCTGGTTCCCTAGACAAGAAGCCAATAGCGTTTTTTTTTCAGTAACTTGGATAATTGTGGAAAATTAGCTCTTACAAACTTTTTTCAAATCTACAAACAGGAAAATTTGAGTTAGAATAGTTTGCAAGAGCACGATTATAAACACAAGCCTGTAAAAGCCAACTATAGTGTAGATGACGTTTCCTCTTCGAGATGATGTTTAACTCTTTACTCGATTTCTATAAAAGTTGCCAGCTGGCACCACCATTTTGATCATATTCACAAGACGTTCATGGGCCCAAGGATATTTTGTTAATATATCAAAAGATGTTGAGAAGAAGTTTCATTACAACATTTTGATTAAAAAAAATCTGAGAAAATCAGTGTGTTTTGTCCAGTCCAACAACACCCTCCAAGGTTGCACACTCGTACACTGCTTTGTGATTTCTACATTTCATTTGGTAACGTTTTTATTTACAGTCAGGTCCATAAATATTGGGACATCGACACAATTTAAATCTTTTTGGCTCTATACACCATTTGAAAATTAAACAAACAAGGTGTGCTTTAACTGCAGACTTTCAGCTTTAATTTGAGGGTATTTTTATCCAAGTGAACGGTGTAGGAATTACAATAATTTGTATATGTGCCTCCCACTTTTTAAGGGACCAAACGTAATGGGACAGATTAACAATCAAAAAACTAGGTTGTGAATCCTTTGCAGTCAATTACAGCTTAAAGTCTGGAACGCATGGACATCACCAGACGCGGGGTTTCATCCCTGGAGATGCTCTACTAGGCCTCTATTGCAACTGTCTTTAGTTCCTGTTTGTTCTTGGGGCATTTTCCCTTCAGTTTTGTCTTCAGCAAGTGAAATGCATGCTCAATCGGATTCAGGTCAGGTGGTTGACTTGGCCATTGCACTTCTTTCGCCTAAAAAACTCTTTGGTTGCTTTCGCATTATGCTTTGGGTCATTGTCCATCTGCACTGCGAAACGCCGTCCAATGAGTTCTGAAGCATTGGACTGAATATGTGCAGATAATATTGTCCGAAACACTTCAGAATTCATCCTGCTGCTTTTGTCAGCAGCCACATCATCAATAAATACAAGAGAACCAGATCCATTGGCAGCCATACATGCCCAAGCCATGACACTACCACCATCATGCTTCACTGATGAGGTGGTATGCTTTGGATAATGAGCAGTTCCTTTCCTTCTCCATACTTTTCTCTTCCCATCACTATGGTACAAGTTGATCTTTGTCTCCTCTGTCCATTGGATGTTGTTCCAGAACTGTGACCGCTTTTTTAGATGTTGTTTGGTCAACTCTAATCTGGCCTTCCTGTTTTTGAGGCTCACCAAGGGTTTACATCTTGTGGTGAACCCTCTGTATTTACTCTGAAGTCTTCTCTTGATTGTTGACTTTGACACACAAACATCTACCTTCTGGAGAGTGTTCTTGATCTGGCCAACTGTTGTGAAGGGTGTTTTCTTCTGCAGGAAAATAATTCTTCGGTCATCCTCCACAGTTTTTTTTCCGTGGTCTTCCGGGTCTTTTGGTGTTGCTGAGCTTCACCGAGTGCGTTCTTTGATTTGGCCACGTCTAATGTTTTTGCTATCTCTTTGATGGGTTTGTTTTGTTTTTTCAGCCTAATGATGGCTTGCTTCCAGCAACAGATTAGCAAATAGCACACTTATAATGAACTCTGGACCTTTTATCTGCTCCTTGTAAATGGGATAATGAAGAAATAACACACACCTGGCCATAGAACAGCTGAGCATGCCAATTCGCCTTTGGCTAAGCCACGCCCTAGAATGTAGATTGACCAATCACAGCGCAGCCAGGAACGAGCTCCCACAGAGGTCCGACACTTTTCACAGCGCTCCATTGACTTTCAATCGTAGACGTCTCATATTTTTGGTCTCGGCAGGCTATTACCGTCATAGTTTTATCAAAAATATGGTTAAACGTTGTGCCTGGGGCATTCGTAACACAGAAACGTGTTTCCCAGAGAGGTTGGAGGGGAGTGTCCATTTTTCCCTTCCCAAAACCGAAGTCAAATCCTGACAAGTGTCGTCTTTGGATTAAACTGTATGGACGGCCTCAGTCAGCTTAACCCCTCAGAAGATCAACAAGCATATCTTTTTTGCTTCTAACCTTACTGTGAAGTTATACTAGTTAAACCGTTATATAATGTTTTAGGTTATGATAATCGGTTCTCATACCGGTTGTTGACACGCTAGCGTCAACGTTATACTCGTGTAGTCTGTTTGCTTTATAATAACGATTATAGAAGTGAATAGACACCTACCCAACTTTGCATGAACAGTGTTGCTCCCTGATATTGTTAGTCCCAGCCTCCGTCTCGATTCAGGATATGCGGTGGTTCATGTTTTGACTGTGACCGCCGGTAACGTTATGCTTTTGCCTCTATTTGGATGCCTTGTTGTTTCTTGCGTTTTCACCTGTATGTCTTGAATATAGCCTTCGAACACATTGCAGCCCCTTCG
The DNA here is from genome assembly GCA_030378365.1 of Hybognathus amarus. NCBI lineage: Eukaryota > Metazoa > Chordata > Actinopteri > Cypriniformes > Leuciscidae > Hybognathus > Hybognathus amarus. The sequence continues at coordinate 486,047 of JAQIUQ010001082.1, read as the reverse complement.
CCTACTTCTCTCTGGACACTTTATTTGCTGCTTTATAAAAGTTCGATGACATTTCAGCAGGAAGGGCTGTCACAGCACAAGACATGTTGATACCAAACCAGAGCCCAGATGAAGTTTGACAGAAGTAGCAACAGTAACTAAGGGCGGTGGGGCTTAGCCAAAGGTGAATTGTCCCATTACTTTTGGTCCCTTAAAACGTGGGAGGCACATATACAAACTGTTGTAATTCCTACACCATTCACCTGATTTGGATGTAAAAACCCTCAAATTAAAGCTGAAAGTCAGTGCAGTTAAAGCACATCCTGTTTGTTTCATTTCAAATCCATTGTGGTGGTGTATAGAGCCAAAAAGATTCAGTTAGTGTACGTTCTAACATTGCAAAGAAATTCCCGCTCCTCCGTGAGAGATTCGAGAACCGGTGCGTCTCACAGGTGTCGCTCATCAGTAATCACGCCACCGGCATCGCGCGTTCTCCCGCGGCCTAGCCTTGTCCTGCTCGCCACAGTAAACATCATAAGCCGAATCCCGTACATTTTGTGGCGATCTCTGAAACACATTTTCTGGCAGACTCATCACAGAGACTCACTAGTAGCCTAGACTTGTTGTTTAACTACTGCGCTCTGTTACCAGTAGGGTTGGGTCTGAGAATTAGAGTATCGATTGAAGCCGGGACTAACTTTTCGTTTTTCCCGGAATCGTTCAAAAGTTAAATTTCGATTCCAAGTTTCGATATTCACAGTCCGCCGACTGAAAGAAGAAACCGCTGAACAACACCAATGAAGAAGCGTCTACCGGAAGTGTTGGCATAACAGCGCGAGTCGAACATGAGTAGCTTGCGTTGGCGGTCCAAAGTGTGGCTTCACTTTTCTAAAAATAACGAAATCCCTGCAAAATGCAAAATTTGTGACAAAAGGAGTATTTGTGACAGAAGGAGTATTTCCTTCAAAAAGACCGTTGGTTAGCAAGGTTAGCTAAACTTTTTTGACCCAGCCTCTTAAAAGAATCGGAATCGAGAATCGTTCAGGAACCGGAATAGAAACAAGGAATCGGAATCAGAATCGTTTAAATTCAAACGATACTCAACCCTAGTTACCGGTAGAGGTGGCCTTCTAGGGTAGTGAAGCAAGTGCATTCTGGGAGTTGTTATGTTTCATCCACATCAGCCAAAAATACATTTTCTGGCTTTTCTCAGTCTAGAAAGTTCCAAATTCAAAAATAATTTCACATTTCTTCTATATACTGTAAATGACCCATTTTAAATACACATTCATCTTTCCAGGGTTGAAGTATCCCTTACTAGATCTTATTTCAGGCACTTGACAAAAAAACACTAACTTTGGGATGATGGAACCGGATGTGCAAAAAAACCTAATTTTATTGTTTTAAAATCTCATTCCTACAGCACTCTATTGTGCAGATTCGATTGAACAGAAAGCAGCATGAGGAAAGGAATCTCTTTGACATACCTTAAGAATAGTGTGTGCTCTTGGTTGAGCTCGAGTTCTTGCCTTCACGCCAAAAATGGCATCTGTGACAGGTATGCTGTTTTCAGCGCAAAAGGTGTACAGGAGAGCCATAGTCATACAGAACAGAGCCATGCACAGGGCTCCTCGACGGGCCCGACGTCTCAACCTCCAGAGTAGGCTAACACGATCCATGGCAGCCCCTGGGATCTGGATAATGAATTACAGACAATATTAGAAAGTTAAAGGATGACCTATAAAAGTGACGTTGTCAGCTGCATAGATGCATATGAATAGATTCAGCTAAATTGAAGACTAAAAATTTTAGTTTGAAGCTCTAGTAAACTCAATCTTTGTAAAAGGAACAGGCCGTGTTAGAAATTGAAATAGTGTGAAGGGAAAAGCATGTTCAATATACCATAGCCATCTACTATCAGAGAGTGAATGTGTATTTTCATTCAGTGCGTCTCCTTCACTCGTTCCATCTTCCTGTTCTTGCATGTTGAGCTTGTTTACATCAGTGTGCGTATGCACATTCATTATTAATCTTATGCCTGATGAAACTGCTTCATACATTTTTATCTCTCACATTGTTATGAAATGCAATGAACCACATAATTATATATTTTAAAAAGAGCTAATTTAAACAAAATTGTATCATTTTGTGTAACTAATTGTATTTCTGTTGAGTCGTTTAACATTTCTATTGTAAAACAGTTGTCAAATTTTATATATTGAGTTTAACTACTTGCATATTATCTCTCACTTTATGACCATTTACTGATTCGTGATCAGCATTCAGCAGCTTCTGTAAATGTACAGCCCACCTACTTTGATTTGATTGGTCATCTCAAACATTTTGACATTGATGATCTGTGTTTGACCACTGGCGGTAGGTAGGTTATCTTGGCTGTGTGTAACATTCATGTAGCACCAAATCAGTGTTAATATTAGGTAATTATCACTACCTTTATTATATACACCTCAAAAAAAGTCTAGACCTTAGGGACCTCAATGGTGGGTACGGCCCTGGTTGTGTTAACTGTTGTGTTAAATATGTGACATGCTTTAATAAGCTTGCTTCAGTTGACCTACATTTAAGCTAGCAGAGTTTATTAATGCAGTTCAGCTCTCTGGAGTACATTTGAAACCTGCTAATGCCTTAAAGGGAGCAGACAAATTAGTTTAAGAAATTGGTTCAAACCTGACCCAAACATACATTTTTATTAAAAGATCAACAGTCTGTCATTAATCTTTAGTGTGCCACAAAAAAAAAATAAACATTAAAATCATGAATTTAAATGTCATTGTGAAAAAAGAAAATGTGTTACTGTTGTAACAGTGCACAGGCTAAATCAGACCTTTCATGCTATAGCCTAACGCTAATAAGCCTTATGCCAAAATTATTATTACAACTAAATTGTTGGTCATTAAATAGGAAAACTAAAAAAATTTGTAACCCGACATCAGATGTTAAGGCCGAAGTACTTTTTTGCACACAGTGACCAGTCAATCACTCCTTTAAAGCTGCGTTCATACCAGACGTGAGTAGCGCATCAAATTCGCGCCTACTGTGTCTAGTAATACACGTGAACAAGAGCGAATTTGATGCGTGTAAAAAACAAAAGTTTTGACTGGCTGCCTGCACATTCACTGTCTTCGTGGCTTGAGGGGGCTGGCTGCAGGACAACTCATCTTCCATGGACAGTTTTAATGCGTTATATCAAGATTTTGCTTGAGTATAATTTTCGTATAGTATACTTGAGTATAATATAGCTATCTCACGACCAATTCCTACGAATTCGATACGAGTGATTAAAAAGTGGCTAATTTGTACTAATTCATACGACCTCACTCGTACGATTTGTCCAACCCCACGCGATGGGTAGGTTTAGGGGCGGGGTCAGGGGTAGGTCATTCGTATGAATTCATACGAATTGGCCAATTCGTAAAATATGTACGATTTAGCAAAAACTTACTAATTCGTAGGAATGAGGTCATACTAATTGTTACGAATTAGCCACCTCGTAAAATTCGTACGAATTCTCGTAAGATCGGGTTGGGTCACCCTATTGCCATTTCTGTTAAAAACGTGAATGTTTATAATCATAACTAACTGTGTTTAGAGGATACTTACCGCACGCCTACATTTAAAATAACGCAAAAGACGCGATATATGAACAGGCTGGTCTGTTAAAGCGATATAATCTTCGCGAGCTGTATGTGAGGTGGCTTTGCAGGCCTATATGCACGCAGAGAAAACCAACTCTCAGAGAGTGCGCAAGTATTAATTTAAAAGTATTAGTTTCAGTCTTAACCGTTCTATTTAATCAGAATCTTAAAATAGGGCTTTAAGTGTAAATTACCGAACTAACCCTTTAATAATAATTAATGTCTATTGCGGTGGCTGTGATATAAGCTATAAACCCACCAACGTCTGCTACTATGATTTTTGGAATTACTTATCACGAGAGGAAAAAAAGACATTTTAGTCGCATAACATCGGTTAATGGAAACGCTGTCATTTCGCAATAGATTTTTATCGACATTTAGAAAAATTGGCAAAACTTTTGCGCATATCTGTAATGGAAACAGAGTTTTTGGAATCCTGAGTTCTTGTTCATTGTTTGTTACTATTGGTTTCTGATTAGCATGTGACTGCCACAGACCTGTAAGGCAAAACCTCCATAGAACTGCATACAGGCGAGCAGATGAGCCCATAATATACACAAATGTAACACGCTAAATAGTAAGACTTTTTTAGTTTTGGTTTTCTGTGGAAAAATGCTAAAAGGGTCATGAAACCTTCCTCTTTCAGCTCAAGTCTAGTTCACAATCTTTTTGTAAAATGCAACCTAAATGGGTGTGGATAGCTGTGAGACGAAAGGAGGAAGTGGATGTGGTATGGCCATCACTGTCGTCACCAATGTCCCATGCACACATCGACTGTCACTAAAAAGCAGTGGTAAAACGTGAGGAAATGCTAGATTTTTTTTATATAGCTGGCAAAGTTAAAGTCTTGTGAAATACACTGACACTTTATTATTGTCCTTTCAAAAGTAACTGAATGCCCTGCAACACGTATTAGCCTACAGTAATCGTAATTCTATTTAAAACATATGGCTACATGTATAATTATTCAGGGCTGTCAAACGATTAATCGCGATTAATCGCATCCAAAATAAAAGTTTGTGTTTACATAATATATGTGGGTGCACTGTGTAGAATTATTTTATATATATATAAATACACACATGCTCATATAGAATTAAGAAATATTTTCATGTATATACTGTATATAGATTTATATATAATTTATATTATATATAAATATAAATATTTTATATATAAATATTTTTTTGCATGCGTGTGTATTTATATATATACAAAATAATTATACACAGTGCACCCACATATATTATGTAAACACAAACTTTTATTTTGGATGCGATTAATCATTTGACAGCCCTAATAATTATAATGTCATTATAAAATATATAGTGGTTTAGACACTATAAATGCATTTGAAAATTATTAATTTTCTGCTTAAAAAAATGTGTTCCATGCATAGCCTAGATCTACGCGCCCCCTGAACCCTCATAATAAACATGGCTCTGTGGAGGTGGATGACTTCTCATTTTAGACACACACACACTTCTCTGAATGGATAGAAAAGTCTTTGGGATACCTTATCACTCGCAAGACGCAACTTGGATTGGATGCCAACAAGGCGAAGTCCACCGTTCTCCATTTCTCACAGCTCTCTCTCGAAAATGCTTGCGGCACACACGACAGTTTAGATCATAGACTGTTTAGATGTGTCCGTGGTTGATGGCAAACCAGCCGTCCAGAGCTAAAGTCTAGCCCTGGCAGCATCACCGTGAAACATATTCAACCCACTTGGACTTTGCACCATGAAAACAAATATTTGCGTTATGCAGTATCAACTATGCGATATCACAGTTTGACATATGTGTCTTTGGAAAGATCCACGTGTCATAAAAAATTAAGAGACCGTGTTTTTCTCATAGGAAATGAAAACTCTCATTAATTATTGAGACACCGATGAGTCATCAAGGCACTCACAGTGCATGGCCACGTCACAGCCTGGTGACATGATGAAGATTTAAACCCGGAAGACGAAAGCGGAAAAAAAACCTCAAATTTAACCATTTAACCCTAATCTTAAACAGATGATAACATTGTCTTCAATGGTGTTCAACACACATACCTCTGTTAAAATCTCAGAAAATTTGGTTTGGGGTTTCATGACCCTTTAATGAGAAACTGGGTTGTGTTTTTATTCTGGGTTCATCTGCTTGCCTGTACATAGTGTGCATCATCATTAATAATGTGTATAATTGAATTGGTATTTAAATATCACGAGTACTTAGTACAAACCTGGTAAAAAATAACTGGTGAGCGATGGTGGAAAGCCTTGTTTTGCCTTCCAGGTTGGTGTTCCTGTAAGGGTGTGACATCACATGAAAACTATGAATTACAAACATCTATTTTACGTCAATTACATAAATTGGTGTTTTGTATTATGTGCCAACTGTAGTCTGTACTGTGACATCTTTAAATGAGGAACAAGGGTGATTTGAAAAAAAAAATTTTTCAAACATTGTTTGGTATAGCTTTAAGCAACTTGAAAAAATAACCATAATTAAAGCATGTGATCACATTTTTAAATAATGACTAACTGTTACAAGTGTGATGAGTTTGGAGTTTTGTACTAATCCTTTTGAAAATGTAGCACTCCACTTATATGCAAATTGCAGTCTGCTGTTCCTGAATTTGAGGTATAAAAAGATCTCATTTGAATAGAATATGTGTACTTCACGGAAGTGGCTTAAGCTGTTATAGTTGTTTTGTGTTATATATATATATATATATATATATATATATATATATATATATATATATATATATATATATATATATATATATATATACACATATGTCTATCAGACACTCTGGCCTTCATAGGTTTGGATGGGACATGAGGGTATCCATATAAAATAAGATATGCACAGGCCAGATTAACGCACCCGCATTCTGCTTTACATAACACATGGAGTTAAGGCATATGCATTAAAAAAACTGAATAATATTATAATCTCGGGCATCTCTTTTGTGCGTGATGGTTAATTCAGATTGGGTTATTGCTGATTTTTAATTGCACCCACCGAACATAATACGGATTAAACAACACCAATGTTAATTTTAAACCCTAAATGCATGAGACATTGAAGAGAAGTGGAGCGAAATGATGCTGCGTGAATGAGACAAATATTTGCACGCCTACCTTGTATCCCATATTTTTTCCGATGCTGTTATTTTTGGTTAGTTCGATCCGTTTTCGCCAGTGCCCGGTCTTTGCATTTTGGTTGATTTTTTTTTATGGATGCAGATTATGCATTGAGGAAACCTATATTGTATAATCCCTTAGTATAATAACCTAAATCACGACAAGACTTCCCGTTTACCTTTCGAAGAGATGCTCTACAACATGTCATCTAAATATAGATCTTTTCGAGCTGAGGCATGTAGATAAACCGCCATGTTTATATACTGCATAATAATATGGATAGACTCTGAGCTGGTGCGTTGGTGGTTCATTGATGTCTCTAGCGGACGAGAGCGGTCTATGCCCTTTATAATCGCATGCGACTGCGGTTGTGAGTGCAGCGGATTCTGCGTCTTTTTCTCCTATTGATAATTATTTATGTACTTCTGACATGAAACTGTCACAAATACACACATTGCATTGGGTGCTAAAATAAATTAATGAAATGCGAAGTCATATTTCAGACGTGTTCTACCTTTAACGTAAAACCCTTTCTCCGTCTTCATTCAAAGCAGTCACTGGCGCATAACGTTTAAATGTTAATAGGTTTGCTGAGATATTGCAATACATATTAGCCTGCATGTTGTTCGTGTTGCAGTGTGATTTGATTACATATTCTATATTAGTACAATAAAATTGTACATATTGTACAAATGTTCATATTGAACATGGTTGGGAACATGCTGTATACGGGTTCCATAGTGTAGCGGTTATCACGTCTGCTTTACACGCAGAAGGTCCTGGGTTCGAGCCCCAGTGGAACCATGGTTTTTAACTAATGATAAAGCGTTATTATGTTAAGTCATTATAAAATAGTCCACTTATATGTATTTTTATGAACAAATGTAAACTCATGTTTATTTTCTGCTGTAAAAGGTTAGCAGCAATACTGCTTTCACATCTGTAGTTGTGAAATTTTGTTCAGGGGTAAAATTTTGGTTTGTTTTCACACTGCACTGATTGCTCTGGCCCGAATCAGTTGATGAAACGAACCATATAGTCACGTGACAACATCCACATTACTCGTTGGCCAGATATGTCTTGAACATATTTCTGCACTTCGATTGGTCAGAATTAACGTGCGTGAAAATTCCAACAGAACTCCTGGAAGTAAAAAAAGAGGATCGAGCAAAATCCGGCTGACATACGGAGAATTCACTCACAATGTATGTTCAGAATCAGCACGAAGCTTTACCTTTACCAACAAAGTATATATTATAAATAAGAGATTCACTTTGCAGTGCGGACAACTTCAGTGTTCATGATGAGTATTTAGTGAGAATGCAGAACGCAATGTGCTTTAGTGATGACGTCACTTTGTAGGACAACTCGGAAGCTAGCGCGCATGGGTTCCCTCCTGATTGAACGAAAACGTATGCATTTCCCCATAGACTTTTGGAAAATCGCAAAAAATAAGATCTGTGTTTAACAAAGAGTTGTGACCCTTACACGTGTATCAAGACAACCTTTACAAGTTAATCTAAAATGTATACATTTAAACACAAGCAGACACAATAAAGTTTAAAAAAACACAAGCAGGTTATAACTGTGTGTTCTGTTCTGTGTCATAGATCAAAACGTGAAAATATTTAGAGGCTTTGTTCACCACAGACCTTATTTCAGGCGATTTAGCAAAAATCCCATAGACTTTAGAGCGAGGGAAACCGTAGCTTAGTGCTAAAATGCTAACTCAGCTTCCACGTTTTGACAACGTAACTTCGGCACTATATTTGCTATATAAATAATAATTTTGTTTTACTACGGCAGCTAGTTCCCAAAATGTGCAGTTATTTGGCAGTTGGGTCAATTCGAGGTCGGATCACGTTCTCGACACGAACCGCTCCAGAGTTCGTTTGAAAGCGTTCCGAGACCACCTCTTCGAGGTACGCTTGTTTGGTCCGCTTTTGGTGCACACCCGAGTGCGATTGCTGCCTTCACTCACAAATGTATGTGTGGTTGAAAATGTTGTAAAAAAAAATCAAGTAGTGTTGAAAATAGCATATACTTTCTTTGTGCATGTAAAAAAAGATTGATCTCAATACTACCTAAATATGATGCTAAAAATATAAATGTATTATTTTATTGAAGTAATATTGGGGAAAAAAGTGGAGATGCCGGGGATTGAACCCGGGACCTCATACATGCGAAGCATGCGCTCTACCACTGAGCTACATCCCCACGTGACGTAAACTGTTCTGTAGCAGTAAAATGCCGTCACCCACGAGGAAAATTTGTGTCATCAGTCACTGCCCCTCATGTTATTCCAAACCTGCGTTAGCTACTTTCTTTTGTTGAACACAAAAAATATATTTGAAGAATGTGTTGGTAACTAGACACTTGACGGCACTCATTAACTTCTGTAGTATTTTTTCTACTACGGAAGTCAGTGGGTGCCGTCAACTGACTTGATACTGGTATTCTTTCAAATATCTTCGTTTGTTCAACAGAAGAAACACATACAGGGACTAGATAGCGAGTGAATAATGACAGAACTATCCCTAGGGGATTCCCTTTATGGCATTATTGCAATATTAATTTTATGCAGCACTTAAAAAGAGCAACAAAACGGAACTTTTACCGGGAAACATTTCTAACACGTGATTGGTTTTTAGATAGTCTTGACATTAGACTAAAGCAACATATGGTGGTGCCATCTAGCGGCATTTTTTGGTCGCAATTATTTTGTAAAGTCCTTTTTCATCTTTTTCATGCATATGGTGGTGCCATACTAGCGGCATTTTTTGGTCGCAATTATTTTGTAAAGTCCTATTTTTGTTGGAAGCGGAAGCCAGAGTGATGCTAACTTCCGGGTTTATTAAACGTGCATCTTGTTCAACATTATGATATGTTTGTTATTATTATTTTCTTTTCTAAAAACGAATGCATCTCATAAAGTGAGGTTGCGCTACCAACCTAATTCACATAAAGTTTTATAATGTGCGATTTTGCTATTAAGGCGGGCTGCGATGGCCGAGTGGTTAAGGCGTTGGACTTGAAATCCAATGGGGTCTCCCCGCGCAGGTTCGAACCCTGCTCGCAGCGGAAATTACCTTTTTTGTTCGTGCCGATGTGATGACGTCACTTTGTAGGACAACTCGGAAGCTAGCGGCGCATGGGATCCCTCGATCGAAAAGCTATGCGTTTTCCCCATAAAAATCGCAAAAAATAAGATCTGTGTTTAACAAAGAATTGTGACCCTTACACGTTTTGTCTATCAAGATAATTAATCCAAAATGTATACATCTTGAAGCCTATATAAAGTTTTTTAAAAACAAAAGCAGACACAATAAAGTAAAAAAAAACAAAAGCAGGTCATAACTGTGTGTTCTGTGTCATAGATCAAAACTTAAAAAAAAAAATTTCTAAAAAAATATTTAGAGGTTTTGTTCATCACAGACCTTATTTCACGCGATATAGCAAAAACCCATAGTGCTAAAATGCTAACTCACTTCCGCGTTTTGGCCTACAGAGTGACGTCGTAACTTCGGCACTCGTGGACCAGCACATTTATTAAACCCTTTTGTGTATTTTAATTTAAAAGACAGAATTAATCCACGTCAAAAGACATTTAATAATGGCCATATTCTTGAACAATTCTGTGAAAAATAATTTTCAGAACGGCATTGGGGTTTGTATGTTTTCAGGGATCGTAATGGTTTCATTACTTTCAACCACATACATTAAAGGCCTGACGTCTTAAATTCTCTGAAAGCCTCAACTTTTCAGTGGCTGGCCGATTTAGTGAACTGCAATGTGTAAGATCCGTTGATCTTAATTAATCTTGCCAGGAGGGGGCGTATTTGTCCAAAAATAGACGCTGCTTTCTGAACCTTACTACATTATTTAATCTACTTATTACATCACTTTAAGTATTTTTATGTTAATCTTATATTGTGAGAACACATGCAGAATAGATTTATAAAAATGCATAATCAATTTTTCATTATTCACAATCTTTATGCAACCTACAATCCTAATATAAATTTAGAACAAGATAATTGAGTTTACATTTTTTTTACATGCTGCAACCAAGCAAAGACAGCTAACAGATTAAAAAGCAAGAAATTGTAATATAGTTCCATTGTACTATTTTTAAAATCACTTTCACTCACAAGGCCTTATCAGGCAGCCATATCTCATATTTTATATTGCAGCAGACATGAGGCCCAGAGGGTCTCTAGAGAATGATTTTTTTTTTAAATATTGCTTTCAGCCACTCCTCCCTCCCTTCCTCTCTTCAACTCTTAATGTGTGGATTTGTGTAGAGGGAGTGACACAGGGAGAGGGAGTGACACAGCAGGTGCGAGAAGAGAACCCCAAACTGTCACACAAAGGGTGAGAAAGAGGGTGGAGAATGAAATCATTTCAAAGAGGAGAGAGATGCACATGAGAGAGTGAGGAAACAGAACGAGTGATTGTGAGATACTGAAACACAAGCACAGAGGGACGATACAAGAGAGAGTGTGGAGGGTGTAGACGAACTGGAGTCAGGCGAATAAAGAGGGACCATGCTGAGGAGGAAGAGGAGCGTATCCTTCGGTGGATTTGGATGGTACGTTGCTCTTGTGTGGAAATGTCCACCAGATGCCCTGTGTGTGAGAGGGTCCGTGATGTGCTCACTGGTGTTTATTTATGGGAGTCAGCATGCTTGCATGGGCTGTTTTTAATCTGCATTCATTTGCACTCTCACATGATGGATTTATAAATTGAATGTGCTGTAATTTACAGTCACAATATTGATTTGTAATAATTCTGTGTGACATAACAAATCTAAGTAGATATTAGGAGTGTCGTAATAGTTGATAGTAATAGTATGCAAATGTATCAGAGGGCATTGGCCATTGTTTAAATTCTTGTACAAGTGTTTTTTGTTCTGCACTTGTAAAGACTTTTCAAAAGTTGCAATAGAGACGCACATTAGTCCAAAAATCTCATCTCTATTCCATGTAAACTTGTTTTTTTCTTGTCCACACAATGAAAGTCAATGGGGTCCAAAACCTGAACATGCACATTGTATGGACAAAAATAAAATTCATGGACCAGCTGTGCTTCTATCTATATGCAGCTCTGATTGAGATGCTGAATATTTTCCATAATGCTAAATCATTTATAAGCACTCATGTATTAGAGTGGATTGTTTCTCGCTGTTGTCCTGATTGAAAGCATTTCTCATTTCCCTCTTGAAACCTTGGGTAAGTGTGGGGTTGAATAGTTTGAGTGTGAGTTTGTGATTTTGTAGGTGGATGTTTATCATTACAGGCTGTTGCGCATGCTTTCTTTGTTTGTGTATGTATGCATGCCATGACACAGGGAAATGGTGAATATGAAGGCTATGGTTGTAAGGGGTCAGAGCCAGTGGATGCTTTATTTATGATGATACAGCTTCAGCTCTCCACTTTACAGCTTTCAGCACTCCTGTTTTACTTTCTCTCTTGCTCGACTTCATCTCTACCTGAAGTTTCCTTTCACGGCTATTTTTAAAGGCCTTTTTGACCATTTTTGTGGTTTGATATGTTCACTACAGTGTGAAAACATACAAAAGGATTTAGGATTGGGTCTACCTTTAGATTTTCGTTATCGTTAGGTTTTGGCTTAGGCTGAGGACTGGGTTTGTTTAGCCTTAGCGTTAGGCTAAGGGTTAGGATTAGCCTTAAAGTTGAGCCGAGAGTTAGGCTTAGACTTTATGTTAGGCTGAAGGTTAGCTTCATCCTAATATTTCAACATATCACACACACACATTCAAGGAATGAGTTACAACAGATTTCTAGTTCCCAGCATGCTTTGCTTCTGACTGTTAAAGGAGAGCCAAATGTTAAAACTAAGTGTGAGGACAACTAAAAGAATGTCTTGTTAAAAGTTGTGAAGTTAGTTTAGTTGATAAAGGATAAATTGAATATTTAAGTTTTAAATTTTAAAGCTTCATTTATTGATTCTAAAGTGTTTTTATATTACCTTTATATACGTATTTATGTAAAATCTGCATAATAATAATTGATGAATTGAAATTGTACAGAGATCGTTTAAGGGTATAAGAATTACAGAAATAATTTATAAATCATACAAATTTATTTACTAAAGGCCATGATTTTGTCATTAAAAATCATTTGCTATGTAATGACCTTTAATTGACCCTTCGCTAAGCCCCGCCCTCCCTAGTTACTGTTGCTACGCCTGTCAAGCTTTTGCGGCTGGCACATCGGTGTCAGACATTCCCAATGAGATAATTAGTCATTTTCGGCGAAAAAGTGAAATATCTGAGTGAGCGAGACAAAAGAGACTGCAGTATTGCATTCAAAGGGATATATTTACAACATTATATGCAACCGATTAGAGAATAATTTCTTAAAAATTGAAGCTAAAGCCTAACGTTATTGTCCCAGCGCAAGCAGCAACCGCCTCATATGCTGACCATTCAAATGGGAAACACACAAATTGAGGAACAGCTATGTTCATACACAGCAGGGTATGTGAAAATCCTAATAATTATAAATCAAACAGATTATCCATAAATCTTGTGGAACAAAACTAATACCGAGAGAGCCGCGATCAGATTGGGTTAAAGTAACTTAGTCAGGGGTAACGTTTAGTAGGACGTCTATTAACAAAATGCTGAAATATATTTTAAAGTATGACAGTGAGCCTTTGTCTTGCCTTTAATCGTCTTATTTTACGTTATATCATTATGAACAAAGAACCGTCAATATTTCCAAGCGTAACGTTAGGTGTTTTTGTTTATCATGTGGACATTTACCGGTAGTGGGTCTCCCACACTGCTTGATCCCGCCCATCATTTCTCCCTTGGCTTTTAGATTTTCTGGAAGGAAAACTATTCCTCTCCCGCGTCCAAACTTTTAGGATACCGGTATCAGATTTGCATAATCCATACGCACAATGCTTCAGCATGTTTCCTCTCTCGAAAGCTTGCCAGACCTCCCGCGCATAGTTACGGTTGCTAAGACACAATTGGCCAGTGGCGGTTTTCGGGCGTGGCTTAGCAAAGTGTCAATTTGGAGTAGAAATAGGTTTTTTTTTTTTTTTTTTTTTTTTATTATTATGCTTACAAACAAAGATGACAATCATATGGAGTAGAAATAGGTGGAGTGACTTTATTGAGTCAGACATGTGTCACGTTGCTCACAGCTGATTGGTCCAAGTTCAGTTTGCAACCTCTTGAACATAACCTTCCCCGGACCAGGTTAGCGGAGTGTAAGTTACTATGGTGATTAACACTGCTAAAAGCCAAACTACTTTCATTGTGCCTAAAATCCAGCGTTGGCACATATACATCACATATACATTGATATATTATGTAGTGTATTACTGAATATAAAATTGTATACATGCCCTGACTTTTCTTAGTATGTCAGTGGCATTGTTTTTGTCTCAAGATCGACAACAGTAATGTTTGTTTTTTTAATCCTGGCTTATTCTAAACACTGTCTGTGAAACCAGGCCTTTGTCTTAGTGTTAAACTATGTTTGTTTAGCGTTAGCGCTAACCTGAAGGTCTACACTTACTGTAAATTTAGGTTTAGTGTTAGCTTGATGGATAGGTTTTGGCTTAGCGTTAGGCTGAGGATTTATTTGGGTTTATTTAGCTTAATATTGAACTGAGAATTATGCTAGCCTGAAGTTTTGGCTCATTTAGCATTAGGCTGAAGGTTAAGTTTAGGTTTAGCCTTAGCATTACAGTTAGGCTTTTCCTTTAAAATAGATTTGGGCTTTGGATTAGGTTAAAGGTTAGATTTTGTCTTGGCTGCAAATTATTCTTTGTTTTAGCATTAGACTAAGAATTAGGTTTGCTTAGCGTTAGCCTGAGGGTTATGTTTAGTCTTCAGTATTAGGCTTAATGTAAGGTTTAGGCTTCAGTTTAGATTTCTTGCTGTGAAGCAACAGATCTACCTGCTGTATTACCTGTTGTATTATTTGTAAAAACAAATATGAGTCCGTTCATTTTTATTTCAAATCATGTGACAGTCAATTTAATATAATCTCTGCTCTTAATGTTTCATATGCTGTGCTAATTGACTAGTGTTGCAAACAAATGAGAACTTAATATGTGTCAGCTTTTTGCTGTGGGAAATTTTGTCGCATGTGTGCACACACACACACACACGTCCACACCCTTCCTCTCTCACAATTACCCACATCCCCACCACACCCAGACACCATATCGCCACACGTTTAATAGTGACACCTCAACAGTAACCTCTCACAAACAGATGGTCACACGCACACACACACACGCTTAAATTATAAGAGATGCTGGCTCCCTACTGAGTAAAACCGTGTTCAAGATACACTTACACCACATTTAATCTGATTTTTAAGCATTTTAGCTCTGAATGTAGTAGTGGACAGTGAGATGATGGATTTTCTGCTCTGCTTCACGGCACCAGTAAGACACCATGCTCATGCAGCTGTGTGTTTTCCATCTGTTACACACTTTGACTCATTGACATTTATATATTATAACCTATCTGAGTCTGACGCTCCAAGGCGTGCACTTCATCGTCTCTTTTTTCTTTATAGCGTTGACATTTGATAATGAGGGTCTGTTGGCTACCATAATCTCAATTTGCTTGTATTTGGACACTTTGCACATATAAGTTCTCCCTAAAAATGTATGAATGTCTTTGCAAAATGTCATACCAAGTGGCAAACAAATTGTTTCACTAAATCAGTCTCACTGAATGGGATATTTCTTTTCCTGTCCTTGTGTGTTTTAGGGAGTCAGTCTGATATAATAAAGAAAATAAGACACAATAACGGCAGTTACTTACAGTAATGGGAGTTGACAGCAGCGCCCTCACAGACTGGTGCACACAACCGATCACATGGTTAGAAAAGTACAAAGATAGCCTTTATTAAAGGAATACCCTTGGTTCAACTCTCTCTATTAACTAATTGTGAAATCAAGGTTTCAAAAATACACTTACAATAGAAGTAAATGGGGTTAGCATTTAATAGGTGTTTGCATAGTGGTGTTTGTTTATTTGTGTATTATTTTAGATCCCCATTAGCCACTACACTGAGCAGCAGCTATTCTTCCTGTGGTCTTAAAAATTTTTAATTAAATATTATCATTAAAGATGTTCAACAATAAAGACAAATACAGAAGCGCACACAACATCATTTAAGTCATCGAAGTGACACACACACACACCTACACTAGATACAACGACATAAAATCACAATGTAAGCTCTACAATGTACAAAGTATTACCAATAATATAAAATATGAAAATCACATTTCAATTACAATAGCTCATTATCAAGAAACACCCCTCACTTGATTGACGAGTTGGTATAGGTATGAACGTCACTGAAGAAGGTCAATCTTCTATCAATAATTTCAGGTGCTCCAGGTACATTTTTATCGGCCATTATAACTGCCAATACCGATAGTTGCCTAAAATGCCTAATATCGGCCGATAATATCGGCCTGCCGATAAATCGGTCTGGCTCTAATCAGAAAATGCTGATGAAAGATGAAAAGTCTAATATAACACTATAATGTAACCCTAATGATACAAGGAAAAGGTGTGTGTGACACAAATGTGTGAAATATCAAAAACAAGCTGGATAAAAATAAACGGCCACACCCTTCCACACAGTCATGTTTTGATGTGGTATTGTGGCTGTCAGTGCTGGTGGGTAACCTTTCCTGCATGTCAACATTAATTGGGCATTAAGCTCACCTAGCTGTGTCAAGAAATAAAAACACACAGGGATGAGACATTACAGAAATGTCATTTTGACCCCTTATGTTTCTTTCATCATGCCAGGTCAGCTGACGGGTTGAGCTGAGCAAATTACAGCCATCTACGTTTGTTCCCTGATACTAAATTGCTTTCTTGTCTTTCTCTTCAAATGCAGGGTTGACAAGTCTACCATTCAGTGCCCTTCGAAGCTTCGATGAGTACTATCTGCACCCGCCGACCCCTCTGTCTCTTCTCCATCTCCCACAAAACCTGACAGCCCTGTGTCTGTTTCATGAAAAGAGGTAAATGAGAGACCTGAAATAATTGCAGGCAGTGCTGCGTGTATAGGTTTGCGTGCGTGACCAAACGCTTAGTTCCTGTGAGAAAAGCAGCATCTGTTTGTGGCTTTTTAAAAACTATGCTTCTTTTGGGCACTTTTAGGACAGATCAACCTTCTTTGTTTCACAAATTGGCCCATTTATTTACTGGAATGTCTCTCCTTGCATTTATTTTCCCAATATCTCAACAAATCTCTTGTGTTTGTTAAACACTTTATCATGTGAACCACCAGTCATGGATTATAAAGTTCTAGTTATTGGTTCTTTTCGAGTTGAAGTTGACCAAAAGGAATGACTTTCAGTGAGTAAATCAGATGATAATTATTAACCAACTCTGTTTGGTTGATTCATTAAAAACTTAGGCTATGTTTACACGGAAACGATTCTAAAGAGAAAACGCAAAAGTGGCGTTACGCCATCACTTTTATTCTGCGTTTAGCACGAGCGTTTTGTGTGGGAAATCCGCATGCAAATGGTGACGCAAAAGTGTGTGAAATTCAATGTAGTATGCACTTCAGGTGGCTAGGAGTGCATACTACAACAATACCAAGTCCACGCACCTGCGTACAACCTTCACTGTCAAGCAGACTTTTGCGTTTTTACCGTTTACACGGGAACGCGGCGGTGGAGCATTTTTAAGATTTCCACTCTGGAGGGTGGTTTCACTTTTTTGCGTTTTTAAGCCTCAAAACGCCGTCGCCGTGTAAACGAAAGGCACATCCGAAAAAATATTTTTACGTTTTCACCCAGAATCGTTCTCGTGTAAACGGGGCCTGAGTCATTTGAATCGGGCTATGGGGAAAATCTCTTAATAACTATTAGTTTTATTGAAGAATGCAACTGAGTCTAAAAGTTTTTAGATTGTGGTTAACTGAAATTGTAGCACAATTTCATATTTCAAGATGCATCGCAATCATGAAGAATCATAAGTAGTTTTTACACCCTCTACTTTTAAAGGTGGAATACCTAAGATTTTTGCATTAAAATATCCCAAAATCACAAGGCCAGTGTTATATATTTAGTTAAGATGATAACTTACAATATTCCGAATGTTTCAAACAATGTTTAAAATCAGCGAGAAAATTGAGATTTTAACCAAGGAAACGGGGCGTGTGAGCAGGGGTGAGCTGGGAGTCGCCAGTGAATCGCGTCATATCCACGTTACCTCGGTTTCCGCTCGGACTACGTGTAGTCTTGGACAAATGCGGAAGTTGTAGTTGTGCGTTAGCGTCTATCAAGCAACAAACGCCAGCTTATTTCGCACATTTGTTACGGAATGGAGCACAATTATTCTTTTCAATTATTCTCGTAATGTGAACTGTTGGCTGTAATGGGGTCGCACACCGGACGAGAGAGCCGCGCCACGTCTCAGGACAACTCCAGTATCGCACACCGGACGCGCACTTTCTCCTCAGTATATGGCCAGCAATATTGTTATGTTTAATGACATGAAAGGAAGATAATGTCTGTTCTATGTTATGATTGTACTGTACAATTAAATACAATCGTTGCTGAGTCTGCAGTCTAAAAATTTTACCTCAGAGCATCCGTTAACTGAATGAATTGAGAATCTCACCTGAAAAATCTAATAACATCAGCAATTGTCAATCAAGCAGCTGATTTCTGTAAATGAATGCAAAACTAAATGCATATTGTAGCATAGGGCGAAGTCAGGATCCATTAGCAACGATTTGACTTCCCTCTCCACCATAGCTTCGTCCAGTGACTCGTACAGTAACATCTGTGATAACTAATTTACTTTTAAACCTGACTTTTCTTGCGCTATTTCAGTTTAATGAAAAACATGCATTTCATTAAACGCAACATTTATAGAAATCGAACTTTACCTCATCCATGACAACTAATTTTCGATTCCCGTCTGACTGATTTATCCACGGTGGAGTTGAAAACAACAGTTCCCATCATTCCGTGTTCCCCGCGTCGTCATCAAGCAAAGCCGTTGTTGTTTTGAATGTAGCGCCCTCTAGCGGCATACAATCTTAGGTATTGCAGCTTTAACGCTTTCATATTGTTGCGATTCATTTTAACCTGTTTTTCCCGTTAACACAGATTTACTTCAATTTAAAGTCAACTTTTCATCCTGAAACTCATAAATAGGAACTCCTTGCAAATAAAACTTTAATTTAGCGGCAACGTTTCGGTCTTACGACCTTCATCAGGCATATCCGGAGTGTGCAGGAGTACCTAATTGTAGATTGTCGACCATTCTTGGTCTTCCCTTCCTGCAGCACCTATTACCTACAGGTGTGCGATGGCGTTATTTCATGGCTTTTTCATGCGATGTCGTATTTATGGCGTTTATTCATCCTGAAATTCATGACATCCTCCTTAGGCAATGTAAAATACTTTCAGTCTTGTCATGTCTCTCATGTAGGGTCAATTTGCCCCGTAACAGCAGGTTCTTCATTAGTTACAGCATGGAAGGGTTAATCTGTCCTGTCTTGCCATATTTACACATTTGTCCTCCACCTGCTTACCATCCATCCGCTCATTCACAGGGTTTGCATATTATTCATGGGTGCACCACATGCACATGCAACTCGCATTATAATCCTCACACACATATGCACACAAACAAACAGAGCTCTAAGATCTTGAAAGGCCCTGATGAAGTGGTTTTGCTAAGTGTTCGGAGTGGAAAGAAGCTTCGCTCTGTTTGAGAGTATCACTACATAATTCTGAATAGGGTCGTGACTGCAGATCACAACAAACATGGAAATGAACCGGTTCTGCCTGATATCAGCCTTCACAGGGCCAATTCATGGTTTGCTTTGAGGTGAATTGATGAAAGGCGAGGGTCATTAATATTTCCATTGTATTTTAAGTGTTTGAAGGATGTTGTGGACCACGGATCTATTTTTAGATATCCCATTGGCAAGGAGAAAACTAGGGTCCTTTAATGTCTGTAGACCATCTAGTATTATATAATATCTGAATAAGCAAACCCTAAAGAACTGTTTTTTTAATGTAATGAAGAATGACACAAATTACTGCATGTTCATTATTGTAATAATTTATGATTTTCTACCACAGTCTATGTTGCAAAGGCCAGAATCTAGGGAAAAAGTTATCAAATCTGAATATTTCAGTATGATTCTGTACTTTGTGAATTTATTAGCAATTATGACCATCGAAATAATCAGATCATCAGTTACAAAAAAAAATTACACCATTAACACATTATTCAAGACAAACAAGAAGATATTGCTTAATTTTAAGTTTATACAGTTATTTTTTTCATCAATATTAATTTTCTGGCCAATACTGACTAGTCAATAATGATCTTCATGTTATGGCAGATAACCGATTAAAAGACAATATTTAAATTGGTAACACTTTACAGTAAGGTTCATTAGTTAACAGTAGTTAACTACATTAGTTAACATGAACTAAGAATGAACAATACTTCTTCAGCATTTATTAATCTTAGTTAATATTAATTACAACATTTACTAATACGTTATTAAAATCAAAGGTTTTATTAATTAACATTAGTTAACGCACTGTGATCTAACATAAACGCACAATGAACAGCTGTATTTATATTAACTAACATTAACAAAGATTAATAAACACTGTAACTAATGCATTGCTTGTCGTTAGTTCATGTTAGTTAATGCATTTACTAATGTTAACTAATGAACCTTATTGTAAAGTGTTACCTTTAAATTCTATACTATTTTGTCTAAATAAATACAATTAAACATTAAAAACTACAGTGAATTGTAAAAATAGTGAGGGGAAAATGCATGAACGATTAATTATTCAAAATCGACGGTACTAATTAATTTGAAATATATTTTCCATTTGAAATATATTAGCCTTAGACTTGCTGGTTTATAATTCCGCGAATGACTGCAATTGCAGATTTCGAACAGAGATGGCGACAAAGAGGAAAAATGCCGGATTGCAGCTTTAAAGGTAGGGTTGGCAATTTCGGAGCGGCTAGCAATAGCAAGCTAGCTTCGAAAGCATGAAATCCAACCAAAAATCCAGAATGCTCTCCAAAACCACGCCTTCTTCAAAACACATGAACCCACACAGCAGAGTCTGCAAAGAATCACAAGACGAGAGACAGCGCTAAACTACCTCATGTCTCAAAGCAAATAACATTACAATAATAATTAATGTAAATAAATTACAGAGCTCTTGTACTACCTGACTGCTGCAGATTCATTTCACCGTTGAGTTTGTTGACATAGAAACGCAAAAATCTGGTTTGGAGGGCGGGAAAAGCTCCTGGTCGAAAGTCATGGGTGTCTGCCTCTTAATTACGGTTACGATGACGTAGCATACGCTTGCTGTCACTTCATGCGTTTTCTCAGATCGGATAGCTATCTGATTTATCAAAATGATCATTTACACCTGGTCACATAAATGTGTTTTTGCAAAACGGATATAAATCCGATCTTCAACTCCCGCGTTATATGCGGATTTAATGAAGTGCACGTCACGGAAAGCAACAGAAAGGAGCTGCATTTTATTGATCATCGGCTAATTTCAAAATCAGCAAAGACGGCGATAAGAGAGAGCGGCAACAGAACTGGTTAGATCATTTCGTTTCTTTACTTTTAATGAAGATGGTAGTGTTAATTGTCTGTGACTTACTTTCACTTTGATTTGCGATAGATTGCGCCGCGCTGGCTTGATAGGCGCTCAGCTGCTCATCTGAGGTGATGCGTGTCGTAGTAGCGTCGTCATATCTGACTAAAATAGCATGACATATGGCCTATAACACGCTCTCACGCGTTTATTTTTTAGCATTTTTGGGAGTAGTAACATTTACTTATGTGGTTTCAAGAACCAGATGCATTTACACGTCCAGTTTCGTCTGGAATGCGGCCCAGACCACCTTCTGAAGTGGTTTGAGCGATCGGATTCAAATCCGTCTCGAATGCGTTACGGTGGGCATTTACACCTGGTCTTTTCACGATCGGATAGCTATCCGATCACAGAAAACGCATGAAGTGGCCAGGTGTAAACGGCCCCTAAAAGGTGGCTACTGTTTGTGTATGGCGCTCTATGACTGTCTGTCTACAACTCTCGACTTGTGATGTCTGCGTGTGCAGGTATGGAAATACATATGTTGACAGGCAGGTAGGACATCGTATCATTGCATTTAGACCGTATTCAATGATTGGACAGAGATGTTTTGGTCCTGAGACCAGAAGAAATGGTTCTATTTAGAACCAGAAATGGTTCCATCCCCGCTTCAATGGTTCTATATAGAAATGTTTTTTTTGGTAAAAGGTTCTATTGGCCAAGTATGGGACCCCAGAGTTCTATATAGAACCCAGAGGAACCCATTTTTTAAGAGTGTATAGAACCTTTTAGGGGTTCCAAATACGTAGCGCTGATAGAACCTTTTAAGGTTCTATATAGAACCTTTTCTTCTAAGAGTATTGTTTTAATATATTTAGACCACTTGTATTATTGATTGCTATCAGGGTGTGAATACAATTTCAACTGAGTATATAACAAAAAATATCATTTAAAAAGAATTGCCTACCCTAGCTTTAGGAGGCCTTGTGGAAAACCATGAGTATCCCATGCAAAAGACCACCACTGAAAATATTGGATGGAGGTTTGTTCTGTGCTGGTATTTTTAGAAATGCTGACTAACTTGAGAGCCACGATCTAATGTGATGGATCATGCTAGCAACCAGATGGAGAGGTAACAGGTGGGATCTCCACATCTAACCAATCACCTACTGTTCAGTTCTGCTTGGAAGGGTGTGGACGAGCGTTTGTCTGTGCATACACACGTATGTTTCACACATATAGACTTCGCTGGATGGGGAGATTTCGCTTACGCAATGCAGACCACATGTGCTAGTTAGTTTGCAAGTGTCATACGCATGATAAGCTAACAAGAGAACCAGTATGTATTTCTTCGTCTCTGAAAAAGAAAATGTGCATGCTCTGAGGTTTAATTAATTAATTAATAGGTTTTATGCACAATGTGATATTAGGTTCGCTATATTTGCTCTGATTTGGAAATGCATGGCAACATGTGAAGGTCACACATGGGGTCAAGATCATTAGAGCTGTTTTACCACCTTAAGCACTATTCAAGGGATGATCTGTGTATTTTTGAAACTCTGTGCCTGTCAGTCACATTATATTAATGCAGACACACATAAGTGGATTTGACACATGAAGTAAGAGTGCTTGACGTGCATGTCAGACATGTCAGAGATCTGCTCTCTGATAGGAGGATTTGGTGTCACAATGTGCGTTATTGTGTCTGTGTGTCTTGATGTTAGTTTTGCTCAAAATTTATTGACACAATCACGAATTAAATATTAAAGTATGTTAAATATTTAACCTTAGATGCCATATGATTTATTCAGAAGCTTACGGTAGTTTGTGTAATGTGTGTTACATCAGTCTATTCATTTCCTTCTTCCCTAAACCTGCTGACATATCTGTGTGTGTGTGTGTGTGTGTTTGGGGGGGGGGGGGGGCGCATAATCAAAATGGGTGAACAAAGCAGACAGGGATACTAGGGTGCATGGGAGGATTTCAACCCCCCCTCCCAACCTCCATCTCTCTCTCTCTCTCTCTCTCTCTCTCTCTCTCTCTCTCTCTCTCTCTCATGATAAAGTGCTTTGTACTTGTGGAGCATCTAAACCATAAGAGTGCGGTTGTGCAATCTGTAGCCAGTGTGTGCTTCTCGTTCTGGCCATTATTTCAACTGTTGGTAAAAACTGGAGACTCATTAACTTCACGTTATCTTCAAAATGCCTCGGAGACTCTGGTGAGTTCAGTTCCCATTTGACTGTAATTTACAATATTTGTGTTTGTGATGTTGTTTAATGCATTTACTGTAGCAAAATTGTGTAAAATTATGTGTTTCTATATTGTTAGTTTGCAACATAAATTGTCTTTTATGGTGAGATGAATATAATGCATAAAACTCTAAGCGTCTTGTTTTAAATAGAATCTATGTGGTCCATTCAAAATGTGATTTTGAAAGACATGCAGAGCGCCGTAGGAGATGTTTATATTGTGTGGCTTCACTTTGGTTGCACGATAGGAGGCTGGGAAGTATTCTATGCAAGTCATTTTTGAAGGATTATGGAAGTATTACATAAGCTGATAGCACATCCTGACAGTTTCAGTAAGTGGCTCAGTGCTGCTGGTGTTTCTTTGGGTGTCATTCATCTCAGTTTTGATGAAAGTATAATCCGTTATTCTGTGTAAAGCTTGTCACACGCTATGGTTCCCCCTGCTCTGCAAATCCAAACCGGGAACAACTTCCTCACCTCACTAGTCATGAGGAAGAGATAATGTAGCATTTTTTTGGTTGTTGTTTGTAGATTTAGCATGATTTAAAATGTTGCTCAAGATAACCACTTATTCTGATGGTATGCATTTGAGAAGACAATTTTTAGTAAAGCAGGTTTTTTGTGCTATTTTTATATATTAATCATATAATATGACAATAAAATATAAAATAATATTAAAAAATACTGAAAAGGAAAAGAAAAGGTGATTTTGGGGACAACACTGGAAAAAGAAAACATAAAATACTAATACAGTCCCTACAGAAAAACGTGATTATGCGATCGCATGATTTAGTGCATAATTAGCCAAAGTCTGCTTATTTATGAGGGGGCGGGGGCGCGTTTTTCATATACACCGCACTTTTGCCGCATAAATTGACGATTTTTGTGCAAAATGTGCAGGGCTTGCATGATTTCATAATCCTCGCATTTTCAAGTCACATATAGCCTATCTACCAGAAAGTTGAATAATGTTGCTTTTGCTTCACACAAGAGCAGCCATTTCCCCCGTTGCCATGGAAACATTATGAAGTGACGCAATTACTCGACGTGAACATAATCGAAAAACTGTAAAACAGAAGCACACTATTTTTTATATTTTATTTATTCATTTTTACAGAAGTTGTAGCATATTCCTTTTGTAAAGCTACAGAACTTGTTTGACTTAAATGCTTTGTAAGTTTGATGTGTTTATTAAGGTCTGAAATAAAACAAGATGAGAACTTAAATATTCCCAGCACTTTCTGTGATGTATGCTTGCTTATCGTAGAAAATAATAAGAAATAGCTCTTATCAATAAGGTAGTAACATATTGAGAACAGGGTGTTGGGGGGATAACTTTTTTTTTCCTTTTCATCAAACCGCAGTTTTTGCTAGTTCCCACAGATTTTGCAAGTTCACGCAATGTCATTGCTTAAAACTTATTAAAATGCGTAAGGTTGCACGATATATCGGCCACCATATCGGTATCGGCTGATATATGTTGATTTTTACTGTTATCGTTATTGGCCCGATAAGAAAATTTGGCCGATATATTAAAGCCGATAAATTATTTCCTCCAGCTGAGACACTTCAGATGCGCACTGTTCAACATGATGGTTTTTTGCTTAAAAATATGATTGGAAAAGGGAAAAAAACAGTCAACATGTGCAGCACAAGTCTGTGATATAAATTACATAAAATTATGAGAACATTATAATCTTGTGTTTGGGACACTATATAAATTATATAAAAATTTGGATTTAGATTTATCGGCCAATATATCGGTTCTCGGCTTTCAAATATAAATTTATCGGTTATCGGTATCGGGCAAAATGTTTATATCGGTGCATCCCTGAAAAATGCGGTTTGCATCTACGGTAGCTGTTATGCACCAAAGAGCGATGACAGGATGTCTTCTAATAGCAATTCGCCAGTTTTTCTTCGGGTGAACGGGTTGCAAGAACTATCATATGCTCTACTAAACTATATTCTTATCGAATTTTAAGGTCACAAAAAGTAAACTTACAGACGTTGTTTTTAGCGCCATCTCTACATAACTGCTATTCATCCAATAGCCTGTTTACCTTTTAACTATAAAATGTTCTACTGTCTATATAATAACGTACACAACCAAACAATGACAAAAGCTTGTAATTAAGACTGTAAGATTGACTTACCTATCAAGAAGAAAGCAGGACTTCAGCGTCTCTTTTGGAGTCTTTCTCCTGCATTAACGTTAGCTCTTTCCACCTGGCTCTGAACGAAAACGCATTGGCCTAGTACTTTTTGTCCCTCTCTTGTTATTATAGTTTTTCTTCATATAAAAAATATTATTACTTTTTTATTATTATTACTTTTAGTCTGTTCTCTACTTTGAGTGCTTTCACTAAGCTTCTGGTACCAGAGTTCATACTCACATTTAGTGCACTTGACACTTTGTATTTATCCTTTGACTGCTGGTCCTCAGTAGACAGAGCCTCTTCCACATCACTGCCCATTCTCCACTTCATCTCTCTATCCCTCCATCTCCTACAGGAGCTGTGCTTGTCTTGATAAAAAATAAATGTGTAGCTGGAAGATTGAGATCCTTTCATAGGGAAAAAACAGTTACACAACTGCACCACTTATAGCGAAGACAAGAACTTGATTTTCTGGTTGAGATTTGTTTCACATTTTGTTCTTTTTCATAATCATGCAACACTAAGTGTGCCTGTATGTTTGTGATTGTGATCTAGTTCAGTTGAATTCCCTCTACACCTCAGTTTCACATGGCCCTATTATGATTGAGGCAGTTAGGCTAAAGACAGCAACAATTCAAAATCGTTATGTGAAAGAGAGAACAGTCGTAATGACAGCTGCTGCTGAGAAATCACATAGTCATGTTGCAAAACTGTTATTTAGAGGGGTGATGAACTGAGAAATCAAATTTTCCTTGAGGTTTCGACATCTAAGAGGTCATCATATTATTAGAATATCCTGTAAGTTTCAGAACTGAAAACGTCTTTGTTAGTCCAATAAAAGCTTTTATTGACACCAGCCTCAGCAACGACAATTTTTCAAAGTGGGGAACTATGACGTCAAAAAGGATAAAACACCACCCCTGAAGAAGGAAATCAACTCCTACTTCAACACGGCCGGTTTAGCCCCGCCCACCGATTCGTGCATTTCACGCATAGCTAAATAACATAGATGCCTACCTCGTGATTACAAACCGGATTGAGCTACTGAGCAATACAGAGTATTGTGCAGTGCCTGGTTGTGGAAGACAGTCGCTGCATAAGCTTCCTGTGGATTCCAAATAGGACTGCATGGATAAACTTTATTTTTAATGACATTCCAGCTGATGAGGTAAAATATTGTCCATCTGTTCGCTTCATTTCACTGAGGATTGTTATGTAAACAAGACTGGATTTGCAGACCGATTAAGAGTAAAGAACAGTGCTGTGCCGTCTATATTGGATCTGACTTTGGGTCGAACATAGCCTGGATGCCAGCCCGAACTCCGCCCACAACATTTTTGGACGAGAAGTTCGGTCTGAGACTGAATACCATTGAGGAGTAATTATGATCTGGCAAACAATGTTCGCGCCAATCAAATTGCCAGGGCGGGCTTTATACGATGATGGACAGATTGATCTGCATGTAATCATCACGTTATCAACGTTCCGCTGTTGCGTCTGTTGTAAAATAAATCGACACCGCATTAATTTTAATAGACAAACAGAGAACTGCAATCAAGGCATTTGTCAATCGGAAAGATATTTTGCCGTCCTTCCCACATGATTCGGGAAAAGTGTAACTTATATCAGCTGGCTCTGATGGTCACTAAGAAGATGTGTAATGAAAAGCCTATGGTCGTTGTGGTTTCTGCTTTGGTCGCACTCATGGAGAAGTAAGTAAAAGAAGCAACACTCGTTATTTTACTTCTAAAATAAGCAAGTTCTGTAGTTGAAAACTGTATGCAAAGGAGTTGACTTACTGCGTTGCTCTGATTGGTTGTAGGTCAACCGACTATCCAATTGAGTGCAGAGTTGTTGTTTTTTCCTGGTTCAGTTACGACATGCCTCATAATCAAAGCTTAATGGAGCGGTCTCAGACTCATATTCTCATTAGAATATGAGTATGACGAAGTCAGGCTAGGTCGAACATGTATGAGCGAATCATTCCGGTTGCCATTTTACAAAATTGGACGTTTTCAAAACAATTTCACCCGAGTGCATCGACAGGTGAGTTGAAACTCATTATAATATGCAAAACTGTTATCCACTCACAGCAGTGGGCGTTTACTTCCAAGTCTTCAGTGCGAAACGCCCATAAAAACCGAGCATTTTTCAGCTAGACTCAAAACTAGGGTACAAAAATAGCCTATTACTTATTCATTTTGATGGTTTTGAATGCAAAAACCAAGAGAACGTCATAATTTGACCTCAGACAACAATATAGCCTAATAAAATTTAAAAAGCCAGTTCATGACCCCTTTAAAAAGCAATTAGACTCATCACAAACTGAACCCTGCTCTGCAAACTAATGCAAATTTTCACTCTCATTACTTGGATGAGACTTTTGACTCTTTTGTTTTTAACTGAATTTAACTGAAGTAAGGGGACTGCACATAACCAAAGACTTTAAACGATGCACTCCTATTACTTATCAATGACAGAAAGAGCATTTATTTGACAGCTTATGTCAGATTTTGTTTCTGATTTGAAACATGTCGGTGTATTAGCATATTTTGAGATTTTTAGATAGGAGTTGGTCTTGCAACTGAAATAGCTACCCTGAGGTGTTGCAAATTTGGCCATCGAGTGAACGGACTTTCCTTGAGAGGGATGTTGACTTTTTATTTCATAGCAGTCAAATGTGAACCCCGCGGATTGCATGATATTAGCGGTTTCACATGCAGCGCAGCCTGAAGGAAGCCAATGTCCAACCATATTATTTGACTGATCAGATTTAAACAAACCTGAATGGATTTGCCCTCAGCCCATTGAATATTTTAAACCTCTTATTTTTTCCTGGTCTTGTAAATACCTAGTGGCTTGGTCTGTCTGTATGAAAATAAATACTTTAAAATAATTTATGCATCATATTTTTTACAGCACCATATATTTTCAAAATATAACCACTAGAGGGCCTTAAATTCATATTATACTGTACTGTAGGCAGAACCTGATTTCACCAAGTACAACATGTTCCTGGATCAACCTTTTTGTTGAACAACATTTCAATCAACCAATCAGATTTGAGGGAAAAGTTTATGTCAAGTTTTGGCTCACAAGCAGGGTCTATCATTTCCCTCTGATTTCAGGCATAACTTATGGGTCAGGGTTAGGTTTTGGGAGGTTAGGGAAATGGGTTCGTATTGACTAGAAAGTTGATCCAGGATCAACAAAATATCTTACTCTGCAAATCAGGATGTGCGTACTGTATCCTGGGCTGAGTGCAATTTTATCAACCAAATTAAATATTTAATTAGGATAAGTCCTGTATAAATGCTACATCTAAAAGGATCCCTTCATTTATATTCCAAGTCTTTAGCATTTGCGTAGACAGTGGCTTGCATTGGCCTGAGCTTCTGAAGGCATTTCAACAGCTGTCTATGATTAGATTCAAACTCTTTGTGTGTCATAGTACCATTAAGTCGAGTGGCGTGTTAATCAGGACACACATTGTGCACTTCCTGACAGAAGGATGTGCAGTGTAGCGTCCCAGCCTCCATGGCACAGACAGCTGATGTAAATGAACACCATTTCAATTAGAGGCTATTGTGTTCAGTGTTGGTGGATATTGGCGCATATCATTTTTGCTTTCTTATTTTACCTCTTGATTTGCTGTCCTCTGTTATTATTCCTCTCTTTCCATCTCTCTCTCATCCTTCCACTTCTCACAGTTGAGATGACTGCAACTAATTTTTGACAGAAGTCAACAGATGCACCTAATTTTGAAATGTTTCAGATCAAAGCAGGACAGTGTACATCAGAGCAGTGGGGACAGACACGGTGCAACAGAGACGGAAAGAGCAGATAAAAAGACAGAGATAAAGTCCAGAGAAAAGGTCAGGAGGAGAGTGAGTAAACGGATGGAACAGCACGTCCCAAAGGGGTTGTGCTTTCCAAAAAGCCTACAGTATTAAGTACAGTGGTTCGTTGTCGTACAACAACCCACTTGTCAGTTATTAAAGGGTTAGTTCACCCAAAAATGAAAATTAAGTCATTAATTACTCACCCCATGCTGTACCAACCCCGTAAGACCTTCGTTCATCTTCAGAACACAAATGAAGATATTTTTGATTTAATCTGAGAGGTGGATCACTCCTACATAGACTTCCTAAGGGACTGGCACTTGACAGCCCATAAAGTCATTAAAGAAAATGTTTAAATATTCCATGTGCCTACAGCGGCTCAATTATAAGTTTATCAAGCGACGAGACTACTTTTTGTGCGAAAAAAAACATAAATAATGACTTTATTCGACTATTCCATTACTTCCTTATGGGCGCATGCGAGAACTGAGATCAGGACGTTCTTCTTCGACTACTTCTTGTTACCGGCTGCTCACCGCTTAGGAGTATTACCGCCACCTACCGTATAAGATGATGATCCATATATAAGGCGCTCCTGTCGTTTTTTGAGAAGATTAAAGGCTTTTAAGTGCACCTTATAGTGCGGAAAATACGGTAATTGAAAAGCGTATGTACAGCGCGCATCTTCCTCTGCTTG
The DNA here is from genome assembly GCA_030378365.1 of Hybognathus amarus. Classification (NCBI taxonomy): domain Eukaryota; kingdom Metazoa; phylum Chordata; class Actinopteri; order Cypriniformes; family Leuciscidae; genus Hybognathus; species Hybognathus amarus. The sequence goes on along the minus strand of JAQIUQ010001082.1, from coordinate 455,683 downwards.
TAAACAGAAAGTTTTGCACTTCCAGCTATATCAGCACATCATCTTATACGGTAGGTGGCGGTAATACTCCTCAGCGGTGAGCAGCCGGTAACAAGAAGTAGTCGAAGAAGAACGTCCTCATCTCAGTTCTCGCACATGCACCCATAAGGAAGTAATGGAATAGTCGAATAAAGTCATTATGTTTTTTTTCACACAAAAAGTAGTCTCGTCGCTTGATAAACTTATAATTGAGCCGCTGTAGGCACATGGAATATTTAAACATTTTCTTTAATGACTTTATGGGCCGTCAAGAGCCAGTCCCTTAGGCAGTCTATGTAGGAGTGATCCAGCTCTCAGATTAAATCAAAAATATCTTTATTTGTGTTCCGAAGATCAACGAAGGTCTTATGGGGTTGGTACAGCATGGGGGTGAATAATTAATGACTTAATTTTCATTTTTGGGTGAACTAACCCTTTAAGGGTCACGATTTCCATTGAAATTAATTCACAATCTTGAACTTCGAATTAAAAAATGGAATCGTCGATGCTGCCACGCCCCCATGTCACGTCCGTTCGGCTTGCCAAGCGGAAAAAACGAGCGTGTCTGATGGTCAACCTCCTCTAACTTAAAATAGCTTAAGCCATTCAAAAGATAGCATGGCAACTGCAGATGCAGGAGACCCATCAACAGAACTTGACCCCCCTTTCAATGAAGTCGCATGTGTGGAAGTTTTTTGGACTTCCAGTGAGTTATGTTGACAATGTTCGTCTTCAAAAAAGCCACAGTTTACAGACATTCCAAGTCTCGCGGAAGTTCCGGCAGTATCCCGCATATTGATAGCGGCTCCCTGATGCACGCAAATTAGTTAAAATCTCCCGGAATCTAAATTTAGCGAGCAAGTGCGAGAGTGCATGCCGAGACTGTGCTCAAAACTGTTTTGCACGTGCAAAAGTGTAAGACAGAGAGCATCCTGATTGGCCGATTGATAAAAAACGAGAATCGAACCGTGACCTTAGAATCGAAAATGTAATCGAATGGAGGATTTGGAGAATTGTGACACCCCTATCGGTTATATTAGAAATTTTTGTCTGTAACGCATGTCAGAGGAGGCTGACAGCATAAATGCGTGTTACTAAACTGAGAATAGATATTCAATCTTTGCTGCCACATCATTTTAAGCTCTTTTGAAGGCTGAAGGATCCTTGGAAGTCAGCCTTCCTTTCACATCCTTCACTCAGATTATTTTGAAGGATGCATTCTCAGATGCATCCTTCAGGTCCTCCAATCACGCACGACCCATTGCATTGCATACGACCAATGATAAAAAAAAACATTGACAGCTCAGCTAACCAGAATCCATCCAAATTCAACATCATCGTACCTTTATGTGGACCCCAGTATTAATAAAATAGTTCTATTTCTTTGTCCATTTATCATCGTCATGAAGGGACAAAGAGATGCATAAAGCTTTATCTGATGTGATGCATGAAATATCAAACTTCATCTGGCCTCTGGGAACACAAGCTGCCGGTTGCTACCAAGCTGATAAAATGAATGTGTTTTGGTACACAGTGTCATAATAGAGGGCACATGCTCACAAAACACTTCAAAGGCAACACAGAGAGAGACTTCTGGACCAACCTTATACATTCAGGATGTTCTGGGGTTTTAATGAAAAAACACAGTGAAAAGGAGAGGGGCATGAACTACTTAGGAAGCCAATGCCAGTCTGTGTGGCATCCCTGCTGAGAAGAGAAGGGCAGACAGAAACCTGTAGACTTTAGAAGATATTTACCTACTCAAATCTCAGTTGCTGTTTTAAAATAAAGTGCTCTTGTTCTCTGTCTATGTCAGCAACTAAAGAATTATCTTTAATAAAAACCAGAAACGAAAACTACACAAACAAACGTAATGTCGATGAGAGATAATGAACAGAAGGCTTAAATACACAGGGAATGATGATTAACGGGAACAGCAGACAGGTGTGAACTAGAAACCTTGACAACTAATGATGTTTTTAACATAGGAAAACCAGACATGGCCTGCATTCGAAATCACATACTTCCCTACTGTATAGTAGGCGAAAAACAGTATGTGACAAAAAAGCATGTTTCCAAATTTACAGTATAAAAGAGTAGGCTTATTCACCATGGTAAAATGAATCATTTTAATGAATGCAATGCATGTATAGATATATCCACAAAAAGCTAATGACCCTAAAGGAGTAGTTCACTTTTAAAAAACTTTTGCTGATAATTTACTCACCCCATGTCATCCAAGATATCCATGTCATTCTTTCTTCAGTCGAAAAGAAATTAAGGTTTTTGATGAAAACATTCCAGGATTTTTCTCCATATAATGGACTTTAATGGGAACCAAACGGTTCAAGGTCCAAAAGACAGTTTCAGTGCAAACTGCAAACTGTCCAAAGGCTTTAGACGATGAATAAGGGTCTTATCAAGCGAAACGATCGCTCATTTTAAAAAAATAACAAAGTTTAAGTTTTATAAGGTCAAATGGTCACCTTGCTCTGTTCTGTGATGCGCGTTCATGACTCTCCTGTTCGAACTCGTTCATCAAAATGAACGAATCTTTTCCTGAATCAATTCGTTCATTTCGTTCGTTGAATAAACCAAATGACACAAAAAAAGATTTGTTCATTTTGATAAACGAGTTTGAACAGGAGAGTCACGAACGCGTTGTTTTTTTTTAAATGAGTGATCGTTTTGCTTATTAAGACCCTTATTCATCGTCTGGAATCACTTGAAGCCCTTTGAACAGTTTGTAGTTTGTACTGAAACTGTCTTTTGGACTTTGAATCATTTGGTTCCCAGTAAAGTCCATTATATGGAGAAAATCCTGGAATGTTTTCATCAAAAACTTTAATTTCTTTTCCACTGAAGAAAGAAAGACATGGACATCTTGGATGACATGGGGGTGAGTGAATTATCAGCAAAAGTTTTTTTTAAAAGTGAACTACTCCTTTAATACATTTCAGATAAAAACAGTAGATTTTATAGAGCTAATCAACATAAATATTGATTTAATAATTGATGCCATAATTATTAATAACTACCATTTTAAAGAAATGTTTACAGAAAGACCAAATATTGGTAATTACAAATGTTAGTATATATATACTAATCTAAAAGTTGTCCACACTATTTCTTCTGCAACATCATCGTGAACTTTAGTAATGATACGTTTTGTAAACTTCTAAATTATTATGCAAATTGCAAACATATGAGGAGACTCTTCGCATGAGAGACCCACAACTAGTAGATCAAAGTGCTACCACGTTTCTCTCCGAAACGGTAGGAAATTGAATTAAATTGAATGTGGAGGAATTTATCTATCTGTGACTGTGGCAGTTTAAACTGTGACATGATGAATGTAACTAACCAACAGCTGTCTGTTAAAGACACAATTATGACGTAGTATGTCCCAAAGTTTTTGCTACACACTCAAAATGTACTTTTCTCCATAAAAGCAGTACATCTTTACGCAGCACATGGCTAGAGACATAAGACAGTGACAATCAGCAGGCTTATCTGTGATTGCATGTGTGTATCAGACATGAAGGCAGCAGGGGGCCGGTTCCCCCACATGTGTGCCGGCAGATCTGTGGACTTGAATACTAAGCATGCGGTTCTGATTGTGCATCTTCATGTCATGACACATCTTTCGTCATTTTCAATTGTGGTAACAACTCTGATGATGGAAAGACACTGTCCACTTCTTCACACATTTCCTATCACAAAAATATTACAAAATAATTCACTTTGAACACTTTGTAAACATTTGAAAAGTGCAGGCTAATGTTTGTCGGATTCAGTTGTGAATGGGCCTAATTTCTAATATGCATTTCAGCTTTCTGCAAATGTGGGTATACCTTGGTGTAACATTTTGTTTTATTAAACGTTCAAGACAAATAACATTTGTGTGAAATACAAATTATTCTGACATAATATAAACTTAGTATGCACTGTAAAAAATGCTGGAGTGTTTTAACACAAATTTGGGTCAAATATAGACAATCCCAAATGTTGGGTTAAAAATGTAATTTAAACATTTAACCCAATGGCTGAGTTTGTCCATATTTGACCCAAAGATGGGTTAAAACAACCCAGCATTTGTTAGAGTGTGACAAGAACAAAACATGATGATTTTGATATTTAATACATTTTAGTACAAATATTTTATTTGATGCCCCAAAGCATGATTTAAAAGCATATTTAGATCTTCTTCATTTTGCAAACAACACTATAGTGCATTATTTTCCCCATTGCAAAAAAATCAAATAATGTCAGTAAATAATAAACAGCAGAGTGTGTCATTCTTGTTTTGTAAAGAAATTTTACAAAAGCAAACAGTGTATAATGCGGCCTGTTTGTTAATGTTTTTAGGCCATTGTTTTAGTGACAAAGTGAGTTTGTTGGTTGACAACCTTTGCTGGTGTTATGGAAGAAAAAGTTGATTTGAGACATGAATGAAGTGTTTAGTTGTAGTATTAGTGCTGTGAAAAACTAAAAGTAGGTGAAAGAGATTTGAAAAAGTGATCCTAGTGTGTCCTAGCAATTGTAAAAAAAAGCATATTTTGCTTAAAATCATAGTTTTTTAATGTAACTGCAATTGGATACATCCTGATGGCATTCACACCTTTAAATTGCTGCATTGTATGATTTTCTCACGTGAAATATCATCTCCACTCCCACCTAACATTCCTTATCTCACACATTACAGTGTGGTCCAGTGCGTAACTCCTGTGAGAATCGTTCTTTATCACTTTAGCACTGTCTGGTGGCTTACATGATACAACTGAAATCTCGAATAGCACCCTTAGTATGATTCAGTATCATTTCACCATATCTCATGAGCCAAAGTGCTTAAATCATCCGTTGCACTTCGAAAATCAGTTGTGTTTCGTGACTTTTTTAGAATGAGCCTATATTGCTCGTCATATTGCATATTTTTACACTTGTTGTACTGGAATACTTATCTGGCAGCCATTAATCTGTGACACACAGCTCTTGATGAGTCTGAATGTCTCATCATAGACCGATTTCCTTTTGCTATAGCAAATCCCCTGAAGCATTTAGAGCTCATTGTGTTCACACGCTCTCTTGTTGCTCAGAAATTGTAACAAGTAGTAGAGGATTTGCACAGCGGGTGAAATTTGATGAAAAACTGGCTTATAATTGCAGTGAGTTTAAATAGCCCTCAATAATCCTTCTGTAGAGTTTAAGACATCACAGTTTCAAAATAAAATAGAAACATATCAAACATCACTCTTTTATGAATTACAATAGAGAAGTCAGTAATTGTAGGCCTATCCCTTAAAACTCATCTTTGATCACCAAAAAGACAATTCTTCATGCCTTAAAATAGCTTGATCTATGAATACGCGAATTAGCCCCGCCTCCCTTCACTCATGCCAGCTCGGGGATTTCTTAGCCAACTTACTGTGGTAAACGTTGCACAATGGTATAGTATGGCTCTTTAAAACGTTGGACATATAACTGCAATTAATATGATTAGCCTTTTGGTTAACTATGTTATCAAACAGCTAATAATGTGTTGCTAATGTTATGCAAACTATTGCTGTGTCCGATATCACCCATTACTCACTATATAGAGGACTATATAATGAGCTCGCCATTTTGTAGCGCTGTCCAAATGTATAGTGATTATTATACCCTATATAGTCCACTCAATGTATCCCAGAATGCATTTTGAAAAGTAGTGTACAAATGATGGTCACTGAACCTAAGCCCTACATACCATCATGCATTGCGCTGATCGTAAAAATAAGTTATAATCATGTGTGGAGTAGCGCATTATAACAAAAATGGCCAGAAATCACTTTTAGTTTTTAAATTTTGGAGAAATAAGCTCAATATAATGTAATGTATTTATTTTTTAAATCTATTTAGCCCAGAGCCGGCTCGGCACCAGCTGACAGGTGATGTAATCAACGGCGCCGAGAGACGATCGAGTAGTGTCCGAAAGTGGTGTTTCTATCATGCCGGTGAGCTCACTATATAGTGCTCTGCTGTCTACCCCCAACATAGGGGGTAGGGAGTAGTGCTTTGAGTGGAGATTTCGGACACAGCAATCGTTCCCGTTCACCATCTCAGTCTGCCTTCGAACAATCATCAGAAATGCTTCGAACAATACAGAACGTCAGTGGAGAAAGGCACAGTTCATAATAACATCGTAATCAGATCAAAGGTTCACTGGATAAATGCAATGTAGGCGCTGTGTTTTTAGATCTGAAGAAGACCTTTGACACAGTAGACCATTGTACCTTATTGCAGAAATTACAGCAATTTCAATTTTCTAATGTAGCTCTGTTATGGTTTAAGTCCTGGAGGGTAGAGAACAACATGTGAAAGTAGGAACTGTTTAATCCAACCAAATGACTTAGGAGTGCCCCAAGGGTCAGTTCTAGGACCGTTGTCGTTTTCAATGTATGATGATCTCCCAGATTCTGTCCACTCTGAAACCAGTCATCTCTCTAAAACAGGCAATTAAGATATTTGACAAGACTCAATTGGACTCAAACTGCAGAGCAATATTAACATCTTTACCAGAAACCTTAAACAGTGGCTGAAATCGGGCCAAAGTTGTTCCCATGTGTAAATGTTCTTTGTCTTGTAATGGGTTTTTATCTGTTGTAAAAGCCCTGATGGACAGGTGAAAATGAGCACATGTGCTATTACACTTAAAACAATGCATCTGGTTCGTCCAATGTTATTGTTATGTCCATATCAAATAAATAAAATAAAAAAGTAATATATATACCATACACCCTCAGCTAAATATACCCGATTTTTCATATTAACAAAACCTGGCATCTCTTAGAGACTCCCTGCTAGTTTGTTGTAATTGATATGCTAAAGCCCGCCCCCTCATGACGTGATTGGTCACAATGTAGTTTGTGACGTTCAGAAACAGCAGCTATTTCAAACCGCGTTTTTGAGACTGTATTTGTTCCCTGCCGTTTAAAAGATAAAACACTCAGCAATGGTGTTGGCTTATGAATTTGCACATGGTTTGTCTTAAAGCTCATTGAAAACACCACAGACATACTTGATTTTCACCACTGGGGGGCTTTACGTTAGAATTCTTATCTAGAACAACATGAATGTAATTGGTATTTTGTCCAGGATTTGGTGTCTTTTGAGATATTGAGAAAGGTTAACCCAACATTAAAGAGATTGAAAGTCTTGTCACAGATAAAAATGTGCCTACAGGGCAGTAACAAAATACACATGCACACACACCATGTAATCGCTGTATCGAATGAAGGAAAAGAGCTGGAATAGCAATAATTCCATACTGTGAACTTTCAAGACATATAAAACACAGGGTGACAAACAGAAAAAGGAAAAAACTGTTATACAAGTATAGTATGTATATGTGTGTGTGCTTGTGTATGTGTCGTGTGTGTGCGGTGAGAAAAAGAGTGGTGAATAGTGGAAATGTCTACAGAAAAGCAGAGGTTAAGCAATCAAAGCTCCTTAATCGAGAAAAAGGTGTCAAAGTGAAATGCCATTTGAGAGGGCGGGTGAGAGAGAGAGAGAGAGAGAGAGAGAGAGAATAAGAGGTATTCACAGTGAGGATGCACACATACAGTCTGTGCTGGCAAGGACAGCACCTCATCTTTGGAGATTGTGACGATGCAGATTCAGCCGTGGCTGGTGTCGGTGTGATGTGACAGGAGACTGAACCTGAGGTTTGGCCATGTCTGAGTTCAGGTCCAGAGTGCGCTGTCGGAGAGCAGGTGTCCGTGCCGCTGTTGCTCTTATCGGACTCCTCCACCGCTCCCGCAAACGGTGTGAGAGACAGAGACTGACGGAGACGGACAGCCAGTGGTGGGTGAATGTCATTCGAGGTTGTATATGTCCGTAGCCTATGTTGTGGAGAGGGCACGCACGTGTATGTGTGTGTGTGTGTGTGTATGGGAGAGAGAGGTCAAAACATTCATATGCATTATTTAAGTTTGTAGTCTATGGTTCACAGATCAGTTTTAGGATTCTGTAACAGTAAAGTTTGGCTGGAAATTGAAACTAAATGTTTTGGAGAATTCTAGCTGTTAATGCCTACAAGTCCTGCACACTTTATAAGCGAATTGTGCTTAGTGATTTGAAATGCTATCTGACCAAAAACAAGGGAATTTTGAATAGCTTTATGATTTTATAAACAATATAACTAGTAGTAATAATTGTGATTAATGTCAGAAAATCATTCTTGAATAGAAGTCATATTTTGCTCTTGTAAATGATTGATTTTAAAATATCGACTTATAATTTGGGCTGTCAAACGATTAATCGTGATTAATTGCATCCAAAATAAACGTTTATGTTTACGAAACATGTGGGTTCACTGTGTATAATTGTTTTATATATATAAATACACACACATGCTTGTATATATTTAAGAAATATTTTCATGTATATAGATTTATATATAATTTATATTATATATAAATATAAATATTTTATAAATAAATGCATGTGTGTGTATTTACACATATACAAAATAATTACACACAGTGCACCCACATATATTACGTAAACACAAACGTTTATTTTGGATGCGATTAATCGATTTGACAGCCCTACTTATAACATTATATTTCAACATAACTTTCAGAATCAAAATTAATTTCCCAGCAGATTGATTAATGAATATTTATGAGGAAATGTGCCATTCTGTAATGGAGAGATTAAGACTGTCAAATAGACAGACAGATTTCTTTTGGCTGTCAACATGTAGTGCTACACTTGATTATTTTATTCGACAAAAATATATTTTGTGAAATTATGAAATGACCCAGTCACTCTTGCTGAGTTGTCCAAGAAAGGTGTTTTCATGTTGACTAAATTGACAGACAATGTGAAGGTGTTCACATCTTTTCAGAGGTGTTCTCCTGGATGTGTTTATTTCATTTTGGTGCCAATTATTCAGTATATCTCTTTGTGATTTTTGGAACAAATATGAGCTAAACTAGACATTTTTATATACGTGTGTCTAGTACAGACTAGATTTATTTGTGTTGAGTATGTGAGAGAAATATCTTGTCAAGCATAATGAACGATACGTCACTTTCAGCCTAATATGAATATATTGATGGATTTATGGGATCTATTTACAGAGAGCTTATGAAGGATTGGTTGGGTATTTTTAGAGCCTTGTTCATTTCTCTCTCCATCCTCCCCTTGCTCCCCCTTTCTGTCTGCTTCTCTATCCGTACCTCACTTATGAAGAGGAAGGTAGAAAGCGATGGGAAATTAATCTTGAGCAGGAGCCTCTAGATCCTCCACCTGTCAGCCTCCTATCTAGAGGGCTCATTTAAAGAACAAATTGCCCATCTTTGGCCCATTTTTTATTGATGATCTTGAAATCATGCGAGGGTCAAATTGGAGAGGTACGTTCCCAAAGAGCAAAAGGAGAATGAGGCAATAGGCTTTCAGTGAGGATCCTGTCTGTGTGAAGATGACACTGCAGACCACCCATGAAATTCAATAGTCAGCTTTTAAAGGTGCACTCAGCATATTTGCTTAAGTTTTCGCTGATCAAAGCATCATGTAAAGGCAATAGTTTTCAGTCACTGTTAAATTATTCTACCAAAAAAATAATAATTATAATACCAATTAAGGTTAGCATTTTAAGTGTATTTACATTCATTAGTGACTGTATATTTGACACTTTAAAAGTGTGTAATGGTGGTGATGATGTCACTGTGTTGCAGGAAGCAGGAGTTGCTCACCATCTCCAATGTGCCCCTGGACGACTGCCCTCCATCCCCCTAGAACCGCCCCTCCCGCCATGAAGGTAAGCGGCACGTCTGCTCGAGGGCCTGTTATGATTCAGCACTGAAAGGGGATTTGCTCAGAGCTTACAGCTGCATAAATGCATGGAGTCAAGCAAAACATTTCATAAATAGTTCATTATAAAGCAGCAATTATTGACTTATTTGGTTCAGGCAGATAACTGACTCATTTGGTTCAGACAAGACCCCAGCATAAACCTGTAGCTGGTGATGTACCCTACTTACTCAGTAGACCATGACTTCAGACAACATCCCCTAGGTAGTTTATATGTTCCTCAGGTGGAAGAAAGGAAAAGCAAACTCTTGTTTGTGTAGTGAGTAGAGCCAGACCGATATATCGGCAGACCGATATTATCGGCCGATATTAGGCATTTATTCGAAAATATCGGTATCTGGCAGTTAAAATGGCCGATAAATTAATATTTCAAAAATTAAATAAAACGGACGAAACACGCTTGAACCATGACATGAGTGTTGGAGTTGTATAGTTTGTCCACCAGAGGGCACTCTACACCGTCCCTGTTGGCAACACTCTTTGAGTTGGTCACGAGACGTACATTGCTTGAATAACAATTAAAAGAACATCCCCATCAGTTCTCTTAACTCAAATAAGCATGACAAAATTTGACTATCATGTCCAGTTTTGCTGCTGTTAAATAAGCCAAGAGTGAAGCGGAATTAGCTAGTAATGATTACGTTACGTTGTTACAGTGTAGTTGCCTGACTGTCCTTTTAACTTTTGACAATGTGACTGAAGTATTTCTTTAATTGCGCCTGACAGTTATAGCAATGAGACGTATCGAAAATGTATTACAATTTGCATTATGACGTTATCCATTGCTTAATTATGGCTCATCATAGACTAGCTAACCGCAAAGCTAGCTAATGCCACTATCATCATATCAGTCTGTTCTGTTGTGACAATAAAAGAAACACGTTTATTTTTATAACGCATTATCATATTATTTTAGTTAAAACTCATAAATAACTACAAATAACTAATGTTAGGGAAATCTTTTAATGTTTTGTTGCCGCATTACTGAAAAAAAAAGTATCGGCCGTTATATCGGAATATCGGATTTTAAAACCAACAAATATTTGTATCGGTATCGGCCTTCAAAATCCTTTATTGGTTCGAGCTCTAGTAGTGAGATTCATTTTAGTTATGTTCTGATGTGAACATAAATTACATGTTCCAAACTGCCACACAAAAACAACTAGACTATTACCTACTGGATATATAACATAAGGGGTACCAATACAGAACCCTGAGGAACCTCACAAACTTTTATTTTTAATTTTTTTTTAGATTAGATTAAATTTTAGATTAAAAAAAAATTATCTAAGCATGTTTATTACACTTTGTCAGATTAACTTGGTCAGATTCATTGATATACTGTGAAATCAGCCGCTACAAACTTGTTGACCTGTAATATGAAGTGAAATACTTGGCATGGTATATGTTAGCCTAAAGATTGAGCTCTGTTTCTTTTTCAACAGTCTACTCAGTTTTTTGACGTGCTGGAAAAGATGGAGGTAAGAAGTGAAATCCTTTTGATAGTATGATTTATATATGATATAAATATTTCAGGATTTCCCCATTAAAGTAGATAGGGCTTGGTCTGGATGTCCGAAATAGCAGCAAAATGGCCGTTGAGTGAACAGACTTTCCCTCAAATGAGTCTTTGATGCTTTCTGTGCTTCTCATGCTCATCACTCCTCCACTGTCAGTTGCTAACACTGCAACCTTTTGACCCTGACCCCTTAGCAGGTTTCTGAGGTGGAGGAAAGCAGGCCACAAAGAGTGAAGGTCAGAGGGTGTGAAAAAACTACAAGATTACACCTCAGCTCAGTGCTTGTCTGTGTTTCAGACTTGTTGTATTTTCAATGCATGAGATTGGCATTCTTTAGCCCTGCACAGATGGCTCACAGGTTTTATCCACTTCAGATCACCCTGACAGACCCTAAAGTCTTATTGATTAACGTCATTGCTAAATTTTAAACAGTTTGTTCTTTGCCCTTTAAAGGGTTAGTTTGATGTGTATGTGCACTGGAAAAAATTAAAACATTTTAAATTTCCAAACATTCAAGTTAAATTTAAAACATTTTTTTAAATGGCTTACAGGCAAAATAACAACAAAGGCAACCACTGAAGATACAATCCTACGCTCAAATGCATGTTTATTCAGATTGTTCAGACAGCCTCAAAAAAAAAATTGTTGCAAGCATGACTGTGAAGCATTGTGTGGACTGCATGTATTTCTCATATAATGGGGTGTGTTGTGAGATTCATTTTAGTTATGTTCTGATGTGAACATAAATTACATGTTCCAAACTGCCACACAAAAACAACTAGACTATTACCTACCGGATATATATAATATAAGGGGAACCAATACAGAACCCTGAGGAACCTCAAACTTTTTTTTTTCTTTTTTTTAGATTAGATTAAATTTGAGATTAAAAAAATGAATCTAAGCATGTTTATAACACTTGTCAGATTAACTTGGTCAGATCCATTGACACACTGTGAAATCAGCCGCTACAAACTTGAAATTTAAATTTAAAACATTTTTTTAAATGGCTTACAGGCAAAATAACAACAAAGGCAACCACTGAAGATACAATCCTACGCTCAAATGCATGTTTATTCAGATTGTTCAGACAGCCTCAACAATTTTTTTGTTGCAAGCATGACTGTGAAGCATTGTGTGGACTGCATGTTATTTCCCATATAATGGGGTGTGTTGTGAAAATCATTTTAGTTATGTTCTGATGTGAACATAAATTACATGTTCCAAACTGCCACACAAAAACAACTAGATTATTAACCAACTGGATATAAATAAAATAAGGGAACCAATACAGAACCCTGAGGAACCTCAAAAACTTTTTTTTCTTTTTTTAGATTAGATTAAATTTTAGATTAAAAAAATTAATCTAAGCATGTTTATAACACTTTGTCAGATTAACTTGGTCAGATCCATTGACACTGTGAAATCAGCCGCTACAAATTTCAAACTTGAAATTTAAATTTAAAATATTTTAAATGGCTTACAGGCAAAATAACAACAAAGGCAACCACTGAAGATACAATCCTACACTCAAATGCATGTTCATTCAGATTGTTCAGAAAGCCTAAAAAAATGTTAGTTGCAAGCATGACTGTGAAGCATTGTGTGGACTGCATGTAATTTCTCATATAATGGGGTTGCATGAGCTAAACATATTCCTCATATCACGCTTCCTGTTATGGCACAAGAATCATTCCAAAGCACTGCTAAGATGTCCATTTATCTTATATTTATATTACTATTACTGTACCCCTCCAGGATGATTACATCCCATACCCACGGATAGAGGAGGTACAGCAATTTAAGTCACCTGTTATTAATAATTATTTCTAATAGCTTTTTATGTGAGGTCTGTGGAGTGTGTATCAGACGTCAGTCTCTTTCTATTTGTTTGATTTCTCTTTCTAAGGTGTTACAGCGGGGTGAGCCATACCCTCAGGTCATCCTGCCTGAGTTCGGTGGTTACTGGATTGAAGATCCTGACACGCCTGCCGCCATTCCGAATTGGATGAATGGTTTCTGTGATGATGAAGATGGAGAAGGAAGGAATTCAGGAGAGTTTGGCTACGCACTGGAGAGTAACTTCGCCATTCGTGCATACCGCAAGCACTTTATTGGCAGGGTGAGAGCTCACATCAATATTGTGGTGTTATACCTAAATGGACCATCAGACAAAGGCCTTCGGCAAATATTTGTGCAGAGATCATTTTAAACGGATCATTCAATGTCAGAGCTGTGATAATCGGCAGTCGGTGTGTAATTTAACGCAGTGTTCATGTTGGTTCACAATTAATCCGCTTTCTCTTATCTGCCGGTCTCAGGAACATCTGAACTTCTACTGCACGGCCAGTAACCATGGCAACCTCGTACTGTCCCTCAGACACGAGGAGGTGAAGGAGCAAGAGTACCTGCACATCATTCTCAGGTAATAACATCTCTTTCATACATTCTATGTGTAATTACATGATTGGCACATTTTGAAACGCTTGATTGCAATTTTCTATCAATTTCTGACTCGTTTAGGGCTCCATCGAAGACAGTCTATGACAGGATCTCTTTGGCAGGCTTGACTGAGCTCCCCAGTGTCCCTCAGTTAGCAAAGGTAATGATTGTGTTCTGCACAGATGGCTCACAGGTTTTATCCACTTCAGATCACCCTGACAGACCCTAGTCTTGTTGATTAACTTTCTATTTCTAAACACTATGTTCTCTGCCCTTTAAAGGGTTAGTTTGATGTGTATGTGCACTGGGATAAAAATAGACACATTTTATTTATCCAAACATAATTTTTAATTAATTTTGCTTCCCCTATGGACCTTTGATGTTATCAACATCGCAAATCTAAAGATTTTTGGTTTTAAAACACTCATTTTATAACACTATATTTTGTGTAATGTTACCTTGGCAGTAAATTACAAAAATGAGTCAATGCTGCTGCGAGGGTGTTTCTAATACAACTGCTGCGAATTTGATATCTTTCTCTCTTCTGACTGCTGTAATCAATCTCTCGATGGTGTGCCTCTTTTGAAAAGTAATGGAAATGCCAATGCAGCTTTTTTTCTTTTGCTTTTAGAGCAATTACAAAATTACAAAAATGTGGCCTTTTCACCACTGCAGAATTTTACACAGCTATGCCGACGTTCGCTTCTGAAAACCCCAGAAATGTTAAAAGGGTCCATTGTTTTGTGAATCTGTCTCTATGAAATGCATCTTTGCAAATATGCTGTTATTGAAGGATGGAGGAGTTTAAAGTATGTTATTAAAAATATATATATATTGGATATGACAGTAAACCCATAACCCGTGTCTGAGTGGAGTTTCTCATTTTGCATGCAAATGTGGCATTTCTTACAGACACATCAACAAAAAACAGACCATCTGTTTGTAAGATTCAGACAGAGGGTGGAACATATTTCTGAAAAACAATATTATATGCTTTTTTGAGTGTTTTTATGTGAGTGTGTTTGTCACAAAATTGTAACATTATAAATTACATACAATATTTATAAAATGATATGACCTCTTTAAAGAATTAAATTACGGAACCGTAATAGTCATGCTATTACCTACTGTAAGTGGCTTGACTAAGTTTGTGTTTTTGTGATGTCATTGTTTCCCCACTATAGCTACTGTGTGAAGACATTGTAGGTCTGAGATTTAGTCCTGTGCTGTACCCAAAGGTGAGTGCAAAATTAATGTTATGTTTTCATTATAAATATAGTAGTTAAATTGGGGTGAATATTATCATTCCTTCTTCCTCTTCCTCTTTTTTTTCCTCTGCTCTTGAAGTCTAAGGCAGTCCATAGAATAGCTTGCTGGAAAATGGTGAAATTTGCAACATGTATAGAGCACAGACTGAACATTAACCACAGAAAATGCAATCCCTCTAGCGCCACCAACTGTCCAAATTTGTTATTGACTCAATATTACTGTTTTAAAAAAAATTGAATTTTTGATTAAATAAATGCTGCCTTTGTGTACAAAAGAGACTTCATTCATAAATAATTAAATTCATTTTAATTAAATAATTAAATAATTCATTTTTATATTTAAATGGTGTTTATCTCTATTTGTTTTTATGAAATATTTCATAAACACAATATTGCTTATGGCTAAATATAAATTTTTCAGGATAAAAACCTATTTCACATTTTGCAGAATGTTTTGTACTCAGTGTTGTGTGTAACGCGTTACAACTACTTTTCCGGGAAAACGTTTTTTTTTTTAAATTTTACTGAAAATTTGGTAACGAAACGTGGGTCTTTTTTAATTCCATGAAACGTTACTTTTCCCAGGGACAGATTTGACAGAGATCTCCATCATTTGACAGATTTGATTGCCATAGTGAACGCCAAAAGAGAGAAATGCACATAATGGATTACATAATCAGAGAGTAGCCTATTTGTGACAAAGGTCAGAAGTCCTGTTATGATGTAGATTTTTTGAGGTGCACTCTTGTCATAAATTCATCGTCTTAGACCTTTCCAACGA
Organism: Hybognathus amarus; assembly: GCA_030378365.1. Classification (NCBI taxonomy): domain Eukaryota; kingdom Metazoa; phylum Chordata; class Actinopteri; order Cypriniformes; family Leuciscidae; genus Hybognathus; species Hybognathus amarus. The sequence continues at coordinate 439,800 of JAQIUQ010001082.1, read as the reverse complement.
TATATAGTTTGTCATGATTTGATTAGGATTTAATTGTAATATAGTGAAGTAAACTAGTTCATAACCGCTAGCGGGACTTAAGAGATAAAAACTATGTTTTGCATTGGAAATTAAACTTCAGGAGCCGGTCAAAGCTGCATTGATGAGGAGCTTATTAATTGTTTGACATTTATCTTTGTTTATTCTTGTTTTTTTGCAGGGCTCTCAATTAATAGTGAATTATGATGAACATGAGTTAAACAATACCTTTAAGTTTGGTGTCGTCTACCAAAAGTTTGGGCAGGTGAGAAAATGATTGTTGTTTGTGTGCAGTTCACTGACCATTATAAATATATATATATATATTTAAAAAAAAAGGTTCTCAAGGACACTTCAACAGCATTCTTATCAAGCTCCTTCAATCTGAATCACCAAAGCAATAAAACCATAAAGCTGTTGCCATATGTGAAGTATTTTATCTGTTATACCTTTGCTTCCTGCTGTTTTCTTCATTGTTTGCCAATCCCTGATGTCTCCTGACTCTCTGCTGCCCACAGACCTCAGAGGAGGAGTTGTTTGGGAACAGTGAGGAGACTCCAGCCTTCACAGAGTTCCTCCGAGTGCTGGGAGACTGTGTAGAGCTGCAGGACTTTAAAGGGTAAAAGAAAACGGTAACACTTTAGAATAAGGTTCATTAGTTAACATTAGTTAATGTATTTACTAACATTAATGAGCAATACATCATGAGCAATACATCTGTTACTGCATTTGTTCATCTTTGTTAATGTTAGTTCATGAAAATACAGCTGTTCATTGTTTGTTCATGTTAGTTCACGATGCATTAACTAATGTTAACGAGATTTTAATCAAGTATTAGTAAATGTTGAAAATAACATTAACAAAGATTAAAAAATGCTGTATATGTGCTATTCATCATTAGTTCATATTACCTAATGTAGTTAACTAATGTTAACTAACAAACCTTATTGTAAAGTGTTACCAAGAAAACATTAAAGAAAGGCTGAAAAACTTAGGATGTGTGGATATATAAATGCTCTGCAAAGGACAACATGATTTCTCTGCATCACAAATACTTGTGCTTTTAAAGGGTTAGTTCACCAAAAATTGAAATTATGTCATTAATGACTCACCCTCATGTCGTAAGACCGTTCATCTTCAGAACAAAGTTTAAGATATTTTAGATTTAGTCAGAAAGTTTCTTGTCCCTCCATTGAAAATGTATGTACGGGAAACTGTCCTTGTTCAGAAAGGAAATAAAGACATCATCAAAGTAGCCATGTGACATCAATGGATTAGTTAGAATTTTTGAAGCATCAAAAATATATTTTTGTGCAAAAATAACTTTATTTTGCATTGTATTGTCTTCCGGTTGTGCTGTCAATCTCCGTTCATTGACGCGATGATGTGTCTGGTGTGTCCGTGTATTCGGGTTCAAATAAACATGGCTTGGCAAAAAAATGCAAGTCTTCCTCTGTGTCGAAATCTTTTAGACATGTTTCACAGCGTTCGTCTCCCTCAGACTGTAAACGAAGCTCGGGCGCACCATATAACACGTCAGCAGCGTCTTACGTCATCAGCATCATTGAACGCAGATTGACAACAGAACCGGAAGAGAACACAATGCTGAATAAAGTTCGTAGTTTTTGTTATTTTTTGACCAAAATGTATTTTCAATGCTTCAAAATTTCTAACTAACCCACTGATGTCACATGGACTACTTTGATGATGTCTTTATTTCCTTTCTGGACAAGGACATAGTATACAAGTATACCATACATACATTTTCAATGGAGGGACAGAAAGCTCTCAGACTAAATCTAAAATATCTTAAACTGTGTTCCGAAGACGAACGGAGGTCATAAATGACATAATTTTCATTTTTGGGTGAACTAACCCTTTAATAGCCTACCTCTGTATGACATATATCCAGGTTTCGAGGAGGTTTGGATGTGTCTCATGGTCAGACGGGGTCTCAGTCGGTCTACACTGTGTTCAGAGGGCAGGAACTCATGTTTCACATCTCCACCAAACTACCCTTCACAGAGGGAGACATGCAGCAGGTGCTCCTGATTATAATTATGATTGAACTCTAGGGACAATCAGTAAGCTGTCACAGTGTGTAAATCATTACACGTCATTATTTTTCCCACACACAGCTCCAAAGGAAGCGGCACATTGGGAATGACATTGTGGCTGCAGTTTTTCAAGAGGAGGGCACACCGTTTGTGCCTGACATGATTGCTTCCAATTTCCTCCATGCCTACATTCTGGTTCAAGTGGAAAACCCTGGAACAGATGACACCACATATAAGGTTTGTCAGTGGAATTTCTTATTTCTCACTTTACAATAACATCCCATAATGCATTAACTACAATTATTACACGGCTCTGTGGAATACTTGATTCTGATTGGTCAATAGCACCATCCAGCGGTAAGTTATTCCCAGATAACAACCGCTCAAAATAGATAACGCAGGCTCATCCGGGTCACTGAAGTCAGCAGCGCTATACGCCTGCTAGGAATAGTTTTCATAGTGGAAGTTTTTGTATTTGGTGAGCAAAAAGTATTAAATCTCAGTTCGAATACATTTTTTGTGTACAGTTATTTACCTAAGAGATCGTGGAACTCGATCTCTCTTGTTTCAAATGCAGCTGCTGCCATTTTGTAGCCTACACTGTTGGATTATGACATACAAACTGGTACGGATTTAAAACAGTTTTATCTGAAGTCAATATATCTTATCCCCATAATTATTTACGTAGCGAAATGCTGTGTAATAAATGGCATGACTGTATACCTTATGTCTTAAATGTCTGTCTAGTTTGAACTTGCCTCGCCAACAACTGCTCTCCGCAGAAGCTTTGCGTTCAAACACATAATAAAATATTTTATAAATTGTATAAATTGTATAAAATTGTATAAATTGTAAAAAAAATTTATAAATTGTATTTATATGATGCAGGTGTCTGTCACAGCACGTGATGATGTGCCACATTTTGGCCCTCCTTCTTCCAAATCCGCCCATCTTCAAAAAGGTAAATTAGTACACCACTACATCTGCCATACTGAATCATTTAATCAGTATTTTTATCTTGTTTTCTATTCAGAATAGAAACATCTTTAAACTAGGGCTGTCAAATGATTAATCACGATTAATCACATCCAAAATAAAAGTTATTTATAAAGTTATATATATATATAGTAATATATGTGGGTGCACCGTGTATAATTATTTTATATATATATAAATACACACATGCATGTATATTTAAGAACAAATATTTATATATAAAATACTTATATAATATAAATTATATATAAATCTATATACAGTATATACATGAAAATATTTCTTAAATATATACAAGCATGTGTGTGTACATGTGATTGGATGTGGATGTGATTGGATGTGATTAATCATGATTACTCATTTGGCAGCCCTACTTTTAAACCAATATCAGTTTACTTGAAGAAAGTTGCATAAGTCTTTTTTTGTGTGTCTTTTTTAAGCATAAATCTAAGTATATTCTCTGTGCCTTTTTGCTTAGTAAATTGATCTTGTTTTGTGGATGATGTAATATTTTTATGGCTAAAGCATAGGAAATACTGATTAGGCAGACAGTTTGCTGTCAGATTATTGAAGGACACATTAGGTTATTGCATGCAGGATTTTGTCACGTCATTGTCTTTTAAGGCAGTTCTTGCATATTTGTTACATTTGCGGTGTCATTCTATTCTCTCTTAGGGTCCAGAATTCAGGGAGTTTCTGCTGACTAAGCTGATCAATGCAGAGCTGGCGTGCTACAGGTCAAACCGATTTGCCAAGCTTGAGGTGAGGAAACAATAGAGCATCCTTTATTACCGCATTACAGTCCTGATGTACGTATCAGGCCTTAGCTGTTCAGTTTCTGCTTTGCCACATCCTTTGAGTGTTTAATCATTATATTGTATTGGGGGTCTCAGACCCAAACGCACTTTTAATAGCTTAAGAAAAAAAAAAAAGCTTAAATAACTTGATTCTTCTTTTCTTTTCCTAGTTCTACCAAACATTAGCATGATAACTCTCTCAAACGACCTTCTTTAAAAGTGTTACATCTTAATAGGAGGTCATAGAGACTTCAAATTTCAAACATGAATTAAAGTATTACATTCTTTTAAAGGAGTAGTTCACTTTTAAAAAAAACTTTTGCTGATCATTTACTCACCCCATTGTCATCCAAGATGTCCACGTCTTTCTTTCTTCAGTTGAAAAGAAATTAAGGTTTTTGATGAAAACATTCCAGGATTTTCCTCCATATAACGGACTTCAATGGGAACCAAACGGTTCAAGGTTCAAATGAGAGTTTCAGTGCAAACTGACAACAGGCGATGAATAAGGGTCTTATTTAGGACCCTTTGAGTTATGACTCGAAAAAGATTTGTTCATTTTGATGACGAGTTCAAACAGGAGAATCACGAACGCTCATCATCACAGAACAGAGCAAGGCGAGCATTTGTGCTTGTAAAACTTTAACTTTTTTATCTATTTTTTTTAATGAGTGATCATTTCACTTCATAAGACCCTTATTCATCTTCTGGAATCGTTTAAAGCCCTTTGAACAGTTTGCACAGAAACTGTCTTTTGGACCTTGAACCGTTTGGTTCCCAGATGAAGTCCATTATATGGAGAAAATCCTGGAATGTTTTCATCAAAAACCTTAATTTCTTTTCGACTGAAGAAAGAAAGACATGGACATCTTGGATGACATGGGGGTGAGTAAATTATCAGCAAAAGTCTTTTTAAAAGTGAACTACTCCTTTAAAAAAACCCATCTAATCTTACTGACCTCAAACTTTTGAACAGTAGTGTTTGTAATAAGGGCCTCTGGGACCTCAAATGTAAAAAATCAATCTCAATAGTTAACTCGTGTCATGGTTTGTGTTTGTGTGATAGGAAGAACACGAACAGAACTGCTAGATAACCTTCATAATGAGTTACACAAGCACACACAGGCGATGCTGGGTCATCCGCTCAGCGCAGATGAAGAGAGGATGGAGAACGGAGGACATGGAGGAATACTGGAGTCTATTAGGGTAAAGTCAAAAAGATCAACCGTTACATTCACATGGGCAAACTATCCCTTTGACGTCTTTTTGTCTGTCTCAGCGGGCGATGCGTGTCCGCAGTCATTCTATGGAGACAATGGTGGGCTCCCAGAAACATGGCCGCTGTTCTTCGGCGGGAGGGGGCGTTCCCACAAGCCTGAGTGGGGTCGAGCCTGATCCACGGCAATACTGAGGCTGCTAAGTCTCCTCTGAAGAGCCCGGTGAAGAGACGCTCAGGGCTGTTCCCACGGATGCACACCAGTATGGATGGACAGCCAGAGCGCCACACACGCAGGTCTGACAAATACACAAAAATAAGCACTTACAGATCTGTAATCAGTGTACATATAAATGATAGTTCAAATAGGCTCAAATATGATAGTTTAAAAATGACATGTCTTGATATATAGCTAGTCAGTCAAACTTTATGATGCTAAATATTTGTATGTATACAAATTGCATACGGTGTATTATATATATAAAAAAACAACTAAATTAAATAGTTTAAATGTACTAAAGTACAATGTACAATAAGTACTATATGGACAAAAGTATTATGTTTTTATTAGGGCTGTCAAATGATTAATCACGATAAATCACATCCAAAATAAAAGTTTTTTTTTACATAATATATCTAGGCGTACTGTGTATAATTATTTTGTATATATATATAAATACACAAACATGCATGCATATTTAAGAAAAAAAATAATATTTATGTATAAAATATGTATATGTATATATAATATAAATTATATATAAATCTGTATATAGTATATACATGAAAATATTTCTTAAATACACTACCGGTCAAAAGTTTAGGGTCGGTAAGATTTTTTTATGTTTTTAAAAGAAGTCTCTTCTGCTCACCAAGGCTGCAATTTTTTTATAAAAAATACACAAAAACACAGTAATATTGTGAAACATTATGACAATTTAAAATGACTTTTTTATGTTAATATATATTCAAATGTAATTTATTCCTCTGAAAAAAGCTGAATTTTCAGCATCATTACTCCAGTCTTCAGTGTCACATGATCCTTCACAAATCACTCTAATATGATGATTTTATGCTCCAAAAACATGTATGATTATTATCCATGTTGAAAACAGTTTTTTACATTTTTATTTCAGGATTCTTTGATGAATAGAAAGTTCAAAAGAACAGCTTTTATCTGAAATGGAAAGCTTTTGTTACATTAAACACTACCCTTTAAAAAGTTTGGGGTCAGTAAGAATTTGTATTTTATTTTTTGGGGAAAATAAATAAGAAATCAATACTTCTATTCATCAAGGATGAGTTACATTGATCAAAAGTTACAGTAAAGACATTTATAATGTTAGAAAAGATTCTAATTAAATAAATGCTGTTCTTTGAACTTTCTATTCATCAAAGAATCCTGAAATAAAAATGTAAAAAACTGTTTTCAACATGGATAATAATCATACATGTTTTTGAAGCATAAAATCATCATATAAGAGTGATTTGTGAAGGATCATGTGACACTGAAGACTGGAGTAATGATGCTGAAAATTCAGCTTTTTTCAGAGGAATAAGCATGTGTGTGTGTATTTATATATATAAAATAATTATACACAGTGCAACCACATATATTTTGCAAACACAAACTTTTATTTTAGATGCGATTAATAATGATTAATCATTTGACAGCCCTAGTTTTTATGTCATTTTAGTGTCCTATGTGATCAGAGAAGTCTAGATAGCGGTCATCTCTCACAGGAAGTGAGATCAGAGACGTCATCCAATCCTAGCTCTCCAGAGATCCTGATCAATGAGAGGTAAGTTTCACCACTGGTATTCAGTAAATTCATACTCTTAATAGGTACTAATACTTTCTTTATTTTGTCTCTCCGTTTACAGGCCTCCTCTCAAGCTGAAAGAGGCCAGTGCAAAACCAGATATTTCTCGTTCCTCTTCTAGCACCAGCAGCTTCAGTAGTGCTGCAGGAGACCCAGAGACTATGGAGGAGAAAAGACCGTAAGTTAATGTGTCTTCAGTATGTTAAAGTCACCATCAAATCAAATCGACAATTCTTATTTTTTATGGAATATTGCCATATTTATTATAAATAATTTGTCCGTGCACATGATCGATGTACCCTGGTAATCTTTATTCAAAATAACTTTCCACTCCCTCTTGCAACAACAGCAATAACAAACCACAATATAGTATGTCACAATTAGGAAAAAAGATTATGGCAACTTCCGTTTCATGCTGACTTTATGTGTGTTGTGTCGTGTTCAGAGCATATCTCCAGTCTCTCGCCCGTATTTGGCTCTGTGAGCACAGAGGGACAGGGTGCAGGAACACCAGTCATTATGTGCCGCAGTCCAACAGGTATCCGAGACTCTTTCTCATATTCAAACTCTGAATTTAATATTAGCAGCTTAATGTATCATTTTCTGCTTATCTCCCTACTAAAAGATTTTAAGAACAAGACTTCACCCAGAACCAATCTGAAGTTTCGCTTTTACCAAATTGAGCCAGTCCACTGCTGTAAGACTTCATTCGTTTATGACTTTCATTGTTTGTCATCCTCTGTAGTGTGTTTCCATTTGGTTGTGTGTTTTAGTGTGAGGAGTTTTACCACTGAAAGTTAACTTTGAAACTCTAATTCACAGGGACATTAGCCAAGAGAATGTCAAAGACAACCAGAACCATTGTGAGTATGCGTGTTACTATTGAAATTACAGTCATTAACACAAGTAGGGCCAGATTTTACTAATCGGGGGCAAATTAGTGTGAAGTGCAATCCATAAAAGCACAGATGGGAGTGGAAGGTTCTGCTTGTGATCTAACGATCAAATTAAAGGAAACAGATGCAGCCGGATCATTTCCATAAGGACAAACACAATCTACCAAGAACAGTGCAAATTAGCGTCTGGTTTAAGACATGCTTTTATTGGTATAATGGCGAATATTAATAATTAAATAATGGCGAATCACTAAACTCCAATAAGGTCAGCCACAAAAAAATAACCTTTTCGGTGCTAATTTTTCACTGCGTGTCTTTAGTAAATCCTGACTTTTTATCCTGGTTTTTAAACTTTTTAATCCTGGTTTTTAAACAGCAAAAGAGAGTCTGCACTGGAGCAAACTGTAAATCTGGCCCATAATCTTGCAGGAAGAGTACATCAAGCAGCTTTTTTACTACTTATTTTATATAAAGGCTGGTCATTCTATAATTTTCGGTTTATTTCATAACAGTGAATGATAATTACATTTTTCGAACAATTTTCTTATTTTTATTTTTATTCATTAAGATAAAAGAAAGCATACTATAATCTCAAAAATATTTTGTGCAATTTTTGCAATGTCTGGTTTTGAAGTGAGGTTGTATTGAGTTTAAAATAATGGATTAAATAATGTTATAGCATTATCCATATTAAAGAAAATTTTATGTTATTTGTAAACCTATTTTTTGTAATTTTCTTTCAGATTTAAAAAAAAAATCAGATTTAAAAATTATCTCTGAACTTCTCCTTCTGCCTGTGGCTATGGAAGAGGATTAGGGCCAAGCAATAATAAAAATAATAAAACCATCTCGAGATTAAAGTCATTATAATGCGAGATTAAACTTGTTCAATTTCGAGAAAAAGTTGAAATACAATCTTGAGTCATTAAAGTAATTATAATGCAAGTTATTTGATTCAGCATTATAATGCGATAATATAAAACGTTATTTTCTACATTTCATTTTTTTTTCTAAAACACAACGACTTTATTCTCGAAATTGAATGAGTTTATTCTCAAGATTGTGTTTCAACTTTTTTCGAAAATTTAACAGTTTTTCTCGAAACAATTACTTTATTCTTCGGTATTTAATGAGTTTATTCTCAAGATTCTATTTTAGACTTTTTTCTCGAAATGTAACAAGTTTTTTCTTGAAACACAACAACTTTATTCTCGATATTTGATGAGTTTATTCTAAATGAGTTTAGACATAGTTTTTTCCCCCCTATGATTTCCAATATTTTTAGAAACCTTTAAAGATACATGGTTTTGTTCAACAGTTCAACATACATATACATATATACATACTGTACATACATACATATGTATATATATATATATATTTTTTAAGAGTGAAAAAAATGGGTTTTAAAACCGTCCTGCAAAATTAGACCAGACACATGAGTTAAAATTTGGGGATGACTCTCCTATTGAATTCCAGTGGAAAAAACCATTGAATATTATTCATTAACAGGGGTCCTCTGCAAAATCTCAAGAGGGCTTTAGGGTGATTTGAAAGTATTAAAATGAATAAATTATGTTTAATATATTAAAATACTAAATTGATTGTGGTAAATTTATCAATACCCCCAGTTTATGTAAAAAAAATGTAATTAAAAAAAAAAGGCGTGACCAAAAATGTATAATCTAGTACCATCGGAGTTATTGATAATGGTTATTTGTGGCACAGGCTCTGAGTATATCTGTAATGGCCTGTAAAAATTAATCTCATAAGTCATAATTCTATGTCATGTTATTGTCAAAATAATGTTTTTTATTTGGTATTTACTAACACCTTAACTCACCATCTAATTAGAAAAGCAATGGATCAGCACCGAAGATCAGACACTGTTGGAGAAGAAGGAGGGAAATTAAAGAGGGACACATCACTCTGAACATCACAGGATGAAGCACTTCTCCTCTTATATCTTATAACAGGTTGTCATCTGCTGCTGACCTGGCACATTTATTGATTTTGCACATTTTTAGAAAGTCGTTCACTGTAAAAGAGTTAATAAAATACTAACTTATACAAACTGGATTAGTAGTTCAATAATAGTAAATATTCTCACTCAATAATGATAATAATAAAATTAAAATTAAGGGTTTTTTTAATTAACAAAAGTTCCCAGCTCCTGAATCACTCCACAGTATTTTGTGAACATGTTTGAATGACGACCCAGACTGGATATACATGAGTTTGATGAAACTGACCACAGTGGATATTCATTTTACACATTTCATTACCAAATCAGTCACTTGTCTTTGAGAAATAAAATGTTAGCACAGCATTGGCTTCCTTTGTAAATCTCAAACTTGTTCAATTCCTTTAAAAATATTACCTAAAATTGTTTGGAGATGTAATTACTGTGTCCCCTGAAGAGTTTTTTATAATATATATTAGGGAAAAAATGAGAAAACTGATTGCTCTTATGTGTATATTTATTGTGTATATTCATTGAAGGAAATGCAGAAGAATATTGTCACAAATAGCTCAGATGTGTTACATGTGACAATTTAAGAAAGACTTTTCCATTCTGTTTTTAAGTCAAATCATTTTTTGTTTCCTTGCTTAACAAAACGAGCAGTGTTAATTTATTTCTTTATGATTGTACTGATACACATGTAAAGGTTTCTGGTAACACTTTACAATAATATTTCATTAATTAACAACTTTAGTTAAGATGAACTAAGACTTATACTTCTACAGCATTCATTAATCTTAGTTAACAAATATATATAACAAATGTTATTGCTCATTGTTAGTTCATGTTAGTTAATAGCGTACATTAACTAATGAAACCTTATTGTAAAGTGTTACCAGGTTTCTGTATGGAAATTTTGATTTTGTTAAATAAAATATTGTGTTTTTTTTTTGCAGTGGTGTTGATTCCATTTTAACATCTGTTCTATTCGTAGCTTCTCTTCGCCCCTGAATGTCTAACCATAATGCACTGGGTCTCTTACCTCTTTCTTATAATCTGATGAACAGTGATCTATGACAGTATGGACATGCAGTGGCTGTGGCCCCAAACATTACTTGGATGATTAAGCCACATTCAAAACTGTATGAATGTCATTAAGTAAGGTGGTAAAAATTACACAATGTAAACTGCAAACAAATGATGCAAACAAACTTGAACTATTTTATTACATTTTTTATCTGAACTTTTCCATAGACCCCCTTGTGACTCATGGTGACCTCAGTTTCAAAATCTAAATAAAAAATAATAATTAAATTTTATTATAAATACAAATTATTTATAATTATAAATACATACTTTTTTAAAGTATCCATATACGTGTGGGTTTGCAGTTACTACAGTTAGTCCATCAAAGAAAGTGAAATAAAACTGACGATTGCATCACAAAATGCATAGTTTATGAATTGACTATTTTTATGGCTTATTTACCTGATTATTATATTGGATCCTATTGGGCCCTGAAATCATTATATGAACAATGTGAGAGAAAGCTTATTATGAAAGCACTTTTAATACATAAGCAAGGCTAAATTAATTCTTATGAACGCTTATGTAATTTACTTTAACTGATAAATTACCATTCACTAGCAGACTGGAAAGATAATTATACTGATCCTGCTCATTAATTCTAGTGTATCGCATCTTTAATATGTAAGGGAATGTATAATAATCTACTAAGTGTAAGAGGGCGGGTCACAATCTGGCAGCAACCGTCTCTTGGCCAGCGTGTGTGTGTGTGTGTGTGTGTGTGTGTGTGTCGCGAGGCTCAAGGTCAGTGCACTTAGCACAGCTAGCGCGCGCGAGGCGCCGTTCACTTCATTGAGAGTTAGCCGTTAGCTCGTTTAAAGACTGATCATGGCGGCGGTGCGCAGCCTGCGGGTCTCAGTGAAGTCCGAAAGTGCGTCCGATCGTTCAGAGTCCGAATCGGAATCAGACTCGGATCGAGATGCCCGGGAAGCGGAGCCCATGGAAGTGGAGGAGGGAGAGCTGGAGTCCATCCCTGTTCGCCGAAGTTTAAAGGAGCTTTTACCGGTGAGATATTCCGTAACGTAGGCCTCTGTCAAACCACGGCCTCGCGTAGTACAGAATCCGGCCGTTGGTGGGGCCAATGCGGTGTTTAGTTCAGAGCGAGGGTTCGTCGCAGCACTTAGCCTGCTTCTGAAAATGTTATGGTAATGGGTTGATGGTGGGTTATACTATTTGCATAAAACATAGCGTTAGTATGTGTTTTTCGTATGATCTTGTTAAAGTAATGTGAATCTCTGGCCCAAGTTTCCTAGCAGACTAACACACTTCATTTGGCGCACTGTTATGTTTGTACTGATCAATTATTCTGATTGTATATGACAGTACGAACAACCTCGTATTTCAGATTAAAGTGACCATCTTGAATTTAAAAAATGAGGTGAAGACATTCTGCTGTATTTGCTGTTCACGTGCATCTCTGTATGATTAACGTTAACTGTTTCCACAGGACACCAGCCGACGTTATGAAAATAAGGCTGGAACCTTTATCACTGGAATCGATGTCACGTCTAAGGTAAGTGCCAGCTGAATGTGTGAATATATTATCCGGCCTAGTAATGTAACGTTACCTGTTCACCACATTTGTACGTGTTCAGGAGGCCATTGAGAAGAAGGAGAAGCGAGCAAGAAGATTTCATTTTAGCGCAGAGGAAAATCTGGCGCAGAAGAACGTTGTTCTGGACCGGGATGTGTTGAAAAAAGGTAAGAAATCTTAAACAGCTGTAGCCCAACAATTGATTTGAAAGTGACATGAAATTAAAGTCGTCCTATCCATTTACTAAAGGCGTGATATTGGTCTTATTGTAAACAATTCATATGTGCATCTTTTTTGGCATTGTAAATTAGGGCTGCAATAACTAATCAATAATGATCAATAATGAAAATCATCTACAATGAATGTCATTTTTTGATTAACTTAATCGCGTCTGTCCACCTTGCACTTAAAATATCCGCCAGTTGAAGACGATTTACAGCACTGATTAATAACGAAATTCTTATGGACAAAAAAATGCATCTAAAATAGCGGGGTAAATGCATTGAGCTGCTGTGGGATAGGTGTGTGATCCAAGCTACCCAAAACATGAGAATTCTTTATAAGCTTTAAGCTAATGCATAAACGTAATGTTAAACGTGGCTTGCCTGTCAGGCACTTTGACAGATTTGCGTGCTGTGTGCAGAATGTGTGATGTTTCCTCTGCGTCGAAACATTTTTCGGTTATATTGTTAAATGTAAACATTACAAATCCAGAGATGGTCCTCACTGCAGAACACGAAATCTAGGGGAGGAGTTGGATCCAGGTAAACCTACCCATCTCCACCCCTGATCCCTAACCCCACCCCCAATCCTACCCATCTCCACCCCCTGATCCCTAACCCCACCCCGAATCCTACCCATCTCCACCCCCTGATCCCTAACCCCACCCCTAATCCTACCCATCTCCACCCCTTGATCCCTAATCCTACCCATCTCCACCCCGATCCCTAACCCCACCCCTAATCCTACCTATCTCCACGGGCCAGTTGTTCAAAGGTAATCTGATTTTATTTTGGTTATCGGATTGGATCAAATCTTGAAAATGGGTTGTTAAAAAGGGAAAGAAGGAATCTGAAATCAGATTGGATCAGGGAATCCAATCCTAGTTTTAATCTGGATCAAACCTTCAGTTTGTGTTGTTCAAAACTTGTCAGTGGGATTTGGAAAACTTTGATAAAAAAAAAACAGGATTATCCTGATCCCAACAGGGAAGAAAATGTAGTAAAACTTTAAAATTGGTCAAATAATACATTTGTATCATTTAGTGTATACTTTTATTTATATTTTGCACTTGACTTGTGTAACCGTTGTAACAGTGATAAAGTATACATAGGCTAACAATTAAGCTATTCAGTATAGTAAAGTAAAAAAAAAAAATATCTTGTCCCCATTTGTGTTTTGTCTCAAAATAAGAAACACTTACAGTGACCCCATGTTGGCTCTTCTACCTGTTCTTTACATAGCTGGTAGCCCACATTGTGATATGTTGTCCCATTTAGAGCACTGGTAATCTGGATTTGGTAATCTTGAAAACTGTGTATCTGGATCAGGGTGATCCAGTCCAATGTTGCTTTGAAAAACCGGCATAAAAGTAAGACGGATTACCTGATCCTGGATAGGAAAAAATGGGATTTCCAAATCCGGATCATTTTGATCCAGATTAAATGTTTTGAACAACTGGCCCCATCACATTATCCCTAACTCCACCCCTAATCCTATCCATCTCCACCCTGATCCTATCCATCTCCACCCCTGATCCCTAACCCCACCCCTAATCCTACCCATCTCCACCCCTGGATCTTGTGTGCTGCAATATTTCCATTTGAATGCTCTTCTTGACAATGACAATGCTCTTCCTGTAATACTTGTAAGGGCAAAGTAAACCACAGGGGAACCACCTCCAAAACATTCGGAACAAACCTAATTAGACCCTAGTGTTGTGAAAATATTGATATTTCTATATGTAATATAAAGATATTGAAATACTAATTTTCTGCAGTATCAATTCACCGATGCCAGCTGCAGCTCTCTTCTCTCCAATAGCAAAGTGACACACCCCTGGTCTCATTCGCTTCAGTTAAATAGTGCTTGTGTTATGCATCATTTGTCTTATTCACACACGTTTTGCACTCACATCAAAAGCGCACACCACTGATTTACTGATTACTGTGGCAATGGTGTACCGATAAGTGGCACGCACATAAAGCCACCTCTCAAACAGCTTGTGAGTCGCAAGTACCAAAAACGAGTGGCTTAAAATATAGTGCACACGTTGTATGAGTCACTTTACCACTCTGTATTTCCGTTGTATGGAAAAGAACAGTGTGAACGTTCTTAATCTCTTTGTATTCCACAGAAAAAAAGTCATACAGCTTTGGAAAGACATGAACATTTACTCATCATTTACTCTCCTTCAGTTTTAGTAGACTTTAAGCTCTTGTGGTCTGTGTACTCTCTCTTTCAGCGATCCAAATGTGCGTCTGGAAGCCCTATACATGGCTGGAGTTGATGACATGAGCACTCAAGATGTTTTTGGCTACTTTAAAGAGTATCCACCTGCCCACATCGAGTGGATCGATGGCGCTTCCTGTAAGTAGAGCCTCATGGATATTATTACCCCAATGCCATTGTTATACATGTTGAATGCATCCAAATTCTGAATTGAAAACAGGTAAAGTTTTGTTTAAGGCTGGATTGTGTTGCTCATAGTCAAATCACACTGTTTCCAGGCAACGTGGTGTGGCTCAGACGACATCACTTCAACCAGAGCTCTCATTAACTTGAGTCGGATGCCAGACAAAGAAGAGGTCACAAACACCAACAGCTCGAAACCCTCCGTACTTCCAGTCCAGCCGGAGAAAGGTTTGTCTGTCATGTTTATTCATCATCACCTTGATCTATGTTCTTAGTTTTGAGAAACAAAACTGTCACACCATTGCTGAACAGCTCTGCGAAGCCGTGGCTCTGATGATGATGATGATGAGGAGGAGGATGAAGAGGAGGAAGGAGAGGTCGATGATGAAGATGAGGTGGTGAAAGTGGATAAGAGCAGGAGCAGTGATGGCAGCGAGGGTAAAGCTAGCGACATTGAGGAAGAGACAGAAAAGAAAACACAGGACACTGCAGAGGTAAACTGGTCACATCTTTATGGTAGTTTTGTTTCGTTGTTTTGTGGGGATGTACCTTATATTAAATCTGTTGATCCTAGGCAAGCCTGCTGTCTCAAGCAGAGCGAGAATCTCTCCTCCGGAATGATCTGCGGCCTACAACCAAGCCCTTCAAAGGCAACAAGCTGCTCTTGCGTTTTGCCACCCAAGGTGAGCAACATACTTAAAGGAGTAGTTCACTTTAAAAAAAAACTTTTGCCTGATAATTTGCTCACCCCCATGTCATCCAAGACGTCCATGTCTTTCTTTCTTCAGTTGAAAGAAATTAAGGTTTTTGATGAAAACATTCCAGGATTTCTCCATATAATGGACTTTACTGGTAACCAAACGGTTCAAGGTCCAGAAGACTGTTTCAGTGCAAACTGTTCAAAGGGCTTTAAACGATTCCAGGCGATGAATCGTTTATCAAATGAAATGATCGCTCATTTAAAAAAAAAAAAAAACAACAAAGTTTAAATTTTATAAGCTCAAATGCTCGCTTGCTTTGTTCTGTGATGCGCGTTTGTGACTCTCCTGTTCGAACTCGTTCATCAAAATGAACAAATCTTTTTTCGTGTCATTTGGTTCAGTCAACGAACAAAATGAACGAATTGACTTGGAAAAAGATTTGCCGCAGATTTAGAGTCACAGCAGAACAGAGCAAGGTGAGCATTTGAGCTTATAAAACTTAAACTTTATTTTAAAAAAAATACCAATCGTTTTACTGGATAAGACCCTTATTCATCATCCGGAATTGTTTAAAGCCCTTTGAACAGTTTGCACTGAAACTGTCTTTTTGACCTTGAACCATTTGGTGCCCGGTAAAGTCCATTATATGGAGAGAAATCCTGGAATGTTTTCATCAAAAACCTTAATTTCTTTTCAACTGAAGAAAGAATGACATGGATATCTTGGATGACATGGGGGTGAGTAAATTGTCAGCAAAAGTTTTTTAATAGAAGGAATTGTTAAAAGCTCTTTATTAGTCGAGAGGTGGATTAGTCAATTGTTCCTCTTTCACACCAGAGGAACTTTTTCATAGTTCCTATTAGTGTTGTCAAAATGTTGAGTACTTCGGTACCAAGTTCGATACTAAAAATTTAAGCGATCACGGTACCAAGTGCCAAGTGGTACCGAATACCCGGTCAAACCCGGATACTGAATGTCACATGCATGCACGAAGGGCGTGAAGTTGCGTCCTCTTTCATGAAAAGCAGCGGCGCTGCTGATGTGGTTTCTGTGTATACTAAACAGCAAAAAACTAATGGTGTACTAAGGACGACTCTTGCTAGCTAATTCCTGTAACCACCCGTGTGGAAGCCCCTTATGCTGATTACGTTGATAAAGTACAGACTGATCTCTGGATGTTAACACTCTTAACTGCTAATTTTCTTCAGATGACAAAAAGGAGTTGGGTGCAGCTAGGAGAAGTCGGTACTACATGAAATATGGGAATCCAAACTATGGCGGCATGAAAGGCATCTTAAGTAACTCTTGGTAAGAAGAACTTGCCTGCAAAGAAAAATTTAATAAAAAAAATAATAACTTTTATTTAGTATAAATTGATCAAAAGTTACAGTAAAGACATTTATAAAGTCAAATCAATCCTGTTCCTTTGAACTTTCTGTTCACCAAAGAATCCTGTAAAAGAAAAAAAAGTATCACGATTTCCACAAAAATATTAAGCAGCACAACTGTTTTCAGCATTGATAATAATATGAAATGTTTCTAGCTGCATATCAAATATTTAAATGCAAAACAGTATTGTAATTTGTATTTCACAATAGTACTGTTCTTACTTTATTTTTGATCAAATAAATGCTGACTTGAACATAAGATTCTTCTTTTAAAAATCTTTCTGATCCCACACTTTTAAATGGTAGTTTTTCTGAGCCATTTTTGCAATTTTACTTCTAACTAAATGGTTGAAGTCCAAATTCTTCTTGGGGTTACTTATTAATTTTCGTGAATTGTCCATTTCTGTAGGAAACGCAGGTATCACACACGGAGAATACAGCGTGATGTTCTGAAGACCAAAAAGCCTCTGATTGGAGACAGTATGGGACACACTCCACCTTACACTCATCGACACTCTGGTAAATCTCCTGAAACCATAAACATCGTTGTCTTATGTTTGTTCTTTGGTCAGTAATTTGAGCTCTTTCTCTTATCAGCTGACCTGGTGAATTTGCCAGAAGAGCCTATAGTGGAAGAAGAAGAGGAGGATGAGGATGGAGAGGAAGACATGGATGCTGATGATAGAGTGGTAGAGTACAAAGATCGGGGGAAGCGGGGACACGGCCCGTGGAAGGAGC
Organism: Hybognathus amarus; assembly: GCA_030378365.1. Classification (NCBI taxonomy): domain Eukaryota; kingdom Metazoa; phylum Chordata; class Actinopteri; order Cypriniformes; family Leuciscidae; genus Hybognathus; species Hybognathus amarus. The sequence continues at coordinate 421,953 of JAQIUQ010001082.1, read as the reverse complement.
GCGTGCGCAGTCGCTGAGGAAGCCCGTCGCCCGCATCTTCAGATTCAGATGAGATGGACTACGATCTGGAATTGAAAATGATCTCAACGCCTTCTCCTAAAAAGAGCATGAAGATGACCATGTATGCCGACGAGGTTGAAACCAACCTTCGCAGTCTCCGGTGAGTCCAATTATTTATCCTTTGGATGTAAATGTTGCCTTTGTGCTGAAAAGATTTCATGAATTTGATTGTCTTGATAGTAATTGCACATTTTGTCCCTTCCACTTTCCTAGGAACTCCATACGGACCGAAACAAGTAGCAGTGTTAGGAGTCGCATTGGTGGTGGTGAAAGAGAAGGAGCAGGAGGAGGAGAAGGAGTAGGCTCGTCCAAATCTACATCAGACAAAGTGACCGATGTGAGGCAGTTACTGGAGGAGAAGAGGCAGGGACTCTCTCAACAGAGATCACGGCCCCCAGTGGCTACAACCGTCAAGACTGGTTAGTTATTGAGAGATAAAAACATGCAAGTTTTAAATTTAATGTTTTGTTTTAAGATTTATATTATATATCAATATGTTATTTTTATAATATATTTAAGTCATTTTGCTGTTTGCTGCAGTTTGCCCCATAATTGAGAACCACTGATCTAAAGGTCTCCCACAAGTGCTTAAAAGTGATGAATTCTATAAGGCCTAAAAGCATCTTTAATGGTAAAAACAAAAGTCTTAATTATTGTTATAAATGATTGCATGTTCAAAGTAAAATGTATATACTAAACGTTAACTTTTTATGACGGTAGTTTAGTAAAAAAGTTTTTTAAAAAAAAGAAGCATTTTTTCCCTTCCATCCTGTAGCCTACTCGTGCATTTCAATATTATAGGCTATTATTTGTGCATAAACATACCTGGTTATAGTAAACATACCATTTGTTTGGTGTATTTGGTCATCTTTGCTGCAAGCTTACAAGAGCATATGTGAAGGGGGACCCTAAAATATTTTCTTGGGAAAAAGGGGGTCTCAGACCAAAAAAAAAAATCTAGATGGTTGTAAGAGTGCATCTGTTTGTTTTTTTGTTCTTGATGTTATTGGTATTTTGGTTACACAAACTCTTTCTGGCATTTCATTCAAAGTAAACTCTTGTGGCTTTTCTCTGGGCCGCTTTGTCACAGGAAGGTCTAAGGAAAATGAAGACTTAGATTTATAGATTTCAGTTTATAGATTTTACTCAGTAACGATGCAATAATCTATATCATATAGATATGCATCACATAATATCAGATGCACTTATATATTATTAATATATAATATAAATTTCAGTGCCTATGTATATATTGAATATAATGTCTTTAAACTATTTGTTGTTGACTGCAGTCAAGTAAAATAATCTTAAGATACATGTTTTATTTTGATAGTTCTTTATGGATACAAGCTATTAGATTTATTTGTGCAGGTCTTAATATTAGAAATATTATAACATAACATAAGCAGATGAATTAAAGTCCAGGACATTGCTTAATAAGTTTGACTGCTTTGAGCTGTGTGAATGTGGGCAATGAAAGCATGCATCTGTTTGTTTTACTCTTCATAGATGTGAGACAGAGATTAGGAAAGAGACCACACTCTCCAGAGAGACGTCGCTCCGTCTCTCCCGTCATCTCAGAAACGCAGTGTCTCGGAGAGAGCCTTTGACTGACGTGCGTCAGCCGTCTCGGTGTAGCTGAAACACGAGAGCCGTAGCCTCTTCTCGGAGTCCTCGAAAGACAAGAAAAGAGGTACACGTGAAGTCCCCGCTCTTCTGGTTCTCTGTACGTTATTTTATGATACTAACTAACAGTATTTGTGTTTTCAGGGGCTTGTGGAGTCGTCTCGGACCGTCTCACAAGGACAGCGGAGACGATGACGAGGCTTCTTCTCGAGCGACTTCCTCAAGAGGAATGAGGCGTCGAGATGAGGAATATGACGGAGATGAAGATGACAACGAAGAGGATGACACTCAGCTGCAGAAGGTGTGGGGAGCAATGATCAAGCAAAAGGAGCAGCAGTCCAACAAGATGAAGAAAAGCCGGCTGGACAACCTTCCCTCGCTGCAGATCGAGAATCAGTCGAGAACAGCAGCAACGGCTCGGACAGTGACTCCTGACTGACTCTACTGTAGGAAGAGTGGGAATGGGAGAAATGATGAATGCTGTGGAAGAGAGTTGGAGAACATTCTCTAATAGACTGGGCCAAGAGACCCTGACATGTATACCTAAACATTCCCACACTCCCACCTCTTGCCAGTCTACAAACATTGCAGATGTTCTCTTAAGTCCTCTCTCCAGGAACTGACTCTGAGGGTGCTATTCAGATCGTAATTATTATTATTTTTTCTTCATTTCAAAGAAAGGGGAGTGAATGAGTCCTCATGTTTTGTTTTTCTTCAAAAGAAAATGATTGGATTGTATTTAACACACATCAAGGGGCCCATTTTTAAATATACAGCGATGCACCAGGTTGACAGACAGTGGAAGCAGTGTGATTGGATGTCTATTAGCAGTACGTTTTCTTCATTTTGTCAGTTTGGTTGGTTTAAGTTCATGTTACATTATTATGAATGAAATATCACTGTGCATTTGAAGTTGAGAACTTTAAACTGGTATGATTTTTTTTCCCCTCTGGTCCGTGCAAGCATTTTTACACATATATGTATATTTGAAAATGGATGGGTCAGTCCTTCATTGTATACAGTCCTATGACAGGAAAAAAAATGTAGCCAATGTAATGATAATTTTCCCCAAAGGAATGGTTTACATTCCCTAAATATACGTGGTCAGTGAAACATACAAGAATAAGCATTGTATGTTGGAATAAAAGTCATTTTTTACATTGAATGGGGTCTAAAAATTAATATCATACAGCATGTCAGTGTTCCGATGTGAAAATGACATAAAAAAACATTTGATTTTTTAAGCAATACAGTATTATGTTTGTCATTTTTAGATGTAAATTTTGTGTTTTAAAATATTTATAAATTAATTGTGTGGGGAAATTGCACAGAATGATGACTTTAATTTTGAAATCGCTCGCGCGGAACCGGAAATGTTTAAGAATTGCACATACACATCCAGAATTGTAGTCAGACCTATAGACTTTTAACAACCTTTTATTCGAATAAAATTTACGTTTTACCGTTTACGTATCGTTACAGGATTGAACGTCGCTTAATTTAGAGGTCGACTGCTATTAAACCAAAGGACAGAGAACCGGAGGTGAGCGAACGGTCAGTAAGCATGTACGTTAATCAAAATCCCCTTCCACAGCCTCTTTAAATCCGCAACTTCAGCTCGGACTGAAGTTAGAGACGCTGTCAATACGTCACTGTTCTCGCAATGGACTGAATAGCATCGTTTTGGAGCTGTTGACCCATCGGGAGCTGTAATTGGTTAACGGGAAGATGCAACAGGTCCCGTACGGATCTGTGGATCGAGACAAGCCTCTCTTCCGTGTGCCTTTCACCCGGTTAGCGGTGATCACAGTGTGTCTGCCGCTGCTCGGCCTCATCGCCTGCGTCGTGCTGGCTCTACTCTACCATTACAATGACTCTACCTACACACACTGCCAGGTAAGAACCAGACCCACACACACACTCGACATGTGACCTTACATTAGCACTCTCCTCAAACCACCACCTCAGAACATATATTACACTTCTAATATTGACGCCAAAATATTCATTTTAATATTGATTAAACATTAATGTCTCGTGTGCTCCTGCTTATTTGGTCAAAAATACAATAAAAAACAGTAATTTTGTAAAATAGTATTACAATTTCGAATACAATTTATAAAGTATTTAAAAAAAATATTTCTGTGATGCAAAGCTGAATCAGATCAGTGTCACATGATCCTTCAGAAATCATTCTAATATATAATTGCTGATCTATTATAATTGTTGGAAACAGTTGTCCTGTTTAATATTTTTTTAACCTATGATATTTTTTTTCAGGATTCTTTAATTTAAAATATAGATCTTTTTCACTATATATATTTCATATATATATATATATATATATATATATATATATATATATATATATATATATATATATATATATATATATATATATATATGTGTATGTATATATATATGTATATATATATACACATTTATATCTTTTCACATATATATATTAGGGCTGTCAAATGATTAATCACGATTAATCACATCCAAAATAAAAATTTTTGTTTACATTATATATGTGGGTACACTGTGTATAGTTATTTTGTATATATATATATATATATATATATATATATATATATATATATATATATATATATATATATATATATAAATACACACACATACATGTATATTTAAGATAAAAATATTATTTATATATAAAATATTTATATTTTTATATAATATAAATTATATATAAATCTATATACAGTATATACATGAAAATATTTCTATACAAGCATGTGTGTGTATATATATATATATATATATATATATATATATATATATATATTAATTGTACACTGTTTACCCACATATATTATGTAAACAAAAACTTTTATTTTGGATGTGATTAATTATGATTGACAGCCCTTATATATATATATATATATATATATATATATATATATTAATATTAAACAGCATAACTGCTTCCAAAATTATAATAACTGAGTAGTATCAAAACAGCATATTTGAATGATTTCTGTAGGATTATGTGACACTGAAGACTGGGGTAATGATGCTGAAAATTATATGTTAAATTATATATATATTAAAATAGAAAACCATTATTTGAAATTATAATAATATTTCTCAATATTACATTTTTTCTGTATTTTTGATAAAGTAAATGCAGGCTTGATGACGAGCATGAGAGACTTATTTCAAAAACATTAAAAGCAGTCATGTTTCCAAACGTTTGACTAGTGTTGCACACACACACACACACACACACACACACACACACACACACACACACACACACACACACACACACACACACACACACACACACACACACACACACATATGTATATTTATTGTAATGTAAAGTGTTGTCAAAAATCCTTTGCAGGTTCCCAACTACCTCCCGTCCATCAGCGCAGCCATCAGTCTGACACCAGAGCGCTACATCTGGCGTTTCAGCATCGGCCTTCATTCTGCCCCTCGCTTCCTGGTAGCGGCAGCATATTTCAGCTTTTACCGTGGACGCTTTCCAGGAGGCTGAAGGAGCAGCTTTTGAGTGTCCTCGCATTCCTCTTAGCTTTAAGTGAAAATGTCGGGCTGCTTCTGCTCACTTACGTGTCCTCCACCGAGACCTACAGTAAGTGTATTTTTGGACAGAAGCCCTGAGTCCTGTTTCACACACACACACACAGATGCAGGGATGCTGAGAGCTCCTGCTGGATCGACAAATTGGGGTTGTTGTTATATTGTTATTGATTAGTTAATTTAATGTGGTATATTTAATAGTTGGAGATGCAAAAGTGCTTTTTTTAAACACTTCAAGTTTTTACCTGTGTTATGGGGAGAGTATGACAGCGAAAACTATCAAGAAATGTTTTACCCCAGAATCTAAAGGAAAACATAAGAAATTATATTTTTTGAGGCCCATAAGAAAAATGATATTGTTCATGCTGAATATAATTTTTTTAAATGTTTTTTGTGTCTATTCTAGTGCAAAAATATCTCTGTATTTTAATGCAAAATATCATATCATTTACATTTAGTTTTAAAATTTGTATTTGAAAAGCACAGATTTAAGTACACTTCATAACAGTATTTGTTTTTCAAATAAGTCTCACCCAAGCATTTTTATTTATTTATTTATTTTGACAAAAATAATGATTTGAAATAATATTTTAGTAGGAATATACTCCCTCAGAAATCCTTTTCATATGCCGATTTTTATTTTTTTATTTTACTTTTGAAAAATTGTTGAAATTACAGATATTATTTTTAAATAAAAAACAGGTTTAAGTTTTCATGCTAAATATATTTTTAGATTTTTTTCTTATTATTTTGGTTTAGATGATTTTGGTGTGAAATATGAACTTTATTTATATTAATTTTACCTACAAAATAAGTTTGATTTGTAATGCTGTGTGTATATCAATCCACAGGTGTCCATAAGAGCGGCTTCATCGTGTTTATTGGCAGTTCTCTGTTACACATGTTGTGCACCTGCAAGCTGTGGTCGTTGATAGCGAAGAATTCCCTTAGTGCAGAGGTAATGTGTTTCTTATATTCTGGGCTTGTTACATATTTGTTATAAACATATCAGCAGAGGGCGTTATAAACCATCTCATGAGCTTATTCAACAATTATATTGCTGCAAGCCCTGTTGGAAATTCTGTTAGGATAATTGTAATGTGAATTAGGTGTTTATTTTTCGTCATATAAATGCTCTTACAGAACACTATCCCTGTGTCTGAATATAAATGCTCCCCTAATATAGTGGGCTAAACAGTATGTGAAAAGTGTAGTGCGTCTGAATTCACAGTATTCATAAAACAGTAGATGACAAGTACCCGGATGACTTGCTACTTCCGGCAAGATTCTCAAGGACACTTTACTATCCCATGAGGCCATAGGAGAGGAGTTGTGAATGGCAGAGAAGTGACGCAACTGATGTCATAGGAAAAATTATAGTGAGTACATACAGTAGTATGTTTAAACTAAATAAACATAATTTTTCTTAACGTTACAAAGCTCCAAGTCAGTTGTGGTGACTCTTCAGGCCGTATGCGGTTTCGGATGCTTCTCAAGTTTAGCCACGCACACAAAAACTGATTGGATGATGAGTATATACGTTTAACATTCAGCTGATATAAATACTTACTGTAATCATTCAGATATCACGTCAGTTGATCTTGACACCACAAGAACAGCTCTAATAAAAGGTGTTGCTCGTGCGAGTTAATGTGTGAGAGACCACAGTGTATCTTTTTATTTCTATAGCTGAGAAAGTACAGCAGTGTTGGTGTGTTTCGGGGGAAGTGGTTGCAGCACTCTGGGTTTTCACAGAACCTCGTCCCACCTGCTTGCACCATATTCACAAAAGAGAACTGATGCCATTGTGTCTTCTTTCTTCTTTTTCTTGTCTTTCTTCACTGCATCTGCCCAAACCCTCTTTGACATCAGGAGGTGAGGTCATACCGCCTGAAGCGCCGCCTCTTCCTCGTCAACTGTTGCTTCTGTCTGTTGGCTGTCTATTTCTACAGGCGACACAACAAGTACTGTGAAGCAGGAAGTAAGTGCAACATCTCGACCGTTCTGTCATTCACCCCACCCATGTTCCTCTCTGCGATTGTTCCCTTTTGAGGATTTCACGTGTTTAACATGAACTCAGAAATTGTTACCAATAATTCAGTTCTTTTGTTTGACTAGTTGAATAGTTCTCACAAAAAGTGATTATTTAATCACCTTTATGTTGTTCCAAACCAGTTATTTTTCTGTAAATTATATATATATACTCACCAAAAGGATTATAAGGAACACCATTTTAATACTGTGTTTGACCCCTTTCGCCTTCAGAACTGCTTTAATTCTACGTGGCATTGATTTAACAAGGTGCTGAAAGCATTCTTTAGAAATGTTGGCCCATATTGATAGGATAGCATCTTGGAGTGGGATGCACATCCAGGGCACGAAGCTCCCGTTCCACCACATCCCAAAGATGCTCTTTTGGGTTAAGATCTGGTGACTGTTGGGCCATTTTAGTACAGTGAACTCATTGTCATGTTCAAGAAACCAATTTGAAATGATGATTCAAGCTTTGTGACATGGTGCATTATCCTGCTGGAAGTAGTCATGGGTACATGGTGGCCATAAAGGGATGGATATGGTCAGAAACAATGCTCAGGTAGGCCGTGGCATTTAAATGATGCCCAATTGGCACTAAGGGGCCTAAAGTGTGCCAAGAAAACATCCCCCACACCATTACACCACCACCACCAGCCTGCACAGTGGTAACAAGGCATTATGGATGTTCTCATTCTGTTTACGTCAAATTCTGACTCTATGATCTGAATGTAACAGAAATCGAGACTCATCAGACCAGGCAACATTTTCCAGTCTTCAAGTGTCCAATTTTGGAGAGCTCTTGCAAATTGTAGTCTCTTTTTCCTATTTGTAGTGGAGATGAGTGGTACCCGGTGGGGTCTTCTGCTGTTGTAGCCCATCCGCCTCAAGGTTGTATGTGTTGTGGCTTCACAAATGCTTTGCTGCATACCTCGGTTGTAACGAGTGGTTATTTCAGTCAAAGTTGCTCTTCTATCAGCTTGAATCAGTCGGCCCATTCTCCTCTGACCTCTAGCATCATCAAGGCATTTTCGCCCACAGGACTGCCGCATACTGGATGTTTTTCCCTTTCACACCATTCTTTGTAAACCCTAGAAATGGTTGTGCGTTAAAATCCCAGTAACTGAGCAGATTGTGAAATACCCAGACCGGCCCGTCTGGCACCAACAACCATGCCACGCTCAAAATTGCTTAAATCACCTTTCTTTCCCATTCTGACATTCAGTTTAGAGTTCAGGAGATTGTCTTGACCAGGACCACACCCCTAAATGCATTGAAGCAACTGTCATGTGATTGGTTGATTAGATAATTGCATTGATGAGAAATTGAACAGGTGTTCCTAATAATCCTTTAGGTGAGTGAATATGCTACTATTTAAAAGTTTGGAGTCGCTGAGATGTTTTTAAATTTGTTCTAACATACAGTGAAAACAGTAATATTGTGAAATGTTATTTAATATATTTTAAAATGTAAGTTATGGCAAAGCTGAATTTTCAGCATCATTACTCCAGTCCTCAGTGTCCCATGATCCTTCAGAAATCACTCTGATATGCTGATTTGATGCTCAAGAAACATTTCTTCTTCTTATCAGTGTTGAAAACAGTGCCGCTTAAAATGTATATGTAAGCGTGAAACATTTGTTTCCCATTAATTTTTTGATGAATAGAAAGTAAAAAAAAATAGCATTCATTTGAAATAGATGTTTTGTAACAATTAGTCATTTTGTTGAATAAATCTATAAATTATTTTTTAAATACTCTTATTGACCCTTTATTTGATCTTTTACATAAAATGACAGACTGCAAAGCTGTCTAAACAGAAAAATCATGATATATCTCAAATCAGTCATCATTTCACATTAGCGATTGTTTAATTATCTGTATGAGACAGTATTTGGTGATATTTAATTGTGCATGCTTATTTTCCTTTTTTTACATTTAGATCAATTTACTCACCCCCATGTCATCCAAGATATCTATGTCATTCTTTCTTCATTTGAAAAGAAATTAAGGTTATTGATGAAAACATTCCAGGATTCGTTCATTTTGATAAACGAGTTTGAACAGGAGAGTCGCGAACACACATCACAGAACAGAGCAAGGCGACCATTTGAGCTTATAAAACTTTTTTTTTTAAGTGAGCGATGGTTTTGCTTGATAAGACCCTTATTCATCGTCTGGAATTGTTTAAAGCCATTTGAACAGTTTGTAGTTTGCACTGAAACTGTCTTTTGGACCTTGAACCGTTTGGTTCCCATTGAAGTCCATTATATGAAGAAAAATCCTGAAATGTTTTCATCAAAAACCTTAATTTTCTTTCGACTGAAGAAAGAATGACATGGACATCTTGGATGACATGGGGGTGAGTAAATTATCAGCAAAAGTTTTAAAAAATTGAGTTAATTTTAAGTTAATCTTTAAAAACAATTAATGTTCATTTTTCATATTGTGCTTTATAACGTTGAGAATGTCTAAATCGACCAAATTTATTTATTTTCATTTTTAATGTTGTTTTTTAATGTATTAAAACCAAATATTACACAGAATTAGTATTTCAATCCTTATTTCTTTTGCTGTTTCACTTAGATTAAAGTTTAGTATGTTCTTGTCTCCCTGTTGCAGTTTACTCATTGTTCGCTGGCTGTGAGTATCTGGTGGTGCTGTCCAACATGGCCTTCCACATGACTGCCTACTGGGACTTTGGAGGTAAGGAGGTGATGGTTGCAACACCTCCAGAGGGAAAGCGCTTCTGACACAGGAACTGAATACTTGCATCATCTCCTTGAAACTTGAGACACTAGGGTGAGACTGACTGATCGAAGCATGTACGACTGTTCACATCATAGTGTTTGATTTACTTTAATACAGGTGTCTGATCAGATCATTGTCAATTTTTGTACTATATAAAACATTTTATTCAGGTGTGGGACGGCTGATTATGCCCTCAAAATCGTTTAGTAATTTATCTAATATCTATACTGTCATCACTTTCAAATCTCCTCATAAACCAAAATGTGAAGTGGCATGTCTGTCTCTTACTAATTGGTTGTCAGGATCAAGCATTGTAACGTTTTAAATGCATATTATTTATGAAATATTTGCAAATGTAAAAGAAATTGAGCTCTGGAGACTGAAGTCGTGTCAGGTGGTTTCACAAGTGCCGCATCACATTCAGTTCAGTCACACCATGCGTTTCACTCTTCCTTTGTGACGCTGGTGTAAATCATGTGAAAAGTCATTGTAAGCTGCCTTTTGCACAGCATTTCATGTCTTTAGCGGCTAAAGAGCATTACATGTTTGTTCATATTTCTAGCGCAGTTCTTGATCTCGAATGACCTGTGCTCTTTAGTGAGAACGTGATGTTGCCATTAGCTGAACGTTAAAACTGGTAAAGCGCAATGACATGTTCCCCATATTTCGTAGATCACCAGTTGTTGTGAACATTATTTCATATAGCAATGCTTTTTACAATGTAAAAAAAAATTATGTTTTTAAATCGTGAAATAAATATTTCGATGGAAAAAGAAGTGGACCATTTCTGAAAATACTATATTCCTATTATTAGATCATCGAGATTAAGCGCATCTAACATAAAACGTGTGTGTAATATGCATTTGGTTGCATTTGTTAACATTAGATAACTACATTAGTTAAAGGAGTAGTTCACTTTTAAAAAAACTGTCAAAAGAAATTAAGGTTTTTGATGAAAACGTTTCCAGGATTTTCTCCATATAATGGACTTCAATGGGGTCCAAACGGTTTAAGGTCCAAAAGAGAGTTTCAGTGCAGCTTCAAAGGGCTTTAAACGACACCAGACGATGAATAAGGGTCTTATCTAGGACCCTTCGAGTCATGACTCGAAAAAAAATTGTTCATTTTGATGAACGAGTTCGAACAGGAGAGTCACGAGCGCTCATCACAGAACAGAGCAAGGCGAGCATTTGTGCTTATAAAACTTATACTTTTTCATTTATTTTTTAAATGAGCAATCGTTTCACTTCATAAGACCCTTATTCATCGTCTGGTGTCATTTAAAGCCGTTTGAAGCTGCGCTGAAACTGTCATTTGGACTTGAACCGTTTGGTTCCCATTGAAGTCCATTATATGGAGAATAATTGTGTAGTGTTTTCATCAAAAACCTTCATTTCTTTTCTTTTTTCTTTTGACTGAAGAAAGAAAGACAAGGACATCTTGGAGTTTTTTAAAAGTGAACTACTCCTTTAACATGAACCAACAATGTACAATACTTCTACAGCATTTATATTAGTTCGATGTTAATTTCAACATTTACTAATACATTTTTACAATAGAAAATTTTATTTGTTAACATTAGTTACTGCACTGTGGATTCTAATGAACAAACAATGATCTACTGTATTATGAACTAGTTTTGTTGTTTTTTGCTCACTTTTTTGCTCCCAATACATTGACTAATGTTATCAAATGAGACCTTATTGTAAAGTTTTATCATAATTATTTTATAATCATTTTGATACATAGCCTTTGAAGGAGTAGTTCACTTTTTAAAAAACTTTTGCTGATACTTTACTCACCCCCATGTCATCCAAGATGTCCACGTCTTTCTTTCTTTAGTTCGAAAAGAAATTAAGATTTTTGATGAAAATATTCCAGGATTTTTCTCCATATAATGGACTTCAATGGGAAACAAATGGTTCAAGGTCCAAAAGACAGTTTCAGTGCAGCTTCAAAGCGCTTTAAACGATTCCAGACGATGAATAAGGGTCTTATCAGAGCGAAACGATCACTCATTTCAAAAAATAAATAAAAAAGTTTAAGTTTTATAAGCTCAAATGCTCGCCTTGCTCTGTTCTGTGATGCGCGTTCGTGATTCTCCTGTTCGAACTTATTCATCAAAATGAACAAATCTTTTTTCGAAGTCATGACTCGAAGCGTCCTAGATAAGACCCTTGTTCATCGTCTAATGTCGTTTAAAGCCCTTTGAAGCTGCACTGAAACTCTCAGTTGGACCTTGAACCGTTTGGTTCCCATTGAAGTCCATTATATGGAGAAAATCCTGGAATGTTTTCATCAAAAACCTTAATTTCTTTTCGACTGAAGAAAGAAAGACATGGACATCTTGGATGACATGGGGGTGAGAAAACTACTCCTTTAAGTTTAGAGGTTTTGTAGTTTGCAGTTGTGTTGGAAAGAAATGACGTGTTCTGTTCTTCACAAGTGTGTACTTTTTTTATATATATAATTTCAGATTTGTCAGAATAAGATTCTCATAATATAAGCAAAGTCTCTAGTCTTTGATATAGCAGAGTAGCTGTCGGTAAGGCTCGAAGTCAAAACTTTTCACAGGAACGAGCAAACAAATGAATGAAGTTAAACTGACAAAAGAGTCACTGTTAGCACCTGAAAAACAAACACAGGTACCAGGAGCTAATTTCACAGTCAAATAAGAGCGGATAGGCTGCAGAGAGTGGGGCAAATTCTGCTTGTGTAGGGAAATGCACCCATAAAGAGTGAGAACAAAAATAGCAAATATTACAGTTACATTTGAATAGGTTCTAGCTGAGAGTGAATAAGTGAGTAAAACTCCCAGTATGCCCACCCAGTATGCGTGTAGAAACAGAGTTTTAACTGAACATCATTCTGATGCCAAATTGGGAGTGTTGTTTATTTACTCACAGATCAAGGAAGTTTGCAAGCTGAAGAGCACTAAAGGAAATCCCTTCTGCTGCATTCCTGATGCTCCATTGGCCAGCTCTGAGCTTTTTAAGAAGTTAGTTTAAAGAATCTTGAATAAGGATAGTCAACTATCGTTTACTCAACCTCGATGTCATTCCTAGCCCTTTTTTTCCAGTAACAGTAACACTTTCCTTAAAGGGGTGTGTATAAGACTGACATGACACCTTCATAACCATGACATGACACATGTCTTGAATATGAAGTAGGGTTTAGGCATGTTTATGACAACTGTCATTAAGTGTCTTTCGCTCAATAGTGACATTTTGAATGCAAATATGACATTATTTAAGATGTCTTTATGACATCGTGACAAACCACTACATCATAACCTGTCAGTGTCTGTCATGACAACTTGACATAAATTAAGTTAGTCATGTGGTTGGCTTTAACATTGGCTGTCATGAGGCCATTATAACGGTGTCATGAATATTTTTCATGACCTCAACTACAGTGGTACTAATTGAATTTGTCATTAAAAAGTTCTAAAGGCTTCATGTCGACAGCCAATGTCAAAACCAACCACCTGACTGTTTAATGTAATGGGAACCAATAAAGCTAGGTGGTTTAAGTTTGATAATTAATCTGCTATGCTGATGACAGGTTGTGTTGTCTTAGTAATGTCAAGTTGTCATGACAAAGACACTGACAGGTTATGATGTATTGGTTTATGTCAAGGTGTTTTATCAAAGACATCTCAAACAATGTCATATTTGCATTAAAAATGTCATAACTGAGTGAATGACACTTAATTAGGGCCCTATAATTTCTGCGATCATGGAATAAAAAGCACACTCTTTTGCAACTAAAATAACAGAAAAGGGTAAAAAAATTAATTCCCAAAAATTAAAACGGAAAAAATGGAATTTGCAAAAATTAAAACGGAAAAAATGGAATTTAAGAGAAAAAATAAAACCGATTTTATAGGGCCCTACTTAATGACAGTCACAAACATGCATAAAACTTCCTTCATATTCATAACATGTCATGTCATGGTTATGAATGTGTCATGTTAGTCTTATGCACAGTTTTTTTATCAATACAATGAAAGTCAATGGGGTCCAAATGTGAACTGTAAAAAAAAAAAAAAAAAAAAAAGATGATAGGAGTACGGTTTACAATAAAATACTATTTCAGTCTTTCTACTTCAAAATGTCATGTTTAATTCGATGTATCTCTTGCCTTTCTTTGAAAATTGTTTTGAAGTAAATAATACGGCAATTTTATTCAGTGTAGTTATTTTGACTTTCATTCTATGACATTCTTTGTGTTCCACATAAGTAATGAGTCAAACAGGTTTGGAACAACACAAAGGTGAATATACAATTTTTTGGTAAATTTAACTTTTTACAGAATCTGTTTTTTTTTTTTGCGAAAAGACTTTTTTTCTTGGACAGGTTTGGCACAGTTGTATATTATAAAGAAAAGAGTAAAAAAGTTAAACTATATTTTAAATGCCTTCCAGTATTTGACTTGTCTGAACAGCTCTGCTGTAATCACTACCTACTGCAAAAGCTTCAGGCCATTGTGTGTGTGTGTGTGTGTGTGTGTGTGACCAGATATCAAGTTCACTCTATTTTGCCTCTATATGTTCACTATCGAAGTCAGATAGGGAAATGATCTTGCACACTGTATTTAAATACACTACCTGCTTCCTCATTTAATCTGTAGAAATCATTAGTACAGAAAGTTTTTTATAATGTAAATAATGTTAATGTAAATAAATTAAATACAATTGTATTTAGCAGTAATCAGATTTTTTTAATTACACTTTTATTAAGCAAGGATGCATTAAATTGATGAAAAGTGACAGTAAAACCTTTTATAATGTTATAAAAGATTTCTATTTATTAAAAGAATCCTGAAAAAAGTATATATAAGCCAATAGGATGATAATATTAAATGTTTTTTGGAGTAATGATGATCATTTTTAAATCGGAATTAATTTCACAATATTGCTGTGGTTTTGATCAAATAAATGCATCCTTGGTGAACATAAGAGACTTAAAAAGTAAAGGAAATGTATTGTATTTCTTTAATGGGACATGATCTGCGAGGTCTCTACCGGGTCCTGTTCCTGACCTGTAGCATCCACAAAATTATTCAATTCTTATATTGCTTTCACATGACTGTGGGATTTCTCATACATGAATGGCCATAAGCGCACATACAGATTGAGCAACACGTTATCATATGATTCATACACAATGAAGTGTTTGTCCAATTGCTGTAAATGTTTTAAGGAGACTCGAGCACTTCAGCATAGTTCTTCAGAAAGCATGTGTCCTTAATGAGCCACGATATTATCTTATTGCAGCGAACATTTGATCAAACGCAAATAAAAAAAAATGGAAACAGCATTAAAAACAGCATTTTTATTGTATTGTATAATTTTGCCCTTGGCTTTGAAATTTGACACGCAACAGTCTTGCTCTGCTTATATTTAGCATAAAATAACCATTATAGGAAGGCACTGTAAAGTTATACATTCATCTGAACCACACAAATTGAGTCCCTGAGCCGCCTTACACTGAATCTTGGGCCAACTGAAGCTTCCTTCCTTTACATTAATGGCTCATTTAGGATTGTGCTATTTAAATCGACACAAGCTGTTCCCAAACCAGTCACCAAGTGAAGAAAGTGCCTTTTTTTCTAAAAAGGTTCTGAAGCCCCACCCTGGAGCGCAGAGGAGGAAAAGAATGAAGAGTTGAATGTGACGCAGAGCATGCTGGGACCTGAAGGATTTCCTGAAGGGTCTGCCAGACAGTTTCCCCAACACAAGGAAGTAAAGCCGTCAAGCTGCCAGACAACATCCTCATCACACATACAGGATCAGGTATGTCTAAGGAACCGCTTCACACAGAACGCGTTTCAATAGAGTGCAACAGTCGGGCTCCGGAAGGAAACGTCCCATTGATTTTCTCCATAGAGGAATTGATTTTGAACGATAACTTAAACCATTAAAGGCAGACCGAATGTGAGCTACGAGGTGCCATCAGCTTGCATTAAACACAGAAATCTCCACCAATCAGAGAATGTGGGCAAGGACCCTTTTGCACATGAAGAACTGCGAATGACATGATGGTGTCGAATCTTCCTTATACGCACTTAAATATTAGTACATACATGCATATTTTTCAATAAATGCAAAATGTTGTTTCTATATACACAATCAATATCTTTATGACTGTGTCCGAAATCTCCACTCAAACCACTACTACCTACCCCCTATGTAGGGGGTAGGGAGCAGAGCACTATATAGTGAGCTCACCAGCATAATGAGAAACACCACTTTCGGACACTACTCGAACCGTCGATTACGTCATTGCTGTCGCCCGTCCGTCAATGCAAGCAGCAATGCATGATGGTATGTAGGGCTTGGGTTAGTGACCATCGGTTGAACACTACTTTCAAAATGCATTCTGGGATACATTGAGTGGACTATATAGGGGATGATAATCATCACTATACATTCGGACAGCACTACAAAATGGCGAGCTCACTATATAGTCCACTATATAGTGAGTAGAGGGAGATTTTGGACACAGCCCATATCAGAGGTTTTATGTTCTTTATTCAAAGTTTTTAATTCGATTACATCATTCGCAATGCTTTATGGGATTGTAGTCCCTCATTAAAGTTGTTAATTGCACTTTATCTTGTCCTTATTTTTTGTTGTGATTCACCTTGTTGCTAATTGGTTTGGTTTTTTAATGAATACTTTTTTTATAATCCATATGGGAAAAATACATCATGTCTGGTGCACTCTATTGTTTCTGCTGTTACAGCGTCTTCACACTTAAGCGCCGTGTTTTAAAGATAGGAAGTTCAACTTTTAAAAGCGCAACCCTGCTTTTTTTCAAATTCAGCTGTGGCTCGCGTTTTTAAAAGCAGAAACGTATTCTGTGTGAATGGCTCATTCAATATCATAGATAATGTCACTGTTTATACAAAAGGTCTGTCCTCAAGGACACCCCCAATACACAGAACAAATGCCTTGGGCTTAAAAATATAATAAGTGCTATATATATATATATATATATATATATATATATATTCTCAGATTGTGTTTTGTAAATAATAAAAGAAAAAAAAAACTTCATTAAAAGAGTAGTTCACTTTTTTAAAAAAACTTTTGCTGATAATTTACTCACCCCCATGTCATCCAAGATATCCATGTCATTCTTTCTTCAGTCTGAAAAGAAATTAAGGTTTTTGATGAAAACATTCCAGCATTTTTCTCCATATAATGCATTTCATTGGGAACCAAACGGTTCAAGGTCCAGGTGAGTTTCAACGACACCAGACGATGAATAAGAGTCTTATCTAGGACCCTTCGAGTCATGACTCGAAAAAAAGAAATCTGTTAATTTTGATGAACGAGTATATATGATAAGACCCTTATTCATCATCTGGTGTGGTTTAAAGCCCTTTAAAGCTGCACTGAAACTCTCATTTGGATCTTGAACCGTTTGGTTCCCACTGAAGTCCATTATATGGAGAAAATCCTGGAATGTTTTCATCAAAAACCTTAATTTCTTTTCGACTGAAGAAAGAAAGACATGGACATCTTGGATGACATGGGAGTGAGTGAATTATCAGCAAAAGTTTTTTTAAAAGTGAACAACCATAAAGGAGAACCAATATTCTCCAAACACTAAAACCCCCTTTCACTGAAATATATATAAGTGTTTACTTCCTGTATTTAATGTATTCCTGAGATCCCATGAGATGGTATCAAACTGTTTAGTGGTCTTATGAATTCCCATCCAAAAAAAAAAAAAAACACTCTCTCCAAATAAAACCAAGTATTTGCTTACAAGCAAAAATGAAAACATTAATGAAAAAAGAAGGGATCTCAATACAGTGTATTTTTTCTTGATCTTGTATTTCTCCAATTAAGGCTGTTTCCTGGTCACCGTTCTCCACTCCAAACATTCAGTAACATTCCCACCATTTCTATGCATTCCTGTGTGTAATTCAATTAAAATACCTCTATCCTCTGTATTTTCAGAGGAGTATACAGGGCTTCTTGGGAGCCACAGGCTGAGGACTGAGGAAGGCACGCACCGCGTCTGCAAACACGTCCTTGATGCCCTCCTGGCTGAGCGCCGAGCACTCCAGGTACTTGGCGGCGTGGATTTGGCGAGCCAGAGCCTGACCCTGCTGGTGCGAGATGGGCGCCTGGTTCTGCTCCTTTAGCTTCTTCAGCACTTCCGCGTCATTGCGAAGATCGCTCTTGGTCCCCACCAGCAGGATGGGTGTGCTGGGACAGTGGTGTGTCACCTCGGGATGCCACTTGTGCTTGACGTTCTCGTAGGACGGGGGGCTGGAGATGGAGAAGCAGATGATGAAGACGTTGGTCTGAGGGTAGGACAGCGTGCGAAGGCGGTCGTACTCCTCCTGGCCCGCCGTGTCCCACAGATTGAGGCTGATGGTGCGGCCGTCTACGCCGATCTGGGAGCTGTAGTTGTCGAAGACGGTGGGAATGTACTCTTTGGGGAACGCGCCGAGTCGTGTACTGAGATGAGGAGGCAGGTTTTACCCACTGCTCCATCCCCCACCACCACACACTTGATGCTCTGCATGATAAAAAGGTGACCACTCGACTTCAGCAGTCTGCGGAGAAAGTAACAACGCTCTCTGTTAGAGGAATGCACACTTTCTAGCCAATCAGAATCGAGTATTCAGACAGACCATTGTATAACATTGTTTAACCCCTTAACTGTCACTTGCCTGTATACGGGCAACCTAAGTTTACTTCACTATATTACTATTAAATCCTAATCTAGTCATGACAAACTATATATCATTGGAAAGGTCTAAGACTCCTAAATAGATATTTTAGCGCTGTTTTTTCGTACAAATTTGGAATGGACAGTAATATATGAATTTATGACAAGAGTGCGCCTCAAAAAAAAAAAATCAACGTCATTACAGGAGTTTCTGAGCTTTGTCACAAAAAGTCGACGCACACACTTTTAATAATTGAAACTTTGTTTTTTAGTGCTAAAAGTTCATAATAAAACAATATAGAATTTGTCAATAAAAAAAGATAAAATTATATTTTTAAAAGTAAGGTTAAGAAGTCCTCTAAAAAGTATAATATATTAAATATATATAAAAATAATTTTTTATTATTATATCACATATTTTAGTAGTTATCATAAATTAGGTATCATTTGAAAGCTTACGAACTCAGAATTCATCCTGTGAAAACTGTTTTAAAATTAGACGTTGTGTTACCATAGAAACGGTATTTTTTTATTAGGCCCCTCCCCTTTTGGGCATCATCTTTCATAATTTATTATCAAAACCTTTCTAATCTTGACAAAACACATATTGTCAGAAAGGTCTGAGTCTCAAGGTTCCATATTTAGTGACAGAAGTAATATTTGGACTGAAATGTATTAATTTGTTATGGCAGAATGCATACAATTAAACTCAATGGAATTCAATCGCACTCGGTGGCTATTTTTGGTATAACGCCTAAACAATATCTCATGGGAACTTAAATTTTTGTGACATCAACTTTAAATTTGGAACACAACTTGGTTAGATATATAGCTTTAATTTTTTGGTAATTTTATAGTAAAAAATATTTTGTAACATATTTATTAAATATATATTAATAAAGTATGTTTTATTTACTGTAAATTATAATTTCCATAACTATTTCATACTTTATTTTTTTGAAGTGCTTTCACTTCAGTAATAATCTGCTGATTGTTTTCTTTAAAACAAGACCAAACTTGTGTATATATTCCAAAGCATTCTTGAATTACAACCCTTTAAGTTTGTATAGTGCATTTTAATGTCAATTATCAAAAAGGGGGGTGACAGGTAAAGGGTTAATGCAATCAGCAAATCATTTTTATACTGTATACTATAATGTTGTCATGCATAAAGGCCTGTTTACACCAACGATGACAAATTCGCCCCAGAGAAAGGAAGTGAAACAATATTTACGTTTTTTACAGCCATTCAGACTTTTGTATTCGCTATGGTGTTTATCAAACAACACCAAATAAAAGAGTACAGAGACAAAAGAGCCGCTTATAATACTCGTATAGTTCCCTAGTTTCAATATCGGTCTCTCAACGTTGCGTTATCGATGGCGCTGTGGGGGAAACAAGTGTGCGATGGTGTTGAAGTGTGCGAATTAAGGGCGGGACCACATTGTATGTACCGCAGACGCTGGCGGGTGTCATTTCCGAATCTTTCTCCTTCATACAACTGACACATCTCTATCCTCATTTTTGCAGTCGAGTCATCGCTGAAAAGTGGATTTTAGTGGATTTCCAAATATCCCCTTGTATTTTGTGTTTTCATTTAAAAAAAGTTTAATTAATTCTGTAGTGTTTTTGTAAATGTATATTTTATTTCAGATTTAGATTTAGTTATTTTAGTACATCAAATTAAACTAAATAAAAATGAGAAATGTTGCTTTGGAAACTAGTTGAAATCAAATAAGTTTAAGGTTTTTTAATATTTTATTTAAGGTAACATTTCTTTTATTTCAAGTTAAGAAAATGTTTTTTTTTTACGATTTTAGTTTTGACTAAAATAACTGGATTCTTCCTCTATTCACTGTCGCTTAGCAATATAGTCTGTTTATGAGCAGCACCAAGTCATAGCTTTATCCAACAGCAGTGCAATGGAAAATAAATTAAAACCTCTCTGTAAAACATCTGTTACATTTATCGCACCAAATTTTCGCACCACACACATTCATCTTGGTGTGAACAGGCCTTAAAGTCGGCGTTTAACGGAAGTTGAGATTGTCATTTTTTCCTTGTCATGACATATATCCAAGTGAAACGGCTTCTGAAATTAGAAAAAAATGTAGGGCAGGACTTGATTTCATCCTTCAGGAATTGATTGGATCGTTGGAGGTTGGGCGTTGCAAACAATTTGAATGCGATTCTCTGAGAGGTGGTGCACCGACAGCCGCACCCTCATCGGATCTGGCCGCACCCTTTTGCCATTCCACGTGACCAAAAGAGAGAGAGGTCGTTTCGATGGGGGAGGGAAGGGTAATGTATTTGATTAAAGATTTCAAGGGTACATGAATTTTAAAAAAATATTGAAGTGCACGGATAAATCATTTATAATAAACACTACAATATTACATATAAAAAGAAGATTTGTCAAATTTGATTTCATGCCGACTTTAAATAGTTACTTAAAAATGAAATTCTGTTGTCATTTACGGCTCCCTCAAGTTGTTTTAAACCTGCATGAATTTCTTTCTTCTGCTGAACACAAAATAATATATTTTGATGAATGTCAGTAACTAGACAGTCGATGGACCCCATTGAGTTTCATAATATTTTTTTTTTCTACTATAGAAGTCAATGGGGTCCATCAACTGTCTGGTTACCAACAACTGTGTTCAGCAGAAGAAAGAAAGTAAATAATTTTAATTATTTCAACTATTCCTTTAATTTCACTTAAACTGCATATAAATGTTTTATGTATAAGTTATGAAGGTGAAATGTTGTAATATAACATTCTGCATATAGGTTTCAGCCATAATTAAATGTTAAAATACAATATCAGTGCACCCCTAGATCTTTAAACATACACATTTAAGAAAAGTGAGGATGTATGAATGGATCGGTGGAAAAAAAAAAGATTTACACATGCAAAGAGAGAGGACAAAGGAAAAAAAGGTTACGAGAACATCTAATTGGTTCTTCATGCAAATGCACAGCATGTTGAGGTCATTTGGGCTTTTATGAAACAGTGTTTTGAATATACAGTCAGCCTCCTCCAGTTGTTCCTTCTACTTCCCCTTGCAGTTCTATCGATAAGCAGTGTATATATCATAACACAAATGAATTTCCACTTGTCAATGATGGGATTATGCGCATTCATATCCTCAGAAATGCACAAAAACAACTTGAGTCATGACTCAAATGGCTTTCTGAAGGAAATTTGACACGTAAATTGAAATTGTACACAACATGCACTAGAAAACTTTGAAACAGAAGTGATTAGGTCTTAGTTTATGCTATTTTATGCGAGAAAAGGCTTGATTCAATACACATTTATACAACACAGTTATACAACATTTTGGAAATTCTGTGCACGTTTTTGTGGGAAAAAAAATGGAAAGTAGATTTACTGACGAGTTGTGCACGTTACATTAGAGATCAGTGTGAATTACTGACAGCAAAGCATTTTCTAAAATCGTTCAACAGCTGTTTTCATGTTATTAATCAACATTTTTGGTTCATGAGAAGCTGTTTCCTCAATAGTTTGATCATGACATGCAGGCCATCTTGCTTGTAGCAAATGTGAGAACGATTCGCACATCAACAATAAACTGAGAGCTGTGGAGTTAAGACCAAGAACTCTCCGTTCTCTCTTCTTTCTCACTTATTCCAATAGTCTGGCAGA
Organism: Hybognathus amarus; assembly: GCA_030378365.1. NCBI lineage: Eukaryota > Metazoa > Chordata > Actinopteri > Cypriniformes > Leuciscidae > Hybognathus > Hybognathus amarus. The sequence goes on along the minus strand of JAQIUQ010001082.1, from coordinate 399,550 downwards.
TGTTTGACCCCTGGAGAAAGGAGTGAGACGGACTGCCCAATCTCCAGAGACGCTCAGAAAGAAAAATACTCCGAGCCCTGCCCATCTCTGCGAGGCGTTAGCCAATGTGGTTTAGTGAACCAAGAACTCAAAGAAACAGCACTGACAGCTCAGTCTGGGTGGAGTCTGTCCTGTCACTTACAACAGAGCATTGTCATATCACAATACCCATGTTTAGCAGAAGAAGTGCGCAGTGATATAGAAAATTGCAACAGAATGCCATTAGCTTTTTATACCGTGTCCTTCTAGTTCATGAACTCATATTTGCGGTCCTGCTCAAGTCATCGATGTTTACATTGAAGTGTAGCTGAATAAATGTAATATTTTAAGATTCAACCATTGGAAAATCCCATAATGGTTGACCACTAATCTGAATATTAAGGTCCTTGCTCAAGTATCGTGTGTGAGTTTATTGCACTTTATCAGCAAACCCGAATTACGCAAATCATGTAAACCAGCAGAGGAACAGGACGAACGTCGACTAGTTTTGACTGCAAAAGGAGAACTTGCACTAAATTGCAGAGAATGCAGAAGGGAATCAAAACTAGAAGTGGTCAGTTACATTTATCCATCCTTTACTGAATCTAGAATTTTGAATCGTTCATCTTAAGGGGCTCTTTTCATCACTGATGGGCTGTTGCACACTTAGTCCTCACACTGAAAATAAGAAAAAAATAAATGATCGCGGGAACCGTCACCACAACTTATGACACAGCGAGACACCGTCTTTCCAAATGACTCGCCACAGGAAAGTGAGCCCCTTGTGTCATTCAAGATATTCAGCTGTTTTGTAACAGTAGTCACATTAAGAAGTCACAATAAAGGCCTACAACCGTGTCTAGGTTGATGGATGAGTGTGGAAGATGCTCTCACAGATGGGCTATTATCTTTACAAACTGAAATGACTCTGGTTGGTTAAGCAAAATATGACTTTTCTAATAGATGCTGTTATATTGTTCTGAAAAAGATAAATATCCCAACTTCTGCATGGCTATGTTGGATTGCTTAAAATGAGGATGTTTCTCAGTTCCTCATACCCACTGGAAAACCCAACTGCCTTTTTTTTCTCCAAATTTGCATAATTTCCCATTCATTCTCTATTATGTTTCCAAACGCACAACCAAATTTTGTCAAAAGTCGTTCAGAAAAGTATAATAATGTAAACTAAAAAACATTGTTATACCAAACTATTTCCATCCATGTAATTTGTCACAGTAAGTATTAATTTCTATTCAGTTTAATGTGTTTCAACAGAGTTTATACAGTCTGGTTTCAACTCACCATTTAATTCAAAATGGTCAAAAGTGCCATGAAATGATCTCATCACGGCAGGTTATCTTTGGCATCATTATAAATTAACTAAGAACCTCCTGTTTTAATATTAATGAGCGTATTCAATTGATATTTACTCAACGGTACTCTATGGGAGTAGCCCCTATTCCTGCTCTCTGATTTAAAACATTAAGTCACTGCTTTTCATCGAGTCGTGGTCGAAAGCGAGAACAGGATATTTAGCAAAATATCACACGGTCGGAATTATAATGTCTGTGTAATTTCAGAAGAGTCAGAAATGAAACGCATAAAGATGTTGTCTAACAAGCTACGTTAGTATCCCTGAACTATTTATGACTATTAAATAAATATGTCTTACCAAACATATCAGATGCTTTGAGGACCGTAATCCCGCTGCTGTGGAAGTTAGTTGCTGAGGTCTGTTGGACGTGAGTTGTGTTCACTCCTTAGAGAGGAAGTCAATGGCTTAACGGCATATTTGAGGAAGTTTACCGAAGTAAATGTGGCTATGACAGTGTTTAGGAGGGCGTAACAGTCTGTCTACAGTACTGCGACTGCACGCGCGCGCGCCCCACTTTAAATCAAGCAGTTCGTTTGCGTGCACTGTCAGCTCCGTTTGATCGTATCGTTCGCTACTGAATAGAATATCTGCATCACAGGGAAATCCCGTATCACCACAACATCAAGCTCATATTGAAACTATCTGACTTAAGGAGGAGCCGTGAGAATATCGACTTGAATCATACACAAAGCCGTGGGTGTTATGCAAAAATGATTGCTACTATGTAATGAAATAGTTTACCAAAAATGAACATTAATGTTTTAATTTATTTGATTCATTTTTTAATATATATATATTATGTCGTTACAAACCCGGGACATTGTTCTTTTGTGAAGAACAATAATATAAGTTGTGAATACTATCGAAGGATGAGACTGTAAAACACAAGGTTCTTTATGGTTCCTTGAAAAATCTTTAAAGGAGTAGTTCACTTTTAAAAAAATCCTTTGCTGATAATTTACTCACCCCTATGTCATCCAAGATGTCCACGTCTTTATTTCTTCAGTCGAAAATTAATTAAGGTTTTTGATGAAAACATTCCAGGATTTTCTCCATATAATGGACTTCAATGGGAACCAAACGGTTCAAGGTCCAAATGAGAGTTTCAGTGCAGCTTCAAAGGGCTTTAAACGACATTAGACAATGAATAAGGGTCTTATCTAGGACCCTTTGGAGTCATGACTCGAAAAAAGATTTGTTCATTTTGATGAACGAGTTTGAAGAGGAGAGTCACGAACGCTCATCGCAGAACAGATCAAGGCAAGCATTTGTGCTTATAAAACTTAAACTTTTAAATGTATTGTTGAAATGACCGATCGTTTCGCTAGATAAGACCCTTATTCATCGTATGTGTCGTTTAAAGCCCTTTGAAGCTGCACTGAAACTCTCATTTGGACCTTGAACCGTTTGGTTCCCAATGAAGTCCAATTATATGGAGAAAATCCTGGAAGGCTCTTTAGATTTTAAATATGTTTTTTATTTTTGTTAGTTTTTTTTACACAGAAAGAAAAAGGGGTTACTGTTAGGTTCTCTGGGAAAATATAGTAGGCTATATTATTATATCAAACAACCTTAAGGAACCTTTATTTTTAACAGTGAAGTTCCAAAAGGAACAAAAAGCATTGTAAAACATACAATCTATCTTCATTTGCCTATATATTTTGGAACATGGACTTTATCATTGTATATAAAGAATTGATAGCATAGATAGATAGATAGATAGATAGATAGATAGATAGATAGATAGATAGATAGATAGAGAGAGAGAGAGAGAGAGAGAGAGAGAGAGAGAGAGAGAGAGAGAGAGAGAGAGAGAGAGAGAGAGAGAGAGAGAGAGAGAGAGAGAGAGAGAGAGAGAGTAGAGAGAGAGAGAGAGAGAGAGAGAGAGAGAGAGAGAGAGAGAGAGAGAGAGAGAGAGAGAGAGAGAAATGGGAGTGGTTTCTTCATTTTTAGCTGCATGGTTGAGGATCACACCACTAGATGGCTGTGTCTTTTTGCTTTTTGAGACCAAACCTCAAAACCTGACAATTTATATCCCAAGAAACTATTTGCGCTACTATTCGACATCCTCCAAAAGCAACACCACACGGTTTCCTAACACCGAGGGGATTTGGACAACTCTGTATACTGGACTTTGAAACAATGTAATGAACCTCGAAACGTGATTTATATATCCGGGACATAAGTTACTTTTGTGTCATATATTTGGAGAACAATTCTTTCTTCATTTTTGTTCGAAGCGTGTATAGAGTGATGGACAACATTTTTGACAATATTTCACATTATTGAGAGGGAGGGCATTTTATGGCGCAGACTATGAGGGGAAGATGTGGAAAATGAACGTCTAACATCGTTGAAGTGTTCTTTAAACGTATTGGACCATTAAAACGACTACATTTTTTCGTCTGAGTTAAAACAACGGTTACCTAATGGATCTCAGTCAGACCAAACGTAACTTTTACATCTGATTCGTCACATATGCGACTCATGCAGTTTCCAACCTTCGGCTTTTGACAGGTAATATGACATTTTTAAAACAATAACACGATGAGTGTGAGTAAGTTAGGTTGCATGTGCATTTGCAACATGAAGACAACTTAAAAATTGCGTGTGTTACTTTTGCTTATTTCATATGCCATCTGATATGAGCCAATCGGCAAAATACGCAAAGGCGGAACTTGATCGTATCTTTCAAGAAGGCACATTTGCCGCTATTTTTCAAAGTAAGATGAATTTAAGAAGCCTTTGTCAAAAGCTATCTAAATATAAAAACGAAGACATGCCACGCTTCACTTAACTGAAGCGTGAAGCTTGCAGCTACAGGCTTTCCCCATAGCCAACAGTAGCTCCAACTATAGGCTATATAGCCATATGGTAACATACATTAACATTTAAACAAAGTTTCTATGATTATCTTACTTGTACACATTATTTAAAAAAAATGACTGATACAGTCCAGCACGCCTACTATCTTTTTTTTTCAGTTTCACCTGTGACTTTTCATTAGACTAGGCTATTTCATTATACGACTATAGTGACAATACCTGCTTCTGAAAGTATTCTGTTACAATTATTGGTGGTTAGTCCACTTCCAGTTTACAGGTATTCGTATGCAGCCTCTTCCTTAGTTACTTGTAAATATTCAAATAGGTACTAGTATCAAATCTATATAGCCTACCAATTTATTAGTGTGTATTTGTTACTATTGTCATAACATTTGACAACATTGCAATAATAATTTTGGTAACACTTTATTTTACAGCATATTTGTTACTCATGTTGCATATTGTTATTAATTACTATAAATCGTGCGTAAATGCATGCAACTAACTCTAAACCATGACCTAATCCTGACCCTTCCTAACCCTATAAGTATAGTTAATTATTATTACTTAAATGAATTACTAGCATTTTACTAGTAATAACTTGGCAATGCATATAAGTTATTTTCATGATTTGCTATCACAACTGGTGTCAATCAACTTAATGTGGTTCATAACTGTCTAATTTGAGTTTCTATTGGGTAAACCAATCTCATTCATTGAATTAACTAAAATGTTTAATTTCAATGAACTCAAAAATGGTAAGGCAACCAGGTAACTTACTTTTTTAAGTTAAACCAACTTTTTTTACAGTGTAATTACTAGTCACTTCTAATTCAGTATGTATTTTAAATATTGCTGGTCCCTGTTCCAAGTTTACTAATGCAATATTTGAAAAACATACTAATTGCAAGTTGATATCTGAAACACAAATTACAATATAGATTCAATAGAATAGTTAGGCATACATGTCACTTAAAGAGATAGTATTAATAGCTAAAGAGTAATGTCCTTGACTAATTGAGTCACTGTTTGAATAAGAACTGTCTGGAACTTAATAATTACTAGTGAAATAAAAAACAGCTATTAAAACAAATACTAGTAACCTAAAAAGAGATGTGAATGGAACAAATGTTAAAACTGACTTGCTGTAATACCCAACATTCATTTTTATGTCAGAATATTTCATAATGTATTACTGAACGGTCGAATACTGTTCTTTTAAATGCTCTCTCTCTCTCTGTGTTTACAGTTTAGCATGGATCTATTGAGATTTTCCAGACACTGTATGTACATTGCATGGCTTGGTTTCTTATGGAGGAGTACAGCAGATCAGCACAGCCTGACAGGCCACCTGCAGTCAGCCAATGGATTATCCGGTAGGAAATCATCATTCAGTTGAATCACTCGGCATTTTTTCCCTTGTTTTATGTGCCTGTTTACGTGTTTACATAATACCAATGAAACATAGTGTTTGTTGTAGGGGGTAATGTCCCACTCTGAGAAATGGTTTATGATGTACACTGTTCTTACTTGTGCTACTAGATTAGATGAAGTGCTTCCATTGTTTAATCAGAGCCTCATTGGAGATGATGTCAAACCTATCTTTCACAATCCAAATGCTGCACTTATATTTGATGACCAAGAACTAAAGAATTTACATGACCGAAATATGTGTCAGGACATAGGTTTAGTTTAGCAAATGCACAGAGCGACATAAAGGCCTCCCATGAGGTAAGGCTGCTGGTGTATGACAACCTCGCAAGTTTTGGTGTCCATCAGAAGTCTCCTCTTGTGCTTTAACACTAATGCTTAGTTCCCACTTAAAGGGATACTCCACTTTTTTTGGAAATAGGCTCATTTACAACTCCCCCAGAATTAAACAGTTGAATTTTACCATTTTCAAATCCATTTAGCCGATTTTCTGATATTTAGAAGAATATCAGTAATCAGACAGTTTCTGGTCTCATTGACTTCCATAGTAGGAAAAAAAATACTATGGAAGTCAATGGGACCAGAAACTGTCTGGTTACTGATATTCTTCTAAATATCAGAAAATCAGCTGAATGGATTTGAAAATGGTAAAACCCAACTGTTTAACTCTAGGGAAGTAGTAAAATGAGCCTATTTCCAAAAAAGTGGAGTATCCCTTTAACAGACCGAAGCTCATCCTGTGATGCACTGTTATGTCCCTATCTACACTCTTAGAAGAAAAGGTTCTATATAGAACCTTCAAAGGTTCTAAAGCGCTACGTATTTGGAACCCCTAAAATGCAATGCATGATCACAAAATTCAAGATATGGGGTTAAAAAATGTAATTAATCGATATAACACGAAGAGTGATATTTCAGTTTTTATCCTCCAAAAATCAGCATGAGTAAAATGTGATATTAAGTTACTACAACAGTTTAATAAACAATAATTTAATTACAACTACAAAATGTTGCAGAATAATGTAATATATGAACTGAATTATTGCCTTTAAAGAACCTTTGTGCCAAAAGGGTTATTTCTTGTCATTATAGAAACTTTTTTAGCATAAAAGGTCATTTGGAGTTGAGTACAATAACCCTATGCTTCATATATAGAACCCCAATGAACCTTTTTTTCTATAGTCAAAGGTTGAAGGAACGTGTAACAGAATAAATGGGGAAAAATGGTGTTATGTGTGGAGACAGTAAGGTTCAGACTCCCAAACCCAATAACTAAACAAGAATAAGCCAAAGACAAATTTAAGAGCAAACATGAGGTTTTATTATTGACCATTATTATAATCCACTCAAAACTCAAATGAATAAATGCAGACCTGGTGAAAAGATTAGAAAAAGAAACACTATTATATATTCAACCGTATTCTTTGGAAATTATTTTATCATCTTGAGACTTATGAAGGTGACACTTTCATTAATAAATTCTTCCAAACACCAACTCAATCTATCCTGATCACTCAGAAAAGATTAGTAAACCCTAAACATCATTTGGCTCTTTAAAAATCTGTAAATCTTGCTGACATTCTGGTGCACAATGACCTTTGGGGTGAGTTTTTAATAGTCAGTTGAATAGTAGTTGCCTACTTGAGTAAAGTGAGTTTTATCACAGTATTGACTTTGGGAATTACTGAAAATCTTGTAGTCTGTTCCTGATTTATAACAGATACGTCACATGGGTTACCAAAGAACTGGAGAGTTGCTGAGGTTTCCTGTTACTATTCCTGTTACGTCCCTATCTAGTCTTGGGTTGAATGAACGTGTAACTCTAGTCTTTTAGTTTACCGTAAGTCACTTGGATAAATGGCGTAATCAGGCTCAGGTCATCCATCCATTTTCCCAGGCCCTCTGCCTGACTGGAGTTCATTCAAAATGGTAGTTTCTACATATACCAGGTGAAACTCTTTGTATGCATCTGGAAAAGGCTCTGAATTGTACATATTAGGTCCAGGGCTTTTTTGACTTTATCCAACTGTTTTACAGAAGGACTTTGCATCTCAGTGCCTGGGGGAATTCATTCCCTAAAACATTTCTCCTTTTATAGGAAATGGTGGGAATAATTCGATTTTCAGTGTTATCTCCCTTTGAGGTTGAGAAATGTAAAGTGGACCACTATGGAGATTGTTTTATTGGAATGCAAAATTTGATAATACAAGTTTCCACTGATGGTGTTTTATTCACTGTTGGTTGGTTACCAATACCACTGTCATCTGCTCTGAACAACTTTATGTAAACGCTCATAAGTCACATTTGTTTGGTTTGAAAAGATTCACTTCATGTTTGGATGGAAACCCAGATAATATAAAGCTTATGTTTTTTTATAAAAGCACCTAGATTAAATGTTGCGCTGTAAAGCTGTTTAAATATTTTTTACAGTCATTTTAGGGTTTATGTGTTATGTTGACGTGGACAAAAGTAGATATAACTTTAGCCAGAAAAGTTAAAAGCAATTTTTCATGCTAAAATGATACCACGGATGCACCGAAATTTTGGCTGCCGGGAGAAAATGGCATTTTCAGTTTTTGGGCGAAAGATAAAAACGGACGAAAATATAACGCTTCACTTATGTACTGTTCGTGCTCATCGGAAAAGCAAAGTCTGCTCAAATAATGCGCCGACATGAAATGTCTATAGTAGTCAGAGCCAGACCGATATATATCGACAGGCCGATATTAGGTATTTGTCCAAACTATCGGTATCGGCAGTTATAATGGCCGATAAATTAATATTTCAAATAAAAAAGGACCAAACACACTTACACCATGTCATGAGTGTTGGAGTTGTATAGTTGACTGTCAATGTGACTGAAGTATTTCTTTAATAGCACGTGACAGTTATAGCAATGAGACGTATCATCTCTCCTTGGCCTGTTATATTGAAAATGTATGTTTTACAATTTGCAGTATGACTTTATCCATTGCTAAATTATGGCTTATCATAGACCAGCTAACCACAAAGCTAGCTAATGCAACTCTCATCAGTGGAAGACTGCTAACGTTAACATTAATGAGCTTTGGTTCCCCTGTTGTCGACAATAAAAGAAACAAGTTTCTTTTTAAAAGGCATGATCATATTATGTTAATTAAACTCATACATAACTATAAATAACTAATGTTAGGGAAATCTGTTAATGTTTTGTTGCTTTCTGAAAAAATAAATAAATAAAAATATTCGGCAAATATATTAGAATATCGAATTTTAAAACCAACAAATAGCCTTCAAAATCCTTTATTGGTCTAAGCTCTTAAGTAGTATACTTGTTTTTGTTTGCAATGTTTTTATATTGGTGCATCACTAATTTTAACACACCTATTGTCTACGTAATGCTGTTATACTATTATTGAAACAGTCACATTTATATATTGGCCTTATACATTTTCATTGAAAGAGCCTCACTGTGAGATGACTTTTTGCCATTTTCTTAATTTTTTTAACCAATTAATTTGGTTGTAAAGTTCTGTCGATTTATCTTAAACGGCATTGAATGCAAAATATTGCTTTAAATAGAAAAATAAAGATTAACTACAAACTCCACTGCTATGTATAAGCATCTAAATCTCTAGTGTACATTGTCTAAATGTTCATAAGAAATGTTCTAGTTAGAGATAAAAGAAATGGCGGAAATTGATTGTCTTAAAAGTATTTAATTGTTTCTTTGAGGATTGTATCAAATACTAACAGCAGATTGCTTAAATATATCTTAGCTGTTAGGGAAAAGTTCACCCAAATATTGAACTTCTGTCATTATTTACTGTTCCAAACCCATTCGACTTTCATTATAAATTTGCAATAAAACAAAATAAGGTGGAAAACAGGAAAGTGTGTTTTTGTCATTGCAAGGATAGTTTAAAACAGGTTGTTTTTGTTTTTACTAGAATTTTGACTCTATTGGCTTTCCATAGTTGAATGCACATTGTACACTGATGTTTAATGTCATTGTCTGAGTGGTTGTGTTTTTTTAGAAGTTAAGTTGTTTGCTAAGGTGGCCGTGAGAGCTCAACGTGCTGCAGACTGAGGAAAACACATGCAAAAGAGAATAACCGTATATAATACATGTATTTATTATGTCTATGGTGAGCATCCCTATTTCCTACTCCCTTCGAAGGGTAAACATAGGATTTTATTTTCACCTGGGATGTTCCCATGACAACATCCCAGCTGAAAATAAAATGTTGAATTTTTTTGATGCACGATGTCCATCAGCTATATAGCTGTTCTTACGACAGAAATATTGTATTAATACTGTTAACACAACGGTTGCAAATACATTTTATTTACAAAAAAAGCTTTTAAAATATGTGTTATAAATCTGTGTGTGAGTGTCTCAACTTTAAGACTTTTGAAACATAACATGACAAAATTTGTACAATGTAACTGATGTATAGATTTCCCTCATGTTCCTTTTCTCTATCTTTTTAATTAATTTACAAACTGTAAATACAATTTATATTTTGTATACAAAGTTGTATGTCATAAACATGTCATCTCTGTATGTTTTGCAAAAAATGTGATGAATATGTTTTCTTAATTTGCGGGTGTTTTTTCTATTTGCATGCGTTTCTTTTAGTTGCAGCGCGTTGAGCTCTCTCAACCGTAGTTTGCCTCTTAGACAAAAATAGTTTCTTGATCTGCTCAAATTTGCGAAGGTTCATGACAACATGGTGTAATAATGGAGTTTAGCCACATCTGTAAATAGCCAGGCTTGTGTCTTAAAGTTGACCCAAATTAAGCTACAGGAAATACTTCAGAAATGCACCTTTTGTGTTCCACAGAAGCGTTTGATGATGACAGAAATGATAACAGAACCTCATCTGTATCTGTAATCCGTATAACAACCATTAACGCAGAAACAACTATACTTGTACAGTATACCTATTTCTTGTGATAAGAAATTTGCTAAAACAAGTTGAGATTTTAAACCTTTCACGAAAGCAGTTGTGATAATGTTATCTGATAGTAAACACTTACAAACAAAGATGATATCTGAAGTAAATCGGGTGGAGGGAATGCATCCAAGGAATTGAGGGATAATTTTTGAGGAAATTCCTAAGATCCTCTTGTTTTTCTCATGTCAGATGCCTTTTTCTCTGTTAAACCAATGGCAAAATCTGCCCATCATGCATATTATATTAGTGCATCTTTTTATGTGCTTTTAACTTTACTTGTACCAGGTTGAGTTGTAACCGCTTGATCTTGTCTGATGAGCTCAGTTTAGTTAGCAAGTTTAACTGGCACTGTAAAAAAATATTTTCAAGTTTTGTTATCACATTTTTTCTTTTGTCAAATCAACTTAAATCATTCATTTAGTTGAGATAACTTATTTATTTTGAGTTTCTGATGATCCTTGATTGTATTAACTCACTTTTTCCAGTTCAATTAACTTTAAATTTTAAGGCAACCAGGTTACTTACTTTTTTAAGTTAAAACAACAATATTTTTACAGTTTTTTTTTTTTGCAGTGTGTAAATACACTGTTGTGTGATGACAAGTGTTTTTTTTTTGAAGTGGTTTTGTACAGACATTTTTGCAGGCTGTGAAATGGGGACAAAAATAGCAGTGTAGATCTTCGAACATGAAACATTTCTTTGTATTAAAACAAAGCAAAGATGATCTACCTGCCTGAAGAACACAGTCCACTCATGGACTGTGTTCAATAGTTTTAATTACATAGTGCAATGGCTGATGACCCTGAATTTATATGAAACAACTTGGTATCTAATCACAGTGACGATTGATTTCTTATGTTAATACCTGCTCCATGATGAAGTCTTTAAATTCGGTGAGACAGAAGTTAGGTCCAGCACGTCCACTCCCACCCACTGCCATTTTACAGCAATATCCACAATACCTCAGCAGCTGTCCTGTGTCACCATCTAAAAATAGTTTAAAAGTGTCTCTATGGCTTATACGTGGCTGTGTTTGCATCCTGTGACAATGGGCTTAAACATTGGGCCCTTACAAAGGCACCGCTGTTGGCCCTGTTTTAGCTATGCATCACTGCTAAGGGAACAAACTCTAATACACTGCTTAATTTCCATACTCTAAAGACTAGTACATTTGGCGTTTTTGCTTTGAAATAACAGTGTCCGTTTACCATATAAGAGTGGATGATGCATGAATTTCACAGCGTCATTTTCATCAGAAGGTCATTTGTGTTTGAATAGGCCTTTTGTTGTCTCAGGCATTGTTGTGCTCTTGAGCAAGGCTTTTAACTTGCCTTTTTGTGCAATTAATATAGATACAATGATTCAACTTTTTGCATTGCAGTGAGATGGTGTGTATTAGCTGTGTTCCCAAATACTGCCTGCAAATAATTTCAGTAGCATTTGTCCTTAACACGTTGATGTAGCTACTCAGTTTGATACTTTATGTGAGGAATATTTGACGACAAGCCCTGAATTATTTGAAGAAAAAAAATGCACACTTGAGGAGGTAATGCTTTCCACATATATATATATATATATATATATATATATATATATAGGGGTGGAACGGTATATATATATATATATATATATATATATATTAGGGTGGAACGGTACATGTATTCGTATTTGAACCGAAACGGTACGGGCGTCACGGTTCGGTGCACGAATTTAAACGGAATAAAACTCGCGTGCATATTAAATAATGTAATGCGGGACTATTGTTAAATACGCGGGTTCTTTAGGGACACATAATCTGTATCATCGGCTTGCTCTGAACCGTCAAAGCTCTAGACGCGCGTTCACTTCAAAACGTGGCTTTATATGCGCATCCTCGCTTTGGACTAGCGTCGAACCAGACGCAATAGACGCAAATTTGGCGCTCTATTCGCGTTTGGTGTGACCGCATAATGAACAGGCTAAGATGTCAAGATTGCAATGCTTGTGTGTGTGTGTGTGTGTGTGTGTGTGTGTGTGTGTGTGTGTGTGTGTGTGTGTGTGTGTGTGTGTGAGAGAGAGAGTGTGTGAGAGTGAGAGAGAGAGAGACGCGATAGAGACACGCGATAGAAGAGTGGAAACAAAAACTGTTCTCATATTTGTGTAGGCTACACTCGCAATAAAACACAACATTGTGCTTTTGTCACACTGTAAACTCTTGACAAACTGTAACCTACAACTGTCATCCAACCAAAATCACACACACACTGTTTTAAAAGCAAAACATAGGCTATTTATCCAACTCCATTTCAAAACAGTCTGTGGGTCCCATCTTTTGGACATTCGTCATATTCCTCGGAGCACTAATCTTACACATTCTACATAGATTTAAAAAGAAATTCGAATGTGTTTTTAAAGGTAGTATTATGTTATACAGAAATCAATTATTTATTCAGATGAGAATAATGTTACATTGTTAATTAATAATGTTAATTAAAATTAAGGAAAACAAATATATTGATCTGAAATATAGCAAAATAATTTTAAATAAATTCAGGTACAATTACCAAACATATCGCAAGGACTTTTTGTCTTTTTATTCATTTAATTAATAAACTAATTATAAAAACTATTGTCAGTGCACTACAAATAAACTGGTTCTATGCTTTTATAAAACTTTAAAAAATACAATGCCTTCTGTATTTTTGTTTTGCTTTTCCCTCCATTGTACCGAAATCGTACCGAACCGTGAGGTCTGAACCGAGGTATGAACCGAACCGTGACTTCTGTGTACCGTTCCACCCTGAATATATATACACTATATATACAATTAATAATTTTGTGGCAAATAATTGGTTGTTTTTATCTTATTGTTTACAATATTTATTTGCTTGGTCAGTGTCGCTGTGGGTTTTGGTTCTTTTGCTGTTGTCAGCTGTAAGGACATTTGAAATAACTTAAAATCAATTGGCGAAGTGATATCTGATATGGAACTGTAATGTGACAATCCAAGACCTATCTGGAACTACTTTAGCCGTGAATGTTCATCAACCAATCAACCAATATTCATCTGCCTTGTAGTATAATAGAGCGATGGTCAGGTTATGGAAAATAAAAAATCTCATTCATTATTTCAACTTAATTTTTAAATAACCGCTTTGAAACAGCCGGATTCTAAGATGAAAACCTACATTACTCATTAGAATCAAAGAAAATGCAACAAAAAAATGCACTAATCAGAGAGTTGAAACAAGCAAATCTTGCCAGAAGAACTCTTTATCACCCGCCCACTCCTATGAAGCACTGCGAATGACGTAATGGAGTCAGGGCCTGTCCCAATATCCACCCTTGTGGTCTGTAGACTTGATGACTCGTCTTCAAACATACATGAAGTTTTTTCGGTTTTTGGCCCAAATGTTCAACCCGATGGGACACACAACGTGTGTTGTAAAAATGCAAATACAAATTTCTTTACAGGTTTATTTACAAATTTTTATTTTCAGTAGTTTTCCACTTTCAAATAAACATCTAGAAACACGTTCAGTAGTTCCTAAGGTGCATTTATTAATTGTGGGTACTAATTAAGTGATAAAAAGCATTTGCAATGTTTCACAATATATATATATATATATATATATATATATATATATATATATATATATATATATATATATTTTAATGTACAGATCGTTTAATAAGAAGGTATATATATCTATATCTATATTTTTGTAATTTAGTGTTTTTATTTATTTTGAAAAGTTGAATTTTTTTTATAAAATAAGAAAGAAAACTTATGACTACTAATTCTTCACAAAATATACTAAAACGTGCAACACTACATTTTACTTCCAAATTATGTAATATTCTAATTAATTTAACTTACACTGGCTAGTTTTCATCAACATTATGTGATTTCAGGGCATGTGAGTTCCTGAACATTATGAATGATGGGTTATGTTTAGTTTTATCAGGGTTTTTGTTCATGGTTAGGTTGACCTGATTTACCTGTCATCTAATTAGTTGCCTTTAATCTCGGTGTATGAGAACTCCATGTTTTGTTCAGTTCTTTGTCTGTTATCAGTAGTATTATGTGTGGAAAGAGTTTATGTCTCCTGAGATTCTCCTATTTGCCTTTGTTGGATTAAAGATGATTTAGACTGGATTCTGGTGTTCTTCATGTTGGCTTGCCACCACACATTACACTTAAATATTAGTATGCATATTGATATTTTGCAATTTAAAGCCTAATGTAAAGCCTTTGTTGTTTTTGCTTCAAATCAACGTTTGCACTGTGATTCCTCTTTATGGTGGTTGGTGTGGTTATAGCTTATAACTCTTTAATGAAGACTTTTAAAATGTTCCTATTGGAAAAATACTTCCGAAACCAAGGACGCTGAAAAAAGGGACGAGCACTGTTGCACCCTATAGACCATTTTGCAAGATGTAAACAACACTGGTCCAGAAGCACTTCCTTTTTCAGTTTTTTAACACTACATAAAAGCTGGGATAAAATACAACCAACAGAACATACAAAACTGAATCTAAAAGTTAAACAAACATCTTTAAGATGTTTTCTTTACATGTCAAATAAACAGTTACAAACTGAAACAGGAAGTGTTTCTGGACCAGTGTTGTTTACATCTTGCAAAATGGTCTATAAGCATATATTGAATAAAACAATACATTTCATTAATATGTGGCTAGATTCCTTAAAATGTGCATTTGTAGACAGTGTACCGGTAGTTTAAGTGGAGTGTCTGTCGCATATCTCATATATTGTTTTTTCTCCTCAGAACTGTGTGGTATTGATGAGCTACTTTGCCAGGACGAAAACTCTCTGCTAAGTTTTGAGGCCATCCGGAGCATTCATAAAGACATGGACGATGATGCAGACGGCAGTGTGGATGTGACAGAAACCGATGGGGTGAGTGGTTTTGTGGTCTGCTGTATTGAGAGATTGATGTTGCAGCTCATTGCACAGTGCCCAATGCACAGACAAGTGCTTAGTTTAGTTTTCTTGCTTGATAGGACACAGTCACCTTTGGCTTGTTCATTGGACACAGATTTCTGTCAAGCTGCTTTGAGATAGATATTTTGAAAAAGTGCTTAACAAATAAACATAAACTTGACTTGACAGTACAATAGTGCATGCACTGAAGTACAACATATCTGGCATGTTGTATACAGCTGCACTGGTGCAAGTCTGAGTGTGTTGCAGAGCATTTGCAGAGATGAGGAGCACAAGTTATGCATGTTGTTATTTTTTCATCTGTCATAGCATTCAATTGTAAAATTTTTATGATAAAATACACTGAGGTGGAGATATATAGATGGGAAATATGTCCTTTTTTGCAAGATTATCCATTTTAATCATATATTAATATTAAGCAGTACAACTGTTTTCAATATGAAATGTTTCTTGAGCAGCATATCATCTTATTAGAAAGATTTCTGAAGGATATTTCACAATATTAGCTACTATTAGCTAAATAACTGTAGCCTTTGCGAGTTTAAGAGACCCTACACATTTTAAAGGTAGAGTGTGTGTGTGTGTGTGTGTGCTTTTTGACCTACATTATAGAATCCTTCCTTATATTGTGGTGTGTATTTGTGTATTCAAGTTTCAGGCTACATAATGCCTGTGTTCCTCATACATTCAAATCATTAAATAAACATTACTTTATGTTTAGGGTTGTACAAAGTTGTAGAGTTGTAGTAACTTTAAATATGAGAGGAGAGTGAGTCATGCAGAATACAAGTTTCCCACTGACATTTAAAATACTCTGGGGGTTTAATGCTTTATTTAACATCACAACTTACATAATAAATAGAAAACTCTAAAACATGGATGCTTACTTTTTGAGGTCACCACCAGGGAATAACCTGTTTTTATTTTTCTTGTAATCATGGTTTACTTGCACTGCCAGGGTATTGATTTGTATGTAAACCAGTAAATAAGGTGATTTGAATAAACTAATTTTTGTAGTTAGCACATGTTCTGTAAATGTGCTCAATGATAGGTGCACCAACGTGTGTGTATGTATGAAGAGTTCAGATGCAAAAGCCTCTAAGTGCCATTTGAAATTTTCTTCTAAAATGACCATTTTTATCAAGCTTGTATATTTAAGTTCAGTAATTTCACTTAAATGGCAATGAAGATTACCTATTAATTGTCATTTAAGTGAAATTACTGTAATTATTAAGTAATTATTAAGTGAAATTAAAAGTAATTATTACTTTAATTACTTAAATATACAAGCTTGATAAAAATGGTCATTTTAGAAGAAAATTAAAAAAAGGCATTTAGAGGCTTTTGCATCTGAACTCTTCATATATTTAGCAAATTTAATTTATTTAATTTAAAGCAAACGTTCTTTGAAAAGAGGATTCTAAAAAAGTCGATTGGACTGACCAAATTTAGGTGAGTCAATGTGTTATTTCTGTCACAATGTTTTAGATACTCACTTTACAATATGTTTTTCATACAATATTTTTGTACAGTAGTCATGCAACCTGATTATTAAAGATACAAACAAAAAAGAACATTCAAAATCCACTTCTGGATATGCTTTTAATAGACATGAAATTTCTGCGTGTATTGTATTCAGAAGTGATTATGAACCATGATTATAGTTTACAAACCTAGGCTATCACACAAAGCGATTCGTTTTTCATGTGAATGCCACATCTGAGCACTGAGTAAACAGCATTACTGCTGACCGACCACAGCCATAGGCAGTCCAAGGCCATAGACAGTCCTGTGAGTGTAACCTTAACTACAGTCTGAGTTATTTTGAGGCGATTGAACCAGTGAAAATTTACATACATTAAGTTGTCTGATGCTCTACAGTAAGACTACTGGATCACACAAACCCCAAGACTAGTATTACAATTAGGATATCCCAAATAAATGGTTTACTGAGACCTACATCTAACCTCTTGCCAAATGTTGGATTATGCAAATAGAGAGTGCTGTGAAAAGAAACAGAAATAATCAAAGTCCAGAACAGATTGTGACTAATGGGAAAACCAATTTAATTTTAGAATACATTTTCAGGGTGCTGGATTTTCGTTTCATTTTCTCCTCTCCTTTAGCTTAAAGGAGTAGTTCACTTTTTTAAAAAAACTTTTGCTGATATTTTACTCACCCCATGTCATCCAGAATGTCCATGTCTTTCTTTCTTCAGTTGAAAAGAAATTAAGGTTTTTGATGAAAACATTCCAGGATTTTTCTCCATATAATGGACTTCAATGGGAACCAAACGGTTCAAGGTCTAAAAGACAGTTTCAATGCAAACTGCAAACTGTTCAAAGGGCTTTAAACGATTCCAGACGACGAATAAGGGTCTTATCAAGTGAAATGATCACTCATTTAAAAAAGTTTACGTTTTATAAGCTCAAATGGTCGCCTGACTCTGTTCTGTGATGCGCATTCGTGACTCTCCTATTCGAACTCGTTCATCAAAATGAACAAATCTTTTTAAGAGTCAATTCATTCATTTCGTTCGTTGAATCAACCAAATGACTCGGAAAAAGATTAGTTTATTTTGATGAACGAGTTTGAACAGGAGAGTCACGAACGTGCGTCACAGAACAGAGCAAGGCGAGCATTTGAGCTTATAAAACTTAAACTTTGTTATTTATTTATAAAATGAGCGATCGTTTCATTTGATAAGACCCTTATTATCGTCTGTTGTTGTTTAAAGCCCTTTGAAAAGTTTGCACTGAAACTCTCATTTGGAACTTGAACTGTTTGGTTCCCATTGAAGTCCATTATATGGAGAAAAATCCTGGAATGTTTTCATCAAAAACCTTAATTTCTTTTCAACTGAAGAAAGAATGACATGGACATCTTTGGATAACATGGGGGTGAGTAAATTATCAGCAAGCAAAAGTTTTTTCAGAAACTGAACTACTCCTTTAAGTTAAACCTTTAGTTAAGCTTATTTATTTTTTCAATCCTTACTATGCATGTTTATATGATTATACACCTGCTACATGTGAGCCCATCAGAAAATGATATCAGATGAGAACCGCTGCACCTGATGCTAAAATCCAGTCTTTCTTTCCTTAAACAGTTTCTGAGGGAAGACTTAAAGTACCAAGATCCTAAGGGAAAACACAACAACTTCCATAGAGCAGATCTGCTGATCACAGTGGAGGACATGTGGAACACCTGGAAGGCCTCTGAAGGTTTTCACAGATTCTTTAATTTGATAGTAATTATACAATGCAAAGAAGCAGTCAACCATCTTAGAGCAAATTCAAAGTCATTCCTGTTAGCCACATCATAAACTATATTTAAACTACTACATATTTAAATTAAATACATGTAGACTTGTAAGTATTATGTTTGTGTGACTGAAAACACAAGCCTTTCAAAGTATACTTCTTTTGCTGTGAGCGCAGAAAGATGCCTTCAGCGTGTGGGCACTATCTAGTGGACTCAAGTCACGGTTGTACGCGCACTGTCCGCAAGCACACAAAAATTGGGCCTCCTAACGACAAAAATGACGTCACACAGACAGTGCGCAGACAGTCGTGGAATGCTACGGCCGAAGTATACTTTGGGCATAAGCTTCAATCTGATCTTCCATGTTTGTGTTCTCAGTGTCCTCTGGCACTGTAATCCACTTGCATCACTTTTTTTTTTAAGTGTATCACTGGACAGTAGAAGAAGCAGGTGATTGGCTCATCCGCTGTGTGCAGTTACCTCAGTATGTCGAATTCCTTCAGGAAGAATGACATCAGTGGCAAAGCTTTGCCCAGGTAAGAAAGCTTACAGTTAGCATCTCTATTGCCTTCATCATCAAGCTTTTCAGCTGATGGACATAAAAGAAATCACTGATCACTTACTGACTCACAGTGTCTGTTCCATTCACAGACTTGCAGTGAAAAATGCCACCCTGCTTCTGTCTGTGCTGAAGATACCAGACCGCACTCATGCACAGAAATTGCAGCTGAAGGCTCTGGAGACAGTGCTTTTTGGAAATCCAAGTGAGTAGCACTTTGTACTAAGACTGGGCTTATTCAATATCCACAAAACATCGAAATTATCTCATGACTTGAGTTTGACATGTTTTAATAGTCTTTTTTTGACAAGTTGATAAGATCAATTAATTTCTGTGAATCAGTTAAAAATGTCCATATGAATAAATCAGTTCTGATTAATGGGCAAGAGTTGGTAAGTTTCAATTAAACTGTTAATTTAAAGGAATAATTTCTGAGTTTTTTGCAAAGGAGTTGTCGACTTCGGTACCAAGTCGGTACTGAAAAAAAAAAGTTAACATTTCTGATTGCCCATTGCACTCACGTGCTCATCGGCCAACTTGGTACCTAAGCTGGTACTTTTTGACAACTCTAGTTTGCAACATCACTCAATAAAGAAATATTGAATTTTCAGCATCATTACTCCAGTCTTCAGTGTCACATGATCCTTCACAAATCACTCTAATATGATGATTTTATGCTCCAAAAACATGTATGATTATTATCCATGTTGAAAACAGTTTTTTACATTTTTATTTCAGGATTCTTTGATGAATAGAAAGATTAGAATTAGAAAAATTAGAATCTTTTCTAACATTATAAATGTCTTTACTGTAACTTTTGATCAATGTAACTCATCCTTGATGAATAGAAGTATTGATTTCTTATTTATTTCCCCAAAAAATAAAATACAAATTCTTACTGACCCCAAACTTTTTAAAGGGTAGTGTTTAATGTAACAAAAGCTTTCCATTTCAGATAAAAGCTGTTCTTTTGAACTTTCTATTCATCAAAGAATCCTGAAATAAAAATGTAAAAAACTGTTTTCAACATGGATAATAATCATACATGTTTTTGGAGCATAAAATCATCATATTAGAGTGATTTGTGAAGGATCATGTGACACTGAAGACTGGAGTAATGATGCTGAAAATTCAGTTTTTTTCTCAGAGGAATAATTACATTTTAATATATATTAACATAAAAAAGTCATTTTAAATTGTCATAATATTTCACAATATTACTGTATTTTTTGTGTATTTTTTATCAAAAAATTGCAGCCTTGGTGAGCAGAAGAGACTTCTTTTAAAAACATAAAAAATCTTACAGACCCTAAACTTTTGACCGGTAGTGTATATTTTGTATTTTAGTGTGACTGAGATGCTGTATTCAGACCAATTCTACTGATTTGTTGGAACTGTTTTCTTCATTCTTCTCTCTGTTTTAGACGTTTTAGAAAACTACTAGCATTGAAATGTTCTGCAAGGAAAAACAAGTTTTTTTAGATTGATTTAGAAGTCCAAATTGCAGTTTTCTTTGCTCAATATGTGCTGAAATCAAGGAAAGGTTTATTCTGTTTTCTTTTCTTGTGAGCAAATTTATTCTCCGTCTGAAAATAGCCAGACTGTTATTATATAACAAATGCCAGACAGAAGAGGCATGTTCCTTTAATGTCAGCCATTACAGAGTGATACTCTAGTGAAACAGAAAAGAGAGGGATGTTGTCAGTAATAGGTGAGAGAGATTGATGGGGTATTCCATCACATGATTCATAGTTCATGTGACTGTCTCTTGTCTGAAGTATAAAATCATTGGTTACCCGTAAGCTAATCACATAACGCAATCACCTCTCTCCAACTTAAACATTATCTTCATTCAAAATGTTGAAAAAAACACTTCTTGTTCCGGGCTTCAGTTTGCAAATGCCGTAAATATTCTCCACAACAGAGCGAATTGCATCCCGATATCTTCACATATCCGCCGTTTTCGATTTCCCTAACCTAAAATACAATCTTAAACTCTGCGCTTTAGCGTCTACGTCACGTCATTATATTGGATAAGTGCACTGCATTCGGTCTTAAAGTGACAGCAGCCTAATATTCCAGCTGCTGCCTGTGTCATTAATGTTTATTAAACAACAACATACAAGGAAAAAATCACATTTGCAGCTTTAAGAAAGATTAATTATATTTATACAGTGAAGACTATGTAGTGTTATTTTACATTTGATTATTTGATTTTCTGTACCTGAATACTGTGAGAAAGCACTGTTTATGTAATTTGTATCTTTGTTCTAATGTCTATTTATCTATGTTTGTAATTAGTTTATTATATTTTATGCAGATTCACTCCCCTACAAAATCACCTTTCTTTCCAAATAGAGTTAATCAAGTCATCTGGTGAAAAAATAAAATAAAAAATGAAAATAAGATTACAATAAATAAACAAGAATTAGATTTCAATAAATGATTATTAAAATATAAAAATATAAAATATACAAAATTAAATAAACAAAACAATGATTTAAATAAATATTTATTAAAATAAGCAAGTGAACAAACATATAAAAATGGATTTAAAATAACACAATAAACAAATAAATACTATTTAGATTAAAATAAGTAAGTAAATAAATACAATTTGATAAAAATAAATAAAGAAATTAAGAAATAAATATAAATGAGTAGAAAATTACCATTCAATTGTAATAACATTGTAACTTAATGGAAAAAAATATTTGTCAAAAGTTTGTTGGAGCCTTGATATGTATTCTAAAGTCATATTGATTGAAGAAACTTGGCATAATCACTGTGTATATATAGACCAGTGCGTCTGTGAATGGTCTGGTCTGTCGTCTGATTGGTTGATCCCCCTGGGTCCAGGTTCTGTCTGGAGTTTCTTAATAATCTCAGCTATGGCAGTTATTTGGTTCTCCGTTCACTGTTTATACTGTCTGCAGTAGAGGGTTATTCACTGTTGTAGTCTAACGGTGTTGCATTACTAATGGAAAATCTGTGGCTATGTACAGTTTTCAGCCACAGCACTTACACATGAAGAAATGAGAACGCTGTGCCATCCAGTGTCCTTAGACTTGGTTGAAGATTATGTGTGCAAACAAAACACTCCTTTATAAACGCTCAAAGAGCTCTTTTATCCAAACACTAGTGCAATTATTGAAAAGGAAATCCAGATGGACGTTTATGTGCCAGTTCAGTAAACCCTCATCAGATTTAACCTGATCCAAAATCAGGCTGGTTAAGATGGGGGCGCGTGAAGGTTGAGGGATTCAACACCATCCCCTCACAAATATTTTGGCACCTCTTGATGTGCCGTCACCTGCCATGTTCCTGAGCAGCGAAATCGTAGATGGAAATAGCGCTCACTAATCCAGTTATTCAGATCCTCCCGTTACGCAGCTGATGCCGCCACCTTTGTGGGAAACACCGCTCTGGATTGACTTACTGTTATCACTGCTGAACTCCAATGCAAAACAGATTAAGGCTACATTCATCCGGATACATTTGAAAACAGCATTTTGTCTCAAAATTGTCTCATTCCACACTAGTGTTTTCAATTGTTTTATAAAAGTTGCTCGTCCACACTGAAATGCTGGAGAATCCTTAAATCGTTTTACTGCACATGCATAAAATGTAATAAAAAAGATCTTTGCTGGGATGTAATATTAAGACTGTACAGTGTCAAATTTGAATAGCATTGTAAAATTGAATAGCAGGCACAACAATGCCAATATAACCATAGTACTACTATGTCACATGAATAAACATGTCAAACATGTAGAATACCTCAGTTTTCTCAGTCCACACTACAATATAAAACCTGTATTTTAAATATATCCACTTGAAAGTGTGTTTTCAAAAAGGTGTCCACTACTAACAAAGGGTGAAAAAGGAGAAAGAAATGTGCTTTCAAATGTATCCGGATAAATGTAGACGTTGCATAAGACAGATGTGACAGCTGTGTATTTATATATCTACATGGTTAGATCCAAACTGGGAGCTTTTTTATCACTTCTGGGACTTTTTCTAAGTAGATTACTACTTGTTTGTATTACTGTACTACTTCTTGCTAAAAGCGGTATGTGTGTTTTATGTCACAGTGTTGTGCAACCCTCACATTTGTTAGGCTGCAGTTGTAGAGGAAGACGCTCAGACTGAGCAGACCCTGATTTAATGTGTAACTCCTGCCAAAAAATCCTTGGCTCTTTTTCATTTACCTTCCTCATACTCTTGGGCTTGTGATTTTGTTGGTGTATATAGAAAGTCAAGTCAGTCCACATTGCACGTCGTGGTAAAATCAATCTGTTTTTAAAAATAATATTCCAGTTTTATTTGTTGTATTTAACCAACATGATGAAAGCATCTTCAACCCATCAGTCAAATACTTTAACTGTTTTATTTCAGTCTGTAAAACAACATTGGAAATGGTTTTTAAGAAGATTGCAGACATAAGCATTGGAAAGAAAACATTCATTTGCTTTTGCCATGTCGGGGTCAGCAGGGGTGACAGATGGAATGTGTGTTGAAAAAGAGTCATAATTCTCACATGACATCATTGTATTTAGAAAATGTGATATGCTGGTTTATATTACAGCACTATGTACATTCATTCACTACCGTTCATAAGTTTCATAAAATACTGAATTAAAAAAATGTGACGCTTTGAGCGCTGTTGAGATGCTAAATCATAAACACCTCTGATTGGCCGTTGTACTTATACGCTTATCAGATATGTCTGTGATTGGCTACAGCATTTCAAAAATATGTTGTAAATATGCATCAATGATCTTTTCAGAGCGCTTACACTGATACACACAGGAGCGTTTGAAAGCAGGCATCTATCAGTGGACCGGTCTGCTCATAGTACTCCCATTTTTTTTACAATTCAGTCATAATGTTACAAAAGATGTCTCTTTTAAATAAATGCTGTTCTTTTGAATTTTTTATTCATCAAATCATCTTAGAAAACCTATCACGATAGAAAATAATTCATAATAATAAGAAATGTTTCAAAGATGAATGTCAAAGTAAAGTCTTTAATAGACAATCAAAAATCACCCCAATCCTTCTCGATTAATTCTTGCCAAATAGAGCTAAGCAAGTCATCTGGTGAAAAAATAAATAAATAAATAAAAATAATTTCTCCTGTTTTTTAGTCCTATCCTGGTTTTTTATTTCTCCCGGGAAACTCCCGTAATTTGCATGGCCCAAACTCTGAATAATCGGACCAATATGTTTTTCTAATGTTGACCAGTTGCCAAATCTTGTATTAAATTCATTATATTCACACAATCCACACACTATATACTATTTCAACCCGTTTGTAATCTCAACCTGGCAACCTTGCGACCAAAGTTGCGCAGTCGCGGAAAGTTCAACCCAAAAGCGAGCAAACACGGCGATTTCAACGTCCGCTCGTCATTGGTGGAATTGGCGGCCATTAAGAGAATAGTCCATTAAGCTAAGGCCACTCCTGACCAAAGCAGTGATCGGAGCTGCAAAATCCATTTTAGGTTGGGTATTTTGTCACAACTGGTGGTTGTAGATAGGCACACAACAATAAAGATGAATGTCAAAGTAAAGTCTTTATTAGATCCAAAAGGCAAACACAGATCATGACAGAAAAAGAGCAACAACACGCATGCAGAGACGAACATATACATGACAGCATCAAATCAGCATTAGAATGATTTCTGAAGGATCATGTGACACTGAAGACTGGAGTAATGATGCTGAAAATTCATCATTAGCAGTCAAATTCAGCAGTTCTTTAAAATTGTAATAATATTTCACAATAATCCTCTTGTCATACTGTATTCGTGATCATATAAGTGCAGCCTTGATGAGCATAAGTTACTTCTTTCAAAAACATAAAAAAAATCTTACCGACTCAGGTCACAGACCCTAAACTTTTAAACGGTAGTGTACATGCCAAAGGCACATATGATAGAAAAACATATTTCAATCTAATAATCTAATAACAAAGGGTGACCGAGCCTTCTCAGTTGCGGCCCCCAAGATGTGGAACAGTCTCCCCGCTCATATCCGGCAAGCTCAAACAATAGAAATGTTTAAGTCCAATTTAAAAACGTATCTTTTTAACTTAGCCTTTAGTTAGTGCATTATACATTGTAGATAAAAAAATTTAATCACTTTCAGTTTTATTATTTTGAATCTATATCACTATATTGTTATATGAGGGAGTATGTCAGAGGCTGCATTTACACTGCAAGTCTTGATACCCAAATCCGATTTTCTGCCTATATCCGATTTTTTTGACGACCTGCTTACATCATCTTTTAAAAGTGACCCATATCCGATTTTTGCATTTACACTATACACTGCTGAAACTACCAAATGTAGACGTTTTGACCTGGAAAATTAAGTAAAACAGCACGAAATGCAATGGATAGAGATGTGATTAATACGTGCAAATGCACGTATCCGATTCATATCCGATTTATTACCACATATGAATGAGGCCTGAATCCGATCTGAGAAAATCGAAATCCATGCGTTTTTTTTCCTGCTTACACGTTCACCGGTCATATCCGAATCTGTGCCACATGAGAGGAAAAAATCGGATTTGGGTCACTTGAACCATGCAGTGTAAACGAGGCCTAAGAGTTTATGGCCTACTTTCATATATGTTTTTATTGATGAATGTCTTACTGTTTTGAGCTAACTGTGAAGCACTTTGGGTAACAACGTTGCTATTAAATGTGCTATATAAATAAATAAAAGTTGAAGTAATATAATCCACTGATATTGGATGATTTGTAATTTTGGGTGAACTCTCCCTTTTATTGTTCCTCAAGTGTTGTTTTTTGTTGGTTTTGGCAGAGGGAGACAGTTACGTAAAGGACTTGATGCTGGTGGTGTCTATCGTGATTGGAGTGGGAGGCTGCTGGTTCGCCTACATACAGAACAGAAACTCTAGGGACCACGTGGGCAAGATGATAAAGGACTTAGAAGGCCTTCAGAGAGCTGAGCAGAGCCTCCTGGACCTGCAGCAGAAGTAAGCACTCAGTTTGTATAAATCAACAGTAAACACACTTACAGTAAATAGCAGCTAGCAGGCTAGAAAGGCTCTAAAGTGGATATATGATGCTTATATTTCATGCACGGTTGAATAAATTTTGTGAAACAGGACTACTTGTCAAGGTGGAGGAATATCTGGTTGTAAGTTAGCAATGTTATTCCTGTAGGTGGAGTTTGAAGAACTCGGCTGCATTGTAAACCATTAGTTACATCATACCCAGAGCAAAAGAAAAAACCCAAAGTTCACTTTTTAGCTGGTCATGACATAGATTTAAAGAGAGTAAGTTTGTACAAACAGGATTGTTATGTAATGCTGTCAGCTCTAGTCTCATGCTAACTCATTCTTGGTATACTTTCAAAACAGGGTGATTAGTTTTAAACCATTTTTTTTTTAAGATAGTCTGTTTGCTGAAGTTGCCTTTAACAAATTTATCATCCGTTTATACACATTGAGGGATGAATATGAATTATGGCTTGGGGTAATTGACAGCATGCCAAACATCAGGTTGAAAATAACCTGGAAAATACATTTAAATATTTTTACTCATTACTCACTGGTTATTCAATTTGGAGAAGTTATACTTATTAGTAGCTTCAAACTTTTATTTTTATTTAAAATGCTAGACAGTTCTAGACACTGCAAAGGATGAGAATGTGAAATATCTTTCCTCACATTGAGCTTACAGCACAAGAGGGTGCGCCACTTTTCTAATAGCATAATTCATCAGAGAATTATATTACATTAGTAAGCAGCTGCCTTCCGTTACGCTAATGAGCACTAATGCATATTACTTAATACTTTATACTTCATTATTTTAGTTTACTTTATTAGACAGCTCTCTGTAATATTTGATTCTGATTTGTTTTTCACAGAATTCTTCTGTCAGACATTGGTAAATATTGGGCGCTATCCATGGCAACTTGTCATAATTAGATAAATAATACTTGAAGAAAAGTTTTGCTTTATTGAAATACTAACGTTAACATACAAAAGTCAGAAACTTCTATGAATACGTGCTTATTACATCTAAAGTAACTTGAAATGAATGTGAAATTAAACAATGTCAGCCAGATCTACACTATTTGCTATTTAAAGCTACACTGTGTGATTTTTACGCCCATCTAGTGGTGAAAAGGTATATGACCATCCAGTGAATATTAGTTTCTGTTCCTCTCAATTCCGATTTCGTTTAAACTTCTACGGTGGCCAATGTAGTCCAAGATTAACATGGCTTCCAGTTCGACCTCGTCCATGAGTGTTAAAGGGTACCTATTATGGCATTTAAAATGTTCCTAATATTGTTCTGGGAGTCCCCAACAACAGTTTTACAAGCATGCAATAACAAAAAACCCTTTTGTTGTCTTATAATATGCATTTGTTTTTACCTGATTTGCTCACCGACTCCCATATGAATCGTTTAGCGAGTCCTTTTTCCAAAACCCGCCTTTGCGTGACGCTAATCTGCGGTGATTGGTCAGATGACCTAGCCAAATTGTGATTGGTATTCTCTGTGCAGAGTATGTCGGAATAAACTCGGTACTAATCCTTCCTTCAGTATCAGCCGGCTCGCGAATCCATACTTTATAGCATTTAGGTTTGTGAAGCAATCATCTTCAAAATGACACGAACACAGAACAAGGTTTGGGCTATACTTGTGTGGTATACTTGTATATATGAACTGTAGCCACTTAGTCTTCAAATGCTCCTCTCCTGGCAGATGAAAAAAGTTCGCTTTTGCATCGCACTTCAAAACACAGCATCTCGTCGACATGATTGTTTTCCGGTTTTCCCTGGCGTCTCAGAGCGCAATAAGTGGGCGTTTCTTATTCAAATAACTTGTCAAGTTGACGTCAACTAGACAAAGGAAAAGCATCGTTCGTTGAACGATTCATATCAGAGACTCAGAGTCGACTCTTACTTTTGAGAAACAATAACTTTGTATACGGTGAACTTTCATTTTTAAAACTTTGCAGGATGTTTTCGTTCACTTAGATCTATGTTACACACTACATGAAGGGCAATTTTCAAAACTCCATAATAGGTACCCTTTAACTCAAATGTAAACGCGAAAGGCGAAGCTTGAATTAACGGGTATGTCCCTCTTTGGCTAATGTACTTTCAAGATGGAGGGGCAACATGGTGACCGACATTAGAACCCCTTACCCGTATATATTTTCAACGGCATATCATACACTCACGAGAATACTTTATTACTTGAACGAAGTAAATATATATTAATGAGCACAAATATTTTTGAAAGAACTAAGTGTTTTTAGCGAAGAATAAACAAAAAGAGTTACACAGTGTAGCTTTAAAGACAAAAAGAGGAATTTGTCTCTGTTGGAAATGTTTTCATTTCCTACTATCATTGTTCAGGTCAAAAGACTCTTGCAGGGTGATGCAAGCAATTCCTTAAATGGCAAAAGGACGGGCAGTGCTGTGCTGAATCCTGCTTGAAGTGTTTCAGACAATCGCACTATCATGCTGTATGCTCAGTTCAGCTGGCGCCCGCTGCGCTGAGGCAGAACAGAGAACTTGTCTCTGTCTTTTTTCAGAGGTCAGAGGTCAGAGCTCAGAGAAGATCATGATTCAAACATCCTTTCTTTATGGTGCATTAATTTAAAGTAATGTCCTTATAAGGACAGAGATGCAGTTTGGTGATCTGTATTAGTTTACTCAAGGAAAAAGCTGTAGCGGAGGAATGTTTGTTGAGCGTAATGTGATTAAGTCATTGTGCAAGTATGGCCGGTGTAACAGCAGCCATGGATTTGAGTGTGTGGCACTTCACTCTAAATCCCATTTGGAACAGAAATCAGGACACCTTGTTTCCACTTCGATCCTCACTACATCTGTCCCTGTGTGATGCAACTAGAATATCTGTCTGTTTGTATCTATCCATCTAGCTTTCTGTCTGTCTGTCTAACATTCTTTCTATCTCTCTGTCAATGTCTGTATGTTTGTTTATATCTGTCTGTCTGTGTCTGTGTCTGTATGTTTGTTTATATCTGTCTGTCTGTGTCTGTATGTTTGTCTATATCTTTCTGTCTATGTTTGTCTATATCTGTCTAACGTTCTCTCTGTCTATGTGTGCCTATAACGTTCTGTCTGTCTGTTTGTCTAATATATCTGTTTGTCTGTTAAGTTTTTTTCTTTATTAACTTTTCTATTTCTTCTCTGCTGTTCATTTCCTTCCTTTTCATTTATCTTCTGCTTCCCCTCGCAGTTATGAGTGAGTGCAACATTCTGCCTTGGCCACTGTCACATTATTGACAGTTTGATTTATAGCTTACTTCCTGTTTGAACATGGACTATGTCAGCATGAGAGAATGCTGCCATGTGCTTCATCTGAAAGCTTTGGAAAGATCATGTGTGATATAAAGGTTGCACTTTATTTAACAGTATGTGCTGTAACATGTACTTACAGTGTACCTACATAAGAAAGTACTGGTAATATAAGGTAACTACATGGGTTGAGGTTAGGTTTAGGGGTAAATTCTGGCTGGGTTAGTACCTTGCTATAGCCCAGTTATTTTAATAACCATAATACGTACATACACTCACCTAAAGGATTATTAGGAACACCTGTTCAATTTCTCATTAATGCAATTATCTAATCAACCAATCACATGGCAGTTGCTACAATGCATTTAGGGGTGTGGTCCTGGTCAAGACAATCTCCTGAACTCTAAACTGAATGTCAGAATGGGAAAGAAAGGTGATTTAAGCAATTTTGAGCGTGGCATGGTTGTTGGTGCCAGACGGGCCGGTCTGAGTATTTCACAATCTGCTCAGTTACTGGGATTCTCAAGCACAATCATTTCTAGGGTTTACAAAGAATGGTGTGAAAAGGGAAAAACATCCATTATGCGGCAGTCCTGTGGGCGGAATTTGACGTAAACAGAATGAGAACATCCATAATGCCTTGTTACCACTGTGCAGGCTGGTGGTGGTGGTGGTGGTGGTGGTAATGGTGTGGGGGATGTTTTTTTGGCACACTTTAGGCCCCTTAGTGCCAATTGGGCATTGTTTAAATGCCACGGCCTGACCTGAGCATTGTTTCTGACCACGTCCATCCCTTTATGGCCACCATGTACCCATCCTCTGATGGCTACTTCCAGCAGGATAATGCACCATGTCACAAAACTTGAATCATTTCAAATTGGTTTCTTGAACATGACAATGAGTTCACTGTACTAAAATGGCCCCACAGTCACCAGATCTCAACCCAATAGAGCATCTTTGGGATGTGGTGGAACGGGAGCTTTGTGCCCTGGATGTGCATCCCACAAATCTCCATCAACTGCAAGATGCTATCCTATCAATATGGGCCAACATTTCTAAAGAATGCTTTCAGCACCTAATTGAATCAGTGCCACGTAGAATTAAGGCAGTTCTGAAGGCGAAAGGGAGTCAAACACTGTATTAGTATGGTGTTCCTTATAATCCTTTATTTGAGTGTAGTATGTACACAGGGAAAAGGACTGTAAAATATTGTGCTACCAATATCACAGATATGTATGTCAAACAAAACTGATTTTTATTATTTTAAATGGAATCAAAAACCTCTTGTCAACATGTAACCACATTAGCCACATTGATACAACTAAATTTAGCCATCCTCCATGACCCAGAATCTCTATACGGTCTTCCCGTATGTAGCTGGGAGGATGCATTTCCCTGTAAATCTGTTAGGAGTTTTTACCACATAATTACGACATCGAACAAGCCACTTCTTGTTCAACTGTCTTTTCATGAGGAGGAAGAGGTGTGGTAGAGTCTTGCAGATCCAGTTCCCTTTTCATGTTGACTCAATTCTCCAGAGCTCCACCTGCAGGTGACTGAGGGGATATTATATAAATATTAACTTTTTGTTCAGTAACAAGTCAACATTGGTGCAGCTTCAGATTAATAATGTGTTTGCGTTCAGGCTGCAGATCGCACAGGAAGAGCACCACACAGTGGAGGAGGAGAAAGTCAAGCTGGAGCGGCAGATGAAAAGGGAGATTGACGCAGCCAAGCAGGAGGCGCAGAGACTGCGAGAACTACGTGAGGGAACTGAGAACGAGCTGAGCAGACAGACATATGCAGAGCAGGAGCTGGAACAGGTATGAGAAGTTTTTTTTACTTTAATCAAAACTATATACAATATATATATATATATATATATATATATATATATATATATATATATATTAGGGCTGTCAAATGATTAATCGCGATTAATCACATCCAAAATAAAAGTTTGTGTTTACATAATATATGGGGGTGCACTGTGTATAATTATTTTATATATATATATATATATAAATACACACACATGCATGTATATTTTAGAAAAAATATTATTTATAGATAAAATATTTATATTTATATATTAATTATATATAAATCTATATACAGTATTTATATATATAAAATAATTATACACAGTGCACCCACATATATTATGTAAACACAAACTTTTATTTTGGATGCGAATTAATCGTGATTAAGTCGTTTGACAGCCCTAATATACACTACCGGTCAAAAGTTTAAGGTCGGTAAGATTTTTTATGTTTTTAAAAGAAGTCTCTTCTGCTCACCAAGGCTGCAATTTTTTGATAAAAAATACACAAAAAACACAGTAAGATTCTAATTAAAATAAATGTTGTTTTTTGAACTTTCTATTCATCAAAGAATCCTGAAATAAAAATGTAAAAAACTGTTTTCAACATGGGTAATAATCATACATGTTTTTGTAGCATAAAATCATCATATTAGAGTGATTTGTGAAGGATCATGCAGGGCCTGAAGTTAACTTTCTCGGCCACCGGCCACTGTGGCAGGTGGATTTAAAAATTCACCTGCCACAGAGACTTTTTACCAGCAATTTTTTTTTGCCTAACAAACGTGGAGAAAAAAAACCCTGTGAATTTCACAATACAGTTCTTTAACTTGTAAAAATACATATATAATACAGAATATATATATATATATATATATATATATATATATATATAGTATAGGCTATAATATAGTATATACTCAACAGATAGACCTACCGCTAGATCGTAAACAAATCACACGCGGCTATGTTGATGGCTGATTTAGTCATGTAGACAGATCCTGACAGCTTTTAGTTACAGCGTTCAGGAACCGTTAACTATGAGCTAAATTAATATTGTTATTACTGGTAAAATTACCGGTTACCGGACATTTTCTCATCAGCGTTACATTATCTAATCCCATCTCACCAACAGTTTAATACTCGCACATCCAAACGAAGTCAGAAAAGGGCCTCATCTGCTTTCTGATCGCATGAACATTACGAAACAACAGTCGCTGTCATAAATCAGCCACTCACGAACCTTGTCATTGCCGCCGATTGTTCACTTTGTATTAAAATGTCTTCTCTACTTTTCTTATGATCCTCATCTTTTTGATCCTCATCTTTTTGGCCTCTTTATCCCGGTAATGTGCCGCCACATTTTAGCCAACGCAAAAGTCCAACGCAATAGCGGACTTCGTTGAAATGTAAAAATCCTAATGAATCACTCAATTCTCATTGGCTACCTGCCAATGTGGCAGGTAGATTGACAGTGTTACCCGCCAATAGCAAAATTCACCCGCATTTGGCAGGTGGTCGGGTGTTAATTTCAGGCCCTGGAATCATGTGACACTGAAGACTGGAGTAATGATGCTGGAAATTCAGCTTTTTTTCAGAGGAATAAATTACATTTTAATATATATTAACATAAAAAAGTCATTTTAAATTGTCATAATATTTCACAATATTACTGTGTTTTTTGTGTATTTTTTATCAAAAAATTGCAGCCTTGGTGAGCAGAAGAGACTTCTTTTAAAAACATAAAAAATCTTACCGATCTTAAACTTTTGACTGGTAGTGTATATATATATATATATATATATATATATATAATATATATATATATATATATATATATATATATATATATATACAGTATAATATATAAAAGTCAATAAAGTAAAAATTGGAAAGCTATCATTTATAAGTGTAGTTATTTCAAGAGGGTGATTTTTTTTTTTTTTGAATTTTTTATCAATCTTCTAAATCCTAGTAAAATAATGGCATGTTTATGCCTCATTTCATAATTTGCTCATCAGCAATATTTGGAAACCCTGGCAGTCTCCCTCAAATTCTCCTTAGAGATGTCCAATCACCATGGGAACTGTTGAAGAGGTTTCCCTCATCAAAACACTGAAATGCAGCCAACATTCATGAGCGTGTGTGTTTGTTTTAGGTGCGAATGGCTCTAAAGAAGGCCGAGAGGGAGCTGGAGTTGAGGAGCGGCTGGTCTCCTCCTGAAGCTCTGCAGACGTGGCTGCAGCTCACACACGAGGTGGAGGTTCAGTACTACAACATTAAGAAACAGAATGCGGAAAAACAGCTCATAGTGGCCAAAGAAGGGGTAAGATGGTCACATACTCACAATATTAAATCTGTTTTGCTTGTTCCGCTAGCTTAGCATCCAGGTATTGCTTGTTAACTATGAAGTTGTGACCACCATAACAGGCAGAAAAGATCAAGAAGAAGAGAGGAACTCTCTTTGGGACGTTCCACTTGGCCCACAGCCCTTCACTGGATGATGTTGATCACAAAATCCTGTCAGCCAGGTGAGCCATTTTGAGGAAGCTCTTGCCATTTTTGTATGCAAGGTGAAATAAACAGGCATTTTAACCTCAGAAGTAGGGTTGGGTATCGTTTAAATTTGAACGATTCTGATTCCGATTCCTTGTTTCGATTTCCGGTTCCTAACGATTCTCTATTCCGATTCTTTTAAGAGGCAGGGTCAAAAAAGTTTAGCTAACCTTGCTAACCAACGGTCTTTCTGAAGGAAATACTCCTTCTGTCACAAATACTCCTTTTGTCACAAATTTTGCATTTTGCCGAGATTTTGTTATTTTTAGAAAAGTGAAGCCACACTTTGGACCGCCGACGTACACTACTCATGTTGACTTGTGCGGTTATGCCAACACTTCCGGTAGACGCTTCTTCGTTGATGTTGTTCAGCGGTTTCTTCTTCTGGCCGCGAATTGTGAATATTGAAACTAGAAATCGAAATTTTAACTTTTGAACGATTCCGGAAAAACGAAAAGTTAGTCCCGGTTCCAATCAATACTCGATTCTCGATACCCAACGCTACTCAGAAGTGACATTATAGAATGATTTTGGACCTTTCAGTGAATAGTTCTTAAAAGAACCACTATTTTCTTCACACAGAACACATTTATTTGTAGTAAATAGAATGGGGGTGGTGAAGAAAATTGCCACATTGACAAGCGCTAATGAGAGTTAAGAGATAGCTGCAACTTTAGTTTAAAAGAGTACGAAGACATTGTCATCTGTCATAACTTGACTGTCTGTAATACTGTAGTAACACTATGTAACAGTACACCATGGTGGTGTACAATATATAAATGTGGTATATTCATATTGAATACTGTCATTAATATAGTCATGTGTATTGTATTTAATGTATTAGAGGGTAAGAGTTTCAAATTAATTTTGTTTAAAATATTAAAGTTTCTTTGAGTGTTGGATAGTGGTTACCAACTTAGTCAGAAGCACTTTCAGTTTAACCCACTTTAATTTAACCCAATAAAACATATGAAATGAAACCTAAGTGAAATGGTTAAACACTGTCCATCTCAGCGCATGTTAACATTGAAAAACTGTAGAAAAGTAGTGCAGTGAATATAAAACAAATGCATTCTTTGTGAACTTAGTGTGATTAACTTTTGAATAATCTGAAAAAACCCTTTTCCAGTATGAAGACTATTCCTTTTGTGGAATGAAAAGGTTCCATGGATATTGAAAGGTTCTTTATGGAACCATAAATGCCAATAAAGAACCTTTTTTTTTTTTTTTTTTTTTTAACCAAACCAATCTAAGCCTCATCTCTCTTTCTCTCTCACTTCTGCAGACAGGCTCTGGGAGAAGTGACCACTGCTCTGAGAGAAAAGCTCCATCGAGTGGCAGCAAATTGAGATTCTGACCGGCTATAATATTGTCAATAACCCTGGCATGTCGTCTCTGGCCTCTTCCCTCAACCTGGATCCTGCTTTCCTGGGTATCCGCCCTGCTACTCACCAACACCTACTGCTATCCGATGACCTGAGACGACATGGACGAGGACATACTTTCCCCAGGAACCCTGCAATGTGAGTTTAACATGCACACAAGTGTGGCACAATGAGTCAAATCCGATCATATTCATCTGTGTCCAAATTTAAGCTTCTCAGTCACCTATAACCTTTTTAAAATGAGTTTTCTAACCCTAATACATGGCAATTAAGCTTTCCGTTGAGCTCTGCCTTTTGTGGTGTGATATCATTGGCTAATGTCCACAGATGCCGCCTGGCAGATGGATCGGCGAGTGAGCGACCTTTGGCCCATGGCCGTCGAGAACCAATCCCCGTGGAAACAATCTGGTTGGCAGCATCCCATTTATTCTCTGCCAATGCTGACACAAAGCAAACACTTCTGTTTCCCTTCCACTGGCCAATTAAGACCTTCTAGATGGAATTTGTATTTACAGCTCTTAAAAAACCCTCAATTCTTTATTAGACTTTTGAAGTGCAGATGTGGAATCAGTGCTGCTGTTTATATTCATTTTAAATGTGGATAAATGCCAAAGCAGGGGAAATCTATATCCAGTAGGGGTGTAACAGTTCACAAAATTCACGGTTCAGTTCGATACGATACACTTGCGTCACGGTTCGGTACGTTTTCGACACAGTAAAAAGAAAGAAATGCCAGAGAAATTTCCTTGATATATTTTATTTAATTATATTTTTATTAAAAATAACATCATAAAGCATGATTTTTTTTACTTTGAGCAATGATGGAGCTATACTTGACTTTTCTTAGGAGCATATAAAACAAAACAGCTCTTTGGACAAAATAAAATGTAATTTTATAGTAGTTGTAAACAAAGGTTTATTTTAGTTCAGTAACATTTGATGACAGGAATTGCATTTATAATGTCGAAATAAAATCAACGCAATGTTTCTTGAAAGCGTTATAGCCTACTATTCCCGCCAAACTTCCATGGTTACAGTTAGTGTAACTACAGTAAATCCATTGCTGATCTGTGGACACTGATTAGTTAATTCATGGGACAATGTTTCTTCCTGGTTTCCACGTCAGCGCTGTTTGATCCGTTAATAACGGAGAAATGAGAATGCTTCTCACTAGATCTCGCAGCGATGTTATTACTTAAGTGGCGAATTCAAATGCTTTCTTCACTGGGTTTCACTGTGTTGTAACAGTGCTGATGATCGAGATCGGCTCGCGCTACATTGGTCCAAATTCATAAACGGTCCGTCAACCACACAATAACGACGAGTAGCTTAGTTTCGTTCCGCTTACATTACATTTGCCATTTGATGTTGGGCAATGTTGTGGTCATGTCAGCATCTATGAGCGTGCTTGACACGCGCGATTTGCCTACATTCGAAATAACGAAATGTTGGTCGGCAGGAAAAATGGTCCAACGAACGTTCGGTTTGATTCAGCTTTGTGACATGGTGCATTATCCTGCTGGAAGTAATCATCAGAGGATGCCTCAGGTTGGCATTGGCATTTAAACTATGCCCAATTGCCACTAAGTGGCCTATAGTGTGCCAAGAAAACATCCCCCACACCATTACACCACCACCACCAGCCTGCACAGTGGTAACAAGGCATGATGGATGTTCTCATTCTGTTTAATGCGTACCAAAAGCCTTCGTACCGAATGGTTCAATACGAATACGTGTATTGTTACACCTCTAATATCCAGGCTTGGTCTATTATGAATTAGAAGCCTCTGATTCCATGTTTGCACAAATTTAAACTTAACACAGGCCAAAATACCAAGTTTTAAGGTGGGGTCACATTTACTGTTTTTCGACGAATTTTCAAGTGCAAAATCCTTTCATTACAATTGGAATTCACACAATCAGAAATTTTGTTTGCGAAAGATTTCCCAACATCGATTTCCTAACTTCAGGTTGTTCACGGGAATTCTCCCGTGAAAGTTAGAAAGAAAGTTACTTATTTTAAAAGTGACTTCTGTGTGAGCTGTGCTTAATGCATCGCTACACTGTTGACAATATTTTATTCCGTGAAATTATGCCAAAATGTGACCACACTTTTTATAACAAAAAATGATGCCACAAAGCAATGCTCTATAGGTAGCGCACAAGCTAGCTAACTCAAAGCTTTCTTTTTTATTATATATATGGGCTTTTCACACTGAGATTGTTAACCCTGGGTTATTTCTAACATTTGTTCGATAATGCTGGGTTTCACAATATGTATTTAACGCAGCGTAAAGTTAGCATTGCAAAGGCTAACTTGGGCTTAAGAACACTTTGCTTTTTTTCAACCCCACCTTTTTGTTAAACTAAAGTTAAAATCTGTCCTTAATCTAGGGTTAAAAGAAAGATGGTAACCCAGTGTTAAGCGCAGAGTGCAAAGCCTATATTTAAACATATTAGACGGCTTTTTGGAATATTCTGATTGGATTATGGCAATATTCTGCGCATAAACATTTTTAAAATTGTCTGTTAAACTATATTGGCTTTTGTCGCAAGCAGACAATGGGTCTCATTCACTAACCTAGTATGGGTGCATATTTGTGCATAAAATCTGCAGAGGAACATTTTCATGAATAAATCATTGATCAAAATTATGCAGTCATTTATTAGAATACTCCATTAAAACGAGGTTAACAGATTTATGCTCGTACGCCCTTGGTGTGGATTAGACATACATTTTTATAAAAACTTCTGTGTAAATACAAATAATCCACTCGTTGTTGGTAAATGAGACCCAGCATCCTACTTGCTTTGTTCATTTCATGTCTTTCAAAACACTCCATGGTCTTCTGACAAAATAATTAGACTCCAAACAATATTTCATGTCCATTTATTCGTTAAGTAGCCGTGTAATAAGCTGGATAATGTACAGTCAGACAGTCATTATCCATCTCAAACGATTCCATGATTCATACAACTAACCAAGAGCTGCATCTCTGCAGTATTTTGGTGTATGCTGGAATCAGTGTATTCGTCATTGTACATTTTTTGTGGACACATCTTCTTTGCACTGCAGCCTTGCAATGCTTTCACACTTTTATGTTCACTTCCTGTGCCACATTAGCAGCTCTGTTTTCCTTCATTAAGCACAGTTAATGTGGTCAATCATCATCATCATCTTCATCACGCATGCTCCTTCCTGCTGGAACTTTTTAAAATGTGTCTCAGTCATGTGTTTGTGTTAAGTGTTTGTATTATGGTCAATCTTTTGCATCAAAGACTGGTGTGATGGTACCTACATGTATGTTCTCAAGTTCCCCTTTATCAGCATCATGGCACAATATGTCATTATACCAGAGATTATTTAGCACTATAGCTTAGTTGTTACACATATAATCATCTAGTTGTCATGAGGTATTGAACTGTTTCCAGCTCCAAGCCTCCATTCCAAGTGAGAATACTATCTCAACAGCTGTTTTTGAGCCTTATAGCTCATAACTGTAACACATAGATCATAGCATACCTTTAAAGGGTTAGCCTCATCATTCCAAACTCATAAGACTTTCGTTCATCTTTCTATGAATATTTTTTATAAAATCTGACAGCTTTCTGTCCCTCCATTTACAGCTACGCAACTACCACTTTGACACTTTAAAAAGTTCATAAAACTTATCAACTTGAATTGAGTCCAATTTTCTTTGGAAGAGATCACATAATATAATGAACGGATTGAATTTAGACTTTTATTCACATATAAACTTCCATCAAATCACACAGCAGTTGAAATGAACGGAAACTTAAGCATGTTTTCTTGATGTGCGAGAACCATTGAAATTCTTTTTTATGTTACGCAGCACGTTTAAACTTCAACAAGAACCAATGAGGTTCGTTCTCGTGTTACGCAGCACGTTTAAACTTTAACAAGAACCAATGAGATTCGTTCTCTCATTATACAGCATGTTTAAACTTCAACAAGAACCAATGAGGTTCGTTCTCGTTTTACGCAACACGTTTAAACTTCAACAAGAACCAATGAGGTTCGTTCTTGTCATGCGGCACGTTTAAACTTCAACAAGAACCAATGAGATTCATTCTCGTGTTACGCAACACGTTTAAACTTCAACAAGAACCAATGAGGTTCGTTCTGTGTCATGCGGCACGTTTAAACTTCAACAAGTACCAATGAGGTTCATTCTCGTGTTACGCAGCACGTTTGAACTTCTGCAAGAACCAATGAGGTTCGTTCTCGTGTTACGCAGCACGCTTAAACTTCAACAAGAACCAATGAGGTTCGTCTCGTGTTACGCAGCATGTTTAAACTTCTGCAAGAACCAATGAGGTTCGTTCTCGTGTTACGCAGCACGCTAAACTTCAACAAGAACCAATGAGGTTCGTTCTCGTGTTACGCAGCATGTTTAAACTTCAACAAGAACCAATGAGGTTCGTTCTCGTGTTACGCAGCACGCTTAAACTTCAACAAGAATCAATGAGGTTCGTTCTCGTGTTACGCAGCATGTTTAAACTTCAACAAGAACCAATGAGGTTCGTTCTCGTGTTACGCAGCACGTTTAAACTTCAACAAGAACCAATGAGGTTCGTTCTCGTGTTACACAGCACCTTTGAGCTTCAAAAAAGGACCAATGAGGTTCGTTCTCGCATCACGCAGCACGTTTAAACTTCAACAAGAACCAATGAGGTTCATTCTCGTGTTACGCAGCACCTTTGAGCTTCAAAAAAGGACCAATGAGGTTCGTTCTCGCATTACGCAGCACGTTTAAACTTCAACAAGAACCAATGAGATTTGTTCTCGTGTTACGCAGCACGTTCGAACTTCTGCAAGAACCAATGAGGTTCATTCTCGTGTTACGCAGCATGTTTAAACTTCAACAAGAACCAATGGGGTTCATTTCATTTATATGGATTATTTTGGCGATAATCCTCAAATGGTCAGTTTTGTAGCTGTTAATGGAAGGACAAAAATCCCTCAGATTGCATTAAAAAAATATCTTCATTTGTCTTCAGAAGATGAATGAAAGTCTTACAGGTTTGGATCAAAATGAGGGCGAGTAAATTATGACAGAATTGCAATTTTTGGGTGAACTGTCCCTTTAAGTTAAGCTTTTAAGAACTCAGTGTACACTTCAGTACAGTTTTTGGGCTCTCAGTGTCCCAGACTCCAATATTTCTCCCATGTACATTTAGTATCTCACAGAGACTGGATGATTTGAATGACAAACATCTGTGTGTGTGCCTCTCCTCAGCTCCCAGCCTGGTGTCCCTGCGGCCCGTCACGGAGACCCCACACTGAACCTGAGCTCACAGAGGTTGGTAGAGGGCGGTTTGAGTGAATCTGGGCCCCTGCGGCCTCTCGGCCGACCTTATGTGCGTCAGACTCGCAGCCACTCCATTGGTCACACAGAGTTTCTCCCTGTGCCTTCACTCTCTTCCTCTCTGTCTCATCCCTCCATCGTCCCTTCCTCCGCGCTTTGCTGCGCTTCAGTACCGTTCCTCACACTTCACGTCAGTGGAGGCGGTCTCAGGTCTGCCACCAACAGGGTTCACGGGTTCATGCAGCGATCAGGGAACTGAAAGCATCGGGTACCACAAACACAGTTTGCTGTGCACACACACGGCATGTGTGTTGGGTGTCCACAACCTCCCTGTTATGAATTAATAAATACTAAATTAAGAACTGAAATCTAAAAAACTGACAGCTAACAAAGTTATTTTTTATTTTATTTTGAAGCTCATGCATTAGTTTTCACGCTAAATAGTAATGATTATTAATTCTATATTAGGCTATAATAGATTTAATTATATTATGATTCCACTTTTCTTGAATCATAACTTTTTGATTTAGCTCATTTGTTTTAAATGTAAATGCAGTGAGAAACCAAATTAATCCAGCATGCATCTCTTTGTTATTTAAAGTCATAATGAAATAAGTCCAAGATATCCATGTTATTCTTTCTTCAGTCGAAAAAGAAATTAAGGTTTTTAATGAAAACATTCCAGGATTTTCTCCATATAATGGACTTCAATGGGAACCAAACGGTTTCAAGGTCTTTGAAAAAGACCTTGTGTCATTTGGTTGATTCTTTTTTTCGTGTTATTTGGTTGATTCAACGAACGAAATGAAAGAGTTGACTCGGGAAAGATTCCGTTCATTTTGATGAAAGAGTTTGAATAGGAGAGTCACGAAAGCGCATCACAGAACAGAGCAAGGTGAGCATTTGAACTTATAAAACTTAATAACTTGTTGTTGTTTTTTTAATGAGCGATCATTTTCATTTGATAAGACCCTTATTTATCGTCTGAAATCGTTTAAAGCCCTTCGAACAGTTTGTAGTTTGCACTGAAACTGTCTTTTGGACCTTGAACCATTTGGTTCCCATTGAAGTCCATTATATGGAGAAAAATCCTGGAATGTTTTCATCAAAAACCTTAATTTCTTTTCACTGAAGAAAGAATGACATGGATATCTTGGATGACATGGGGGCGAGTAAATTATCAGCAAAAGTGTTTTTAAAAGTGAACTATTCCTTTAAGTGCGATGGAAGTACATAATTAAATACAAGTAAAATGGATAGCGACTGGCTTTTCATGTTGACCAAGTTCAAAATTGAAACTAGCAGACGCTAGTAAATCGAAGGAAAGTAAATGGGTAGATTTTGACACCCTTTTCTCTCATTGTACCATCATCTAGAGATCTAAACCGGTCTGAATCGGATTCCTCCCTCTCCATGTCTCATTGTGGAGACGCCCAGCGCTGCTCCTCAACTCCACTCTACAGTAAGCAGTCCAGATCCAACGGTGGTTCCTCCACCGACAGCCTTCTGCTGCAGAAAAAGACCTTTGGGATGGAGAAATGTGCCAGTCTCGGAGAGATCCACTCGTCTAGCCTCACCTCAGCCAATTCCATGCGCTCTCTCAACTACACCTCCGAGCAGGACGGCCCGTCATCATCATCGGGAAAGGCATCCAGCCGAATCTCTCACATCCCAGGAAAGAAGAACCTGTTGGACGAGGACAGTTGCTCCAACGGAGAAGACACTGAAGGTCCCAGCACGAACCGCAAGAAACACGCCTTTACCAAAATCTTCAGAAGGCCAAAAAAATAACAACAGTTTCGGGAACATGTCAAAATATAAAAGGATTAAGACCCGCACAATGGTGCTTTCTAATTCTCGAAGAACGCCATTTATGTGGAATTTCTGATTTATAGAGTAATTGTTTTGACCAACAGCAACAGGAAGAAGTTATTTGTTGGGAACAGGTGTGAAATCACTGTGCATTTATTTATTTACTTCAACAAATAAGAGCACTAGATGGCAATGTCCATTTTTGGTGCGAGTTTCTCTTCTGTTTTTAAGTGTAGTTAGCGCTGAGCTTGAGCTTTCACTCTCAAAACAATCGCCGAAGTGCATGACAAGACTTTCAGCCTCTGCCCACTACTATCCTGTTTTACATAGGATTTGCTTGTACTTCCCTTTCAAGTGCAGCTCAACATTGTGTTGACAGAGGAAAAGATTTGGCCATAAATTTTACCATTCACATCCCCTTGCTGAAAAAAAGCAGACCATATGACACGGTACAAGTATGTACTGACTGACGGATGTGAGGCTGAATATATCTTGTTACTAGAATTTGTTTTAAAATGTTCTAAACTTTGTTACGTCCTCATGGAGGAGATCGGTCAAGCATTGCCGAATGTCATTTCATGCGCGGTCAGAGATATATACTGTAGTTCTCGTCTCTGTTTCTGATGGTCAGCATGTAACTACATGCCTTTAACTTAATTCATGCTTTTCATACTGGTGAACTAATAAAACAAGATATACAAAGGGAGGTTTTGCAAATTAAAAGTTGAGTGCTAACATACACTGAGGAGTCTTTCTTGACACTGGAACACAAAACTTTCCACTTTAAAATACATTTGTCATTATTATTGGGTATTACTTTTCCACATTTGACTTATTTTATTTTGGCAGACTTTGTAAAAAAAAAGTGAAAGGTCAAATTATTAATTGTACTTTTTTAAATTTACAGGGACAATGTATTATCAAGAAATCTAAATGAAAATCAAAAATGTAATCTAAAATTAATTAACTTTTTATTAACTAATTAATTAACTACCATTCAAAAGTTTTGTGTCAGTAAGATTTCTTTAAGAAAAAAAATGTATTCATTTTGTGTAGTGTACTTTTATAAACATTAAAAGTAGACTTTTTTAACCCATTCAGACACTGTGTCCATTACAATGGACATCACATGTCCGCTCCCTTTTTTAACTTCTGGAGCATTTCACCTAGTTTAAAGCCTGCAGTCCATGAGATTGGACGTTTATCATCAAATGCCAGTGAAGCTCTGCATGTAGTAATTATATAAAAAAACCTCTACATTGAAGAGAAGCATGGCAGCACTTCACTCCAAACACAGAAGCAAGCAACATTTTCTAAGGCATATTAACATTTTGTATATATTTTTGCCAGTATTTCATAGTTTGTATGTAAAATAGAAAGATTGAACTTAATAATTAAAGTTAAAAATCGACTGTAGAATTGCACGTTTTAAATCAGGATTTTTTTAAATGTGTCTGTCCTTTTTTTCAGAGTTTCAAGAAGATTGGAGAAACTTTTTTTTCACACTAAAAAAAACCACAGTGGTACCCCTTATGGTTTTTTTTTTTGTGCGAAAAAAAAGTTTCTCCAATCTTCTTAAAACTCTGGATTCTGAATAGAGGGCCATGGGACTTACACCTGAGTGCAAAAATGGAGGCTCTAGACCCTTCCAGAGCTGAGATATTGAGATATTTATAATGGCTCAATATCTCAGTATGTCATAAATATCTCATAAATATCTCAATATCTCAGCCCTGGAAGGGTCTAGAGCCTCCATTTTTGCACTCAGGTCTTAATCAGATGGCCCTAAAACTCATGGCCCTCTAATCAGAATCCAGAGTTTCAAGAAGATTGGACAAACTTTTTTTTCGTACCACAAAAAAAACATACAGGGGTACCACTGTGTTGTTTTTTTTTTTTGGGCGAAAAAAAAGTTTCTCCAATCTTCTTGAAACTCTGGATTCTGATTGAGGGCCATGGGACTTAGACCTGAGTGCAAAAATGGAGGCTCTAGACCCTTCCAGAGCTGAGATATGGAGATTTTATAATGGCATAAATGCTACGTGGGATCTCAATATCTCAGCTCTGGAAGGGTCTAGAGACCTCCATTTTTGCATTCAG
This sequence comes from Hybognathus amarus, assembly GCA_030378365.1. NCBI lineage: Eukaryota > Metazoa > Chordata > Actinopteri > Cypriniformes > Leuciscidae > Hybognathus > Hybognathus amarus. The sequence goes on along the minus strand of JAQIUQ010001082.1, from coordinate 354,870 downwards.
GTCTAAATCTCATGGCCCTCTATCAGAATCCAGAGTTTCGAGAAGATTGGAGAAACTATTTTTCGCACCAAAAAAAAACAACATAAGGGGTACCACTGTCGTTTTTTTTTTGCGGGTCAAAATTTTGAGTTTCTCTGATCTCTTGAAACTCTGGATTCTGATAGAGGGCCATGAGACTTGAGACCTGAGTGCAAAAATGGAGGCTCTAGACCCTTCCAGAGCTGAGATATGGAGATTTTATAATGGCATAAATGCTATGTGGGTATCTCAATATCTCAGCTCTGGAAGGGTGAAACTCTGGTCTCTAGAGCCCTTCCAGAGCTGAGATATTGAGATCCCACAATAGCATTTATGCCATTATGAAAATCTCCATATCTCAGCTCTGGAAGGGTCTAGAGCCTCCATTTTTGCACTCAGGTCTAAGTCTCATGGCCCTCTCTCAGAATCCAGAGTTTCAAGAAGATCAGAGAAACTCAAAATTTTGACCCCAAAAAAACGACAGTGGTACCCCTTATGTTTTTTTTTTTGGTGCGAAAAAATACGTTTCTCCAATCTTCTCAAAACTCTGGATTCTGATAGAGGGCCATGAGATTTAGACCTGAATGCAAAAATGGAGTCTCTAGACCCTTCCAGAGCTGAGATATTGAGATCCCACGTAGCATTTATGCCATTATAAAAATCTCCATATCTCAGCTCTGGAAGGGTCTAGAGCCTCAATTTTTGCACTCAGGTCTAAGTCTCATGGCCCTCTATCAGAATCCAGAGTTTCAAGAAGATCAGAGAAACTCAAAATTTTGACCCCCCAAAAAAACGACAGTGGTACCCCTTATGTTTTTTTTTTTTTGGTGCGAAAAAATAAGTTTCTCCAATCTTCTCAAAACTCTGGATTCTGATAGAGGGCCATGAGATTTAGACCTGAATGCAAAAATGGAGTCTCTAGACCCTTCCAGAGCTGAGATATTGAGATCCCACGTAGCATTTATGCCATTATAAAAATCTCCATATCTCAGCTCTGGAAGGGTCTAGAGCCTCATTTTTGCACTCAGGTCTAAGTCTCATGGCCCTCTATCAGAATCCAGAGTTTCAAGAAGATCAGAGAAACTCAAAATTTTGACCCCAAAAAAAAACGACAGTGGTACCCCTTATGTTTTTTTTTTGGTGCGAAAAATAAGTTTCTCCAATCTTCTCAAAACTCTGGATTCTGATAGAGGGCCATGAGATTTAGACCTGAATGCAAAAATGGAGTCTCTAGACCCTTCCAGAGCTGAGATATTGAGATCCCACGTAGCATTTATGCCATTATAAAAATCTCCATATCTCAGCTCTGGAAGGGTCTAGAGCCTCCATTTTGCACTCAGGTCTAAGTCTCATGGCCCTCTATCAGAATCCAGAGTTTCAAGAAGATCAGAGAAACTCAAAATTTTGACCCCAAAAAAAAACGACAGTGGTACCCCTTATGTTTTTTTTTTGGTGCGAAAAAATAAGTTTCTCCAATCTTCTCAAAACTCTGGATTCTGATAGAGGGCCATGAGATTTAGACCTGAATGCAAAAATGGAGTCTCTAGACCCTTCCAGAGCTGAGATATTGAGATCCCACGTAGCATTTATGCCATTATAAAAATCTCCATATCTCAGCTCTGGAAGGGTCTAGAGCCTCAATTTTTGCACTCAGGTCTAAGTCTCATGGCCCTCTATCAGAATCCAGAGTTTCAAGAAGATCAGAGAAACTCAAAATTTTGACCCCCAAAAAAAACGACAGTGGTACCCCTTATGTTTTTTTTTTTGGTGCGAAAAAATAAGTTTCTCCAATCTTCTCAAAACTCTGGATTCTGATAGAGGGCCATGAGATTTAGACCTGAATGCAAAAATGGAGTCTCTAGACCCTTCCAGAGCTGAGATATTGAGATCCCACGTAGCATTTATGCCATTATAAAATCTCCATATCTCAGCTCTGGAAGGGTCTAGAGCCTCATTTTTGCACTCAGGTCTAAGTCTCATGGCCCTCTATCAGAATCCAGAGTTTCAAGAAGATCAGAGAAACTCAAAATTTTGACCCCAAAAAAAAACGACAGTGGTACCCCTTATGTTTTTTTTTTTTGGTGCGAAAAAATAAGTTTCTCCAATCTTCTCAAAACTCTGGATTCTGATAGAGGGCCATGAGATTTAGACCTGAATGCAAAAATGGAGTCTCTAGACCCTTCCAGAGCTGAGATATTGAGATCCCACGTAGCATTTATGCCATTATAAAAATCTCCATATCTCAGCTCTGGAAGGGTCTAGAGCCTCCATTTTGCACTCAGGTCTAAGTCTCATGGCCCTCTATCAGAATCCAGAGTTTCAAGAAGATCAGAGAAACTCAAAATTTTGACCCCCAAAAAAAACGACAGTGGTACCCCTTATGTTTTTTTTTTGGTGCGAAAAAATAAGTTTCTCCAATCTTCTCAAAACTCTGGATTCTGATAGAGGGCCATGAGATTTAGACCTGAATGCAAAAATGGAGTCTCTAGACCCTTCCAGAGCTGAGATATTGAGATCCCACGTAGCATTTATGCCATTATAAAAATCTCCATATCTCAGCTCTGGAAGGGTCTAGAGCCTCATTTTTGCACTCAGGTCTAAGTCTCATGGCCCTCTATCAGAATCCAGAGTTTCAAGAAGATCAGAGAAACTCAAAATTTTGACCCCCAAAAAAAACGACAGTGGTACCCCTTATGTTTTTTTTTTTGGTGCGAAAAAATAAGTTTCTCCAATCTTCTCAAAACTCTGGATTCTGATAGAGGGCCATGAGATTTAGACCTGAATGCAAAAATGGAGTCTCTAGACCCTTCCAGAGCTGAGATATTGAGATCCCACGTAGCATTTATGCCATTATAAAAATCTCCATATCTCAGCTCTGGAAGGGTCTAGAGCCTCCATTTTTGCACTCAGGTCTAAGTCTCATGGCCCTCTATCAGAATCCAGAGTTTCAAGAAGATCAGAGAAACTCAAAATTTTGACCCCCAAAAAAACGACAGTGGTACCCCTTATGTTTTTTTTTTTTGGTGCGAAAAAATAAGTTTCTCCAATCTTCTCAAAACTCTGGATTCTGATAGAGGGCCATGAGATTTAGACCTGAATGCAAAAATGGAGTCTCTAGACCCTTCCAGAGCTGAGATATTGAGATCCCACGTAGCATTTATGCCATTATAAAAATCTCCATATCTCAGCTCTGGAAGGGTCTAGAGCCTCAATTTTTGCACTCAGGTCTAAGTCTCATGGCCCTCTATCAGAATCCAGAGTTTCAAGAAGATCAGAGAAACTCAAAATTTTGACCCCCAAAAAAAAACGACAGTGGTACCCCTTATGTTTTTTTTTTTGGTGCGAAAAAATAAGTTTCTCCAATCTTCTCAAAACTCTGGATTCTGATAGAGGGCCATGAGATTTAGACCTGAATGCAAAAATGGAGTCTCTAGACCCTTCCAGAGCTGAGATATTGAGATCCCACGTAGCATTTATGCCATTATAAAAATCTCCATATCTCAGCTCTGGAAGGGTCTAGAGCCTCAATTTTTGCACTCAGGTCTAAGTCTCATGGCCCTCTATCAGAATCCAGAGTTTCAAGAAGATCAGAGAAACTCAAAATTTTGACCCCCAAAAAAAACGACAGTGGTACCCCTTATGTTTTTTTTTTTGGTGCGAAAAAATAAGTTTCTCCAATCTTCTCAAAACTCTGGATTCTGATAGAGGGCCATGAGATTTAGACCTGAATGCAAAAATGGAGTCTCTAGACCCTTCCAGAGCTGAGATATTGAGATCCCACGTAGCATTTATGCCATTATAAAAATCTCCATATCTCAGCTCTGGAAGGGTCTAGAGCCTCCATTTTTGCACTCAGGTCTAAGTCTCATGGCCCTCTATCAGAATCCAGAGTTTCAAGAAGATCAGAGAAACTCAAAATTTTGACCCCCAAAAAAACGACAGTGGTACCCCTTATGTTTTTTTTTCAGTGCGAAAAAGTAAGTTTCTCCAATCTTCTCAAAACTCTGGATTCTGATAGAGGGCCATGAGATTTAGACCTGAATGCAAAAATGGAGTCTCTAGACCCTTCCAGAGCTGAGATATTAAGATCCCACGTAGCATTTATGCCATTATGAAAATCTCCATATCTCAGCTCTGGAAGGGTCTAGAGCCTCCATTTTTGCACTTCAGGTCTAAGTCTCATGGCCCTCTATCAGAATCCAGAGTTTCAAGAAGATCAGAGAAACTCAAAAATTTGAGCCCCAAAAAAACGACAGTGGTACCCCTTATGTTTTTTTTTTTCGGTGCGAAAAAAATAAGTTTTCTCCAATCTTCTCAAAACTCTGGATTCTGATAGAGGGCCATGAGATTTAGACCTGAATGCAAAAATGGAGTCTCTAGACCCTTCCAGAGCTGAGATATTAAGATCCCACGTAGCATTTATGCCATTATAAAAATCTCACATATCTCAGCTCTGGAAGGGTCTAGAGCCTCCATTTTTGCACTCAGGTCTAAGTCTCATGGCCCTCTATCAGGAATCCAGAGTTTCAAGAAGATCAGAGAAACTCAAAATTTTGACCCCCCAAAAAAAAACGACAGTGGTACCCCTTATGTTTTTTTTTTTTTAGTGCGAAAAAATAAGTTTCTCCAATCTTCTCAAAACTCTGGATTCTGATAGAGGGCCATGAGATTTAGACCTGAATGCAAAAATGGAGTCTCTAGACCCTTCCAGAGCTGAGATATTGAGATCCCATGTAGCATTTATGCCATTATAAAAATCTCCATATCTCAGCTCTGGAAGGGTCTAGAGCCTCATTTTTGCACTCAGGTCTAAGTCTCATGGCCCTCTATCAGAATCCAGAGTTTCAAGAAGATCAGAGAAACTCAAAATTTTGACCCCCAAAAAAAAACGACAGTGGTACCCCTTATGTTTTTTTTTTTTTAGTGCGAAAAAATAAGTTTCTCCAATCTCTCAAAACTCTGGATTCTGATAGAGGGCCATGAGATTTAGACCTGAATGCAAAAATGGAGTCTCTAGACCCTTCCAGAGCTGAGATATTGAGATCCCACGTAGCATTTATGCCATTATAAAAATCTCCATATCTCAGCTCTGGAAGGGTCTAGAGCCTCCATTTTTGCACTCAGGTCTAAGTCTCATGGCCCTCTATCAGAATCCAGAGTTTCAGAAGATCAGAGAAACTCAAAATTTTGACCCCAAAAAAAAACGACAGTGGTACCCCTTATGTTTTTTTTTTTCAGTGCGAAAAAAATAAGTTTCTCCAATCTTCTCAAAACTCTGGATTCTGATAGAGGGCCATGAGATTTAGACCTGAATGCAAAAATGGAGTCTCTAGACCCTTCCAGAGCTGAGATATTAAGATCCCACGTAGCATTTATGCCATTATAAAAATCTCCATATCTCAGCTCTGGAAGGGTCTAGAGCCTCCATTTTTGCACTCAGGTGTAAGTCTCATGGCCCTCATAGAATCCAGAGTTTCGAGAAGATCAGAGAAACTCAAAATTTTGACCCCCCAAAAAAAACGACAGTGGTACCCCTTTATGTTTTTTTTTTAGGTGCAAGAAAATAAGTTTCTCCAATCTTCTCAAAACTCTGGATTCTGATAGAGGGCCATGAGATTTAGACCTGAATGCAAAAATGGAGTCTCTAGACCCTTCCATGAGCTGAGATTTTGAGATCCCATGTAGCATTTATGCCATTATAAAAATCTCATATCTCAGCTCTGGAAGGGTCTAGAGCCTCAATTTTTGCACTCAGGTCTAAGTCTCATGGCCCTCTATCAGAATCCAGAGTTTCAAGAAGATCAGAGAAACTCAAAATTTCGAACCCCAAAAAAAACCGACAGTGGTACCCCTTATGTTTTTTTTTTTTCAGTGCGAAAAAATAAGTTTCTCCAATCTTCTCAAAACTGTGGATTCTTAACAGAGGGCCATGAGACTTTAGCCTGGTAATACCAGACTCTGCTACTTCACTTTGCTTCGTAGACAGAGTCTGGAATGGCATAATAGAGAAGTGTTTTCTCTCTCGCAAGGGGGCGCTTCTCTGAAGTTTAAAATCATTGGTTACCGTAAGCCAATCAGATAAGTTTATTTATGACGTATTTTACGCGCAGACACATGTAATGCGAACCACAGACATCATGCATCGAACTCAAATCTAAGATCGAACTTCCACTGTAAACAGAGAGCGCGCTTTTGTAAGCGCTGCAAAATGTGTGCCAACCGGGAATGAACAATTCACAAACTAGGTTATTTATATGATTTACTGAGCTGCGGCTGCCCCGCTCTTACGAGTCATGACTGATTTAGCTTCCGCCGCCCCGCGAGAGCGAGCCCCTGCTCTCACGAGTCATGACTGGGTTATAAGTTCATATTACTGACTCTCTGAGTCATTTCGTTTATTTAAGTGGCTTTAAATGTTATAATTTTAACAGCAAAATTCCCTGATCACATCCACCTACGCAATGTTGATCATATTTAGAATTAAGAAATCATAATGCAGTAAAAAATGATTTACAGGGAACATAAATAATCACTTTACCTTCCGAGTCCGTTCATTTGTCACGTGACATACGCAATGAACAGATCGTTCATGAATCACCTATCTGGGACCCGTCTATGTGGACTAATGCAGGATGATATCGAAACGAAATATGGTGATATACGTTGCAAATAGAGGGGCAGCAAAATTGTTCCTACAGCGGCAGAAGTCCTCGCGCCGGTCCTGGCTGTAAACACTTGATTATGCGAGCGAAATACCGGAGTGAACATTGCTGTAAACACTTGATGATGCGAGCGAAATACCGGAGTGAACATGGCTGTAAACGACTTTTGCTTCAGTTTAAAAAACCCTGGAATGTTCTCCATAACAGAGCGGATTGCATCCCGTGTCTCGTTTCCCATTTCTGCGGTCGTTTCGGTTTTCGATTTCTCTAACCTGCAATGTAAAACTCGGCGCTTAGCGCCTACGTCACGGCTCTCAGTCCGCCCTCTGTTCGTTGATTGGCCGGCTGTTTTCAGGCCGGTGGAAAACTGAAAGATAGGCTGCTATCTCAGACTCACTACAGGAGCGAAATGAAATTAGCGGAAGTAGGAAGTCTGACGTAGTCAGGCTAATGAGACTTAGACCTGAATGCAAAAATGGAGTCTCTAGACTTCCTTCCTGAGCTGAGATATTGAGATCCACGTAGCATTTATGCCATTATAAAAATCTCAATATCTCAGCTCTTGGAAGGGTCTAGAGCCTCCATTTTTGCACTCAGGTCTAAGTCTCATGGCCCTCTGATCAGAATCCAGAGTTTCAAGAAGATCAGAGAAACTCAAAATGTTTGACTCTCCAAAAAAAACGACAGTGGTACCCCTTATGTTTTTTTTTCAGTGCGAAAAAAAAGTTTCTCCAATCTTCTCAAAACTCTGGATTCTGATAGAGGGCCATGATATTTAGACCTGAATGCAAAAATGGAGTCTCTAGACCCTTCCAGAGCTGAGATATTGAGATCCCACGTAGCATTTATGCCATTATAAAAATCTCAATATCTCAGCTCTGGAAGGGTCTAGAGCCTCCATTTTTGCACTCAGGTCTAAGTCTCATGGCCCTCTATCAGAATCCAGAGTTTCAAGAAGATCAGAGAAACTCAAAATTTCGACCCCCACCAAAAAAACGACAGTGGTACCCCCTTATGTTTTTTTTTTCAGTGCGAAAAAAAAGTTTCTCCAATCTTCTCAAAACTCTGGATTCTGATAGAGGGCCATGAGATTTAGACCTGAATGCAAAAATGGAGTCTCTAGACCCTTCCAGAGCTGAGATATTGAGATCCCACGTAGCATTTATGCCATTATAAAATCTCAATATCTCAGCTCTGGAAGGGTCTAGAGCCTCCATTTTTGCACTCAGGTCTAAGTCTCATGGCCCTCTATCAGAATCCAGAGTTTCAAGAAGATCAGAGAAACTCAAAATTTTGACCCCCCCAAAAAAATGACAGTGGTACCCCTTATGTTTTTTTTTCAGTGCGAAAAAATAAGTTTCTCCAATCTTCTCAAAACTCTGGATTCTGATAGAGGGCCATGAGATTTAGACCTGAATGCAAAAATGGAGTCTCTAGACCCTTCCAGAGCTGAGATATTGAGATCCCATCGTAGCATTTATGCCATTATAAAAATCTCAATATCTCAGCTCTGGAAGGGTCTAGAGCCTCCATTTTTGCACTCAGGTCTAAGTCTCATGGCCCTCTATCAGAATCCAGAGTTTCAAGAAGATCAGAGAAACTCAAAATTTCGACCCCCAAAAAAAAAACGACAGTGGTACCCCTTATGTTTTTTTTTTCAGTGCGAAAAAAATAAGTTTCTCCAATCTTCTCAAAACTCTGGATTCTGATAGAGGGCCATGAGACTTAGACCTGAATGCAAAAATGGAGTCTCTAGACCCTTCCAGAGCTGAGATATTGAGATCCCACGTAGCATTTATGCCATTATAAAAATCTCAATATCTCAGCTCTGGAAGGGTCTAGAGCCTCCATTTTTGCACTCAGGTCTAAGTCTCATGGCCCTCTATCAGAATCCAGAGTTTCAAGAAGATCAGAGAAACTCAAAATTTCGACCCCCCAAAAAAAAACGACAGTGGTACCCCTTATGTTTTTTTTTTCAGTGTGAAAAATAAGTTTCTCCAATCTTCTCAAAACTCTGGATTCTGATAGAGGGCCATGAGACTTAGACCTGAAGTGCAAAAATGGAGTCTCTAGACCCTTCCAGAGCTGAGATATTGAGATCCCACGTAGCATTTATGCCATTATAAAAATCTCCATATCTCAGCTCTGGAAGGGTCTAGAGCCTCCATTTTTGCACTCAGGTCTAAGTCTCATGGCCCTCTATCAGAATCCAGAGTTTCAAGAAGATCAGAGAAACTCAAAATTTTGACCCCCCAAAAAAAACGACAGTGGTACCCCTTATGTTTTTTTTTTTCAGTGCGAAAAAATAAGTTTCTCCAATCTTCTCAAAACTCTGGATTCTGATAGAGGGCCATGAGATTTAGACCTGAATGCAAAAATGGAGTCTCTAGACCCTTCCAGAGCTGAGATATTGAGATCCCACGTAGCATTTATGCCATTATAAAAATCTCCATATCTCAGCTCTGGAAGGGTCTAGAGCCTCCATTTTTGCACTCAGGTGTAAGTCTCATGGCCCTCTATCAGAATCCAGAGTTTCAAGAAGATCAGAGAAACTCAAAATTTCCACCCCCCAAAAAAAACGACAGTGGTACCCCTTATGTTTTTTTTTGTTCAGTGCGAAAAAATAAGTTTCTCCAATCTTCTCAAAACTCTGGATTCTGATAGAGGGCCATGAGATTTAGACCTGAATGCAAAAATGGAGTCTCTAGACCCTTCCAGAGCTGAGATATTGAGATCCCACGTAGCATTTATGCCATTATAAAAATCTCCATATCTCAGCTCTGGAAGGGTCTAGAGCCTCCAATTTTGCACTCAGGTGTAAGTCTCATGGCCCTCTATCAGAATCCAGAGTTTCAAGAAGATCAGAGAAACTCAAAATTTCGACCCCCCCAAAAAAAACGACAGTGGTACCCCTTATGTTTTTTTTTTCAGTGCCGAAAAAATACGTTTCTCCAATCTTTTCAAAACTCTGGATTCTGATAGAGGGCCATGAGATTTAGACCTGAATGCAAAAATGGAGTCTCTAGACCCTTCCAGAGCTGAGATATTAAGATCCCACGTAGCATTTATGCCATTATAAAAATCTCAATATCTCAGCTCTGGAAGGGTCTAGAGCCTCCATTTTTGCACTCAGGTCTAAGTCTCATGGCCCTCTATCAGAATCCAGAGTTTCAAGAAGATCAGAGAAACTCAAAATTTCGACCCCAAAAAAAAAACGACAGTGGTACCCCTTATGTTTTTTTTTTCAGTGCGAAAAAATAAGTTTCTCCAATCTTCTCAAAACTCTGGATTCTGATAGAGGGCCATGAGATTTAGACCTGAATGCAAAAATGGAGTCTCTAGACCCTTCCTGAGCTGAGATATTGAGATCCCACGTAGCATTTATGCCATTATTAAAATCTCCATATCTCAGCTCTGGAAGGGTCTAGAGCCTCAATTTTGTACTCAGGTGTAAGTCTCATGGCCCTCTATCAGAATCCAGAGTTTCAAGAAGATCAGAGAAACTCAAAATTTCGACACCAAAAAAAACGACAGTGGTACCCCTTATGTTTTTTTTTTTCAGTGCGAAAAAATAAGTTTCTCCAATCTTCTCAAAACTCTGGATTCTGAAAGAGGGCCATGAGACTTAGACCTGAGTGCAAAAATGGAGTCTCTAGACCCTTCCAGAGCTGAGATATTCAGATCCCACGTAGCATTTATGCCATTATAAAAATCTCAATATCTCAGCTCTGGAAGGGTCTGGAGCCTCCATTTTGCACTCAGGTCTAAGTCTCATGGCCCTCTATCAGAATCCAGAGTTTCAAGAAGATCAGAGAAACTCAAAATTTCGACCTAGAAAAAAACGACAGTGGTACCCCTTACGTTTTTTTTGTTCAGTGCTAAAAAATACGTTTCTCCAATCTTCTCAAAACTCTGGATTCTGAAAGAGGGCCATGAGACTTAGACCTGAGTGCAAAAATGGAGTCTCTAGACCCTTCCTGAGCTGAGATATTGAGATCCCACGTAGCATTTATGCCATTATAAAAATAGTGGGTTCGCGGACGGTGGAATTTTGGGATGGCCCTTGGTGCCACAAACTCAGGGGGCCTCCCTGAGTGCAGTAAAATAGTTTTTATCCCAAAATTTTGAAAGCTATGCTTAAAAACAACATGTCCACAAACCCACTATTTGTCCAATAACCCACTATTTTTATAATGGCACAAATGCTATGTGGGATCTCAAAATCTCAACTCAGGAAGGGTCTAGAGACTCCATTTTTGCAGTCAGGTCTAAGTCTCATGACCCTCTATAAGAATCCAGAGTTTCAGGAAGATCAGAGAAACTCAAAATTTCGACACAAAAAAAGACAGGGGTACCCCTTAGTGCAATAATGAAGGCTCTATGCCCTTCCAGAGCTGAGATATTGAGATCTAACATAGCATTTATCCCATTATAAAAATAGTGGGTTTGCGGACGGTGGAATTTTGGGATGGCGCTTGGTGCTACGGACCCCGGGGGGCCTGCTGAGTGCAGTAAAATAGTTTTTATCATGACACGAACTTTAGTTAAAATGTCTATCAAATATACTACCCGAAACCCCATTCAATAGATTGCAGGCGGGATGGTGTCCAATATAAAAATGGTCTGAAACTCATACAGGTTTGGAACAACATGAGGGTGAGTAAGTGATGACAAATATAATTTGTGGTTGAACTATACCTTTAAAGGCATAGTTCACCCAAAAATTTTAAATTAGCCCATGATTTAATCACTCTGGCCTCTAGCCATCCTTGGTGTATATGACATTCTTCTCTCAGACGAAAACAATCAGAGTTATATTAAACAATGTCCTGGCCCTTCCAAGCTTTATATTGGCTGTAAATGGTTGTTTCTGTTTTGAAAGTCCATAAAAGTGCATCTATCCATGATACAAGTGCATCTATCCATCATAAAAGTGCATCTATCCATAAAAAATATATATTAATATAAAATATTTAAAATATTCATATTTAAGTTGCGCTTTAGATTTAAGTCAAATCCATATGTTCTTTTGGCCGGAAGTTATTTTACTTTATAAAGTTTTAAATATGGATATTTTTCTTACATCTCCATCTTCCTCATTACTCCACATAAAGTCAACATCTGAGATATTTTCATCAGTTCAGAACTGTATATTTCTGTAAATTTCTGTTCTGTAACTGTAAATTTCAATCAGCATCACTGAAAATGTGACTTTAGTAACAGGCTTTCAAACCTACTGTCCATTCTAATGGACAGACGCATTTAAAAAAATCCTGATTTAAAACGTGCAATTCTACACTGTAAAAAATAAACCGATGAATTTTACGGTAAAAAACGGCAGATGTGGTTGCCAGAACTTTACCATTAAAAATACGGTAGGAACGTTAATGTTTTTACAGACTTAACTTAAAAATTGCAGTAATAAACCGTATTTTATTTTCTGATAAAATGTGGATTTACTGCCTTATTGACGTATTGATATCTGTTTTAGACCATTGTAATGCACTGACAACCAACAATCATCACAGCAGTAATGTGTTAAATGAGCAATCACAGCTCATTACAAGTGAATGCTTGTTTAAAGCAATACTTACTTAAAGAAGCTGCACAGTGTCATTCACACAAACATTAAGCACCATCATGGTAACACACATGAAATTAAAAAAAATGCAATAAACATTACTTTAACAACATTAAATGTAACATAAAACCCTAATGTACATAACTGATTAGAAAAAAAAACAATAAAACTATGAGGAACCATAGTTATTTCAACAAAAATACATAAAATGTGAAGTGTCACACAGGGAATTGTGGGAATGTCAATTTACGGTTTTTCACAGTAAATTATACAACGATTTGTTCTTTTTCACTTTCAAAAACTGTAAATGTAACTGTATTTTACTGTAAAATTATATCACAGTTATTTACCGTGTATAGTACGGAAACTTTCTGTTTACCAATTAACAGTTTTGCACTGTAGCATTTTTACAGTTTTTTACTGTTAAAATCACGGATATGTTTTACAGTGTACAGTCGATTTTTAACGTTAATTAATAAGTTCAATCTTTCTATTTTACATACAAACTATGAAATACTGGCAAAAATATATACAAAATGTAAATAAACCTTAGAAAATGTTGCTTGCTTCTGTGTTTGGAGTGAAGTGCTGCCATGCTTCTCTTCAATGTAGAGTTTTTTTATATAATTACTACATGCAGAGCTTTACTGGCATTTGATTGGATGAACAAACGTCCAATCTCATGGACTGCAGGCTTTAAACTATAGGTGAAATGCTCCAGAAGTTAAAAAGGGGGCTGACATGTGATGTCCATAGTAATGGACACATATCTCTGCTTACATTGAACTTCCAGCGCTGCAACTTTGCAGATACTGTTCATGCACCAACAGCAACATTACACACTATTTAAAATGAAAAAAGTGAAATTGCAATCAACCCCCCCTTTAACATTTATTCCATTGCAATGCCTTATCTAAGGTGTTTTCAAACTTTTTTTCATCCAACCCCTTAGACGTAGTCAGAGGGGCCAGAGATGTAGTTCATGAGAAACAACAATTTTACTGTGAATAGAGCCACTCTGAAATCACTATTATATGATACATCACTATTTTGGTTTGGTATATTTTACACTCTAAAAAATGCTGGGTTGTTTTAACCCAATTTTGGGTAAAATATGGACAAACCCAGCCATTGGGTTAAAAATGAAATTTAAAAATGTAACTGTAAATGTAATGGCTGGGTCAGTTTGCCTGTAGTTCCCTGACCAATCCCCTGGTTACAAAAACAAACACTCTCTGCTTTACCCAATGACATCACAAGTTTATTCACTCATAGTCCCATTTCAAAAGGCCAAGACTTTATGTAAATGCTTTGACAAAAATACAAGGTTCACCTGCCTTTAAAACTGAGGAGGACGTTTTTTTCCCAAGATAACTGCTACAAATCCTGCAAATATATAAAGTGTTATTAAACCCAGAATATAATAACAGAACCAGAATGCATGTAGTTTCTGTTTTGAAAGAGCAGTCCTACCAGTGTCACATTGTTTACTGCTCTGACATGTGTTTTTTCCGCTTTTTTCTTTCTTCCCTTTCTAACAGTGGCCATTTCATTAAAAAGCAGGTTCACTAAAAGCAACAAGAGAATAGTTTAGTTTTTATAACACTGTCTGGTTTATTTGGTAATGGTCTGAAAGAGTGACAAAAGTTCTCATCACACGCTCTATTTTTTTCAGATTTGCCCCAGCGTCACTAAACTGGAAAGGAAATTATGATTTTTCTGGCACAAGCTCAATCCATTGTGATTATTTTTTCTGGTAGTGTACAGCATTATGTCATCAACTTTGTTGGGTAACAAGACAGAAGAGACATATGACTAGTTCCTTGTTGTTTGGATTCCCATTGAAAAGATTCTCAACTTTCTTCTATACATAGAAAAGAAAGCAAGTCATACAGGTTTTGAACAACATGAGAGTGATTAATAATCACAATATATATATGGGGGTAAAAATCTCACTTTAAGTCTCATGATTCTCAAATTTTACTGGGAAGAGATGTCAGTATTAATGTCTAATAAATAATGTCTTAAATTATGCTCAGATTTCTCAAGATAACAGCTCAAATTCCTCCAAGACCAAATTATATGCAAGTCACAATTCAAGTCTCATTTGTATGTCTCTGATGTACGTTTAACACTAAGGATCACCATTAAGCACTGAGAGGTGTCCTGTCTGTTAGTGTGAGTGAATCTGTGTGTTCATCCGCACAGGCCTGCACACAGAGCTGAAGGTCACCAGAAAAACAATCAATGAAACATTGTCCACCCATCAATACAGCATTGACATTGTACATATACACTAATTACACACAACAGCAAAGACTGTCACATGAACACCACAGTATTGCGTCAAATGTCACGTGACTGTGTAAACAACAGACCTGCTTCCTGAAAACCTATAGATTGTAGGTGTTGTAGCATGAGCATGTGAGGGACTCGCACGTGTCTCTATTACATCTGTTCTTCAGAAATGCCTGCAGCTAAAAAATACTCTTTAAAGGGCTATTCATCCAGAGATGAGAAATCTGCCATCATTTACTCACACTCATGTCGCTATTTACCACAACTGATGTGTGAGTTGACGTGAATAAAAGCCTAAATTTGGTCTGTTCGTCATAGAACGATCTGGACCGCTCGATTCATATGCATTCGTTTTAAGATCTCTTTATGAACTTTTTGACGCATTAAAGTGGTAGTTGCGTACCTGTCAACAGAGGGACAGAAATCGCTCAGATTTTGTTTAAAAATCTTTTTTGTTTTCAAGGGTGAACAAACGTCTTACGGGTTTAGAATGACATGGGGGTTTGTAAAAGATGACCGAATGTTTGGGTGAACTATGCCTTTAAAGGAGTAGTTCACTTTTAAAAAACCTTTTGCTGATAATTCACTCACCCCCATGTCATCCAAGATGTCCATGTCATTTTTTCTTCAGTCGAAAAGAAATTAAGGTTTTTGATGAAAACATTCCAGGATTTTTCTACATATAATGGACTTATCAATGGACTCTACATATCAAGGTCCAAAAGACAGTTTCAGTGCAAACTGTTCAAAGGGTTTTAAATGATTCCAGACGATGAATAAGGGTCTTATCAAACGAAACAATCGCTCATTTAAAAAATAAATAACATAGTTTAAATTTTATAAGCTCAAAAGCCTTGCTCTGTTCTGTGTGACTCTCCTATTCGAATTCGTTCATCAAAATGAATGAATCTTTTCCGAGTCATTTGGTTCATTCAACGAACGAAACGAACAAATTGACTCGAAAAAAACACTATAGGCTAGTGATTATGCTATTTTGTGTCTACGAACGCGTACAAACATGAATTTTGTATAAGTACTAATGTTGTAAATGTATTTTTCATGTATATATGTTTTATGACGTTGTTTTCGATTTTAATCAAGAACGTAAACTTGCCAACGCTGTTTGAATATAACATTAGTAGCCAGTCAGTTGCTATTGTTGCCAGTCAGATGCTATTGTGTAAAACAAACGTGTATAAAGTTAAAAAATTTAGCAAATTATCATTCAGAAACGTTTAGTAAGAGCCGTGTGTGGTGAGGTTCTGCTTGACTCGATTCATCGCGGCTCTCTCGGTCTGATTCTGCCTGAAACTGATACTGCAGTTCGACACATACAGTATTTACATATGGACCGGAGCTCATGACATTTATTGAGAGCGCGGCTGACAATAAAGGTGAAGTTTATGAAAAATAAGACTTTTAAAAAAAGAAAAACCACGGATACATGTTATATTGCACCCCATAAACACAATCATGCAAAGAATGAATTTTGTTTTATTTTTTTATCTAAATCTGGATTTTCTCATGTCATGCCAGCGCAGTCTCATCCCAATTCGTCATATAACTGACGTTTTGGGACGTCTTTGACCATTCGTCAATATACGACTTTTTAGGGCCCCCTTACACGTCGGTAGATGAAGTTATGGGATCCTAACTCTACCCCAGACCTAAACCTAACCCTAAACCCAACTCGTCACCTAACTGACGTTAAAGGTAAAGCGTCAGTTGTATGACGACGGGGGCCCTAAAAAGTCGTTTATTGACGAATGGTCAAAAGACATCCCAAAACGTCAGTTATATGACGAATTGGGATGAGACTGTGTTAGTCATGCATCTTTCATAAGATGTTTTTTTTTTCCTCCACAGTTTTATCCCAACTCTTTCTCACAGGGGAATGTCTTCATTGGAAATTTTATAGACTGTGGCATCAATTATATTTATGTGTTTATAGTAATAGCTGCATTTATGAATAAATTATGATTAATGTTTTGAGTGTTCAGAAGAAAGGACAATAGCCTCTATGCACGAACCCTGATGACGTATGTCCAAAAGAATCTCAGTCAGCGTCTCTACTTCCGGAAGCGCGTTCTGCAGGCAAAGTGTATAACGGCAAAACTTGAATAAAATCCGTTTTCTCAGAAACTGAGACAACGATTTTAGAAACGCTGATTCGCTAGTCGAATTACATACGATATGAGAGAATACTAACCCTTAAAGTTGTTGATGTAGCTCGAAATATATAATTTAAATAACTTCTCTTTTTCACTTTTGTGTGACAGCTAACTGCCTCACAGTGTTGTTAACATCATTCACGTTAACCGCAGGACGTTTTTATAAACAGCAAGTGTAATTTGACACTATCTCCACCTAACGCAAAACCGGCTTCTGACCATAGACTGACGCAGCACCGGATGTAAGTGGGCGTGCTGAGACATACTCGGACGCGATCGTGCATAGAGGCTATTCATACTTCATATTTGTCTCTCACACACATACACTCACCTCTTAAAAAAAACATTTTTCTTTTGTAAGTGCAAACAATATGTAACAAATATTCCTTTGTTAGACCAATGTGTATTTAGGGTTAACAGCTCAACTAGATTACCTGCGTCACTCGCTCTAAATCATTTAACAAAGCCATGATCTTCCTTTTTATAAAGGTTTATGGAAGTAATATTGACATTCACTGAAAAATGATAATTTACCCAGAATCCCAAGACATCAAGTCCATTTTCTCACCTGAAGACATTATAAGTGACAGATCCACTAGTGCTAAAAGAGTTTTCTGATAAATCATGAAATGTCACATACCATTAATGTAAAAGAAAATGGCCCCTTTTAGACCCAAGGGATTCATTATGACATGCTTGGGTATTTATTTTTCTCCATCTTGAATGTTTTTTTCTTCCAGTAGCTTTGTGCACTTCCTCAAATGTTGTGTGTGTGTCTGTGTTGTCCTCATGAAACTTGCCCTCCACATCCTCTCAGATTAAGATCCTAATTAGTGCTATGTATGCTAAATAAAGAGAGGTTGAGTGTGTCGTTACACAGATGCTAATGAATACAGTTGTTCCACATGTGCATGAAGGTCAGAGATGAATGGCTTAGCTTAACTCACACACACACCTTGGCCATTTAAATAGGCAAATGCTTCTAATGTCTAGTCTATGATTGGATCATTATTGCAGTGATTATTCTGTTTCTAGCATCTTATATGTTTGGCAACAGTTCTTCTAACACTAATTGATGGAGTGTGTAGCGTTTCATTTCATAAACAACCATCCAAGAAGACACATCATGGCCATATTCCAGGATGACAATGTCAAGATTCATCAGGCATGAGTCAAGACCTTACATTCATTGAAAGTCTTTATCTTGATACAAGATCTTGTATGATCTTCATGATCTTGTATTGACAATGCAAGAGTCAAGCACTCTGTAAAGTCTTTTTTGGGGGGACTGGGGAGTATGTGTGTGTGTGTGTGTTTAAGAAATTACAAGCTACACAATCCATCCATTAGTGTTAGAAAAACTGTTGCCAAACATGTAAGATGCTAGAAACAGAATAATCACAGCAAAAATGATCCAATCATAGACTAGACATAGACTACTTTTAAAGTCAAAAAGCTGATGTTATTAATTTGAGAGGCCTTACATAATATCTAATTTGTACAAACCATATTTTTATCTTTTGAATATGCATATATTCAGTGTTCTGTCAGCTGAATTACCCAGATAACAACAGTAAAACAGCTGAACAGTTTGTAGTTCTATTCTCCAGCCTCATTTTCATTCTCTTCAAATTAATGGAAGTCCATAATAACAGTGACAAATACATTTATGTTTCCTGCCCTCATATACGAGTGAAACTGTCAGCTCATACTTGTATCCTGAGGTGCATTCACATTAACAGACATCTGCAGTGACAAGGCAACCAAAAGTCATTTATTTTCACAGTTCTGCTGAGATGATTACAGTGGTGACACAATACGTTCAGAAAAACTGAGAAAAGTTTTGCTTTGTGCAAATAATAAGTGACACACTGCGTTAAGTTGATGTCAGAGAATCAGTTAACTTTAAAAAAAACTTTTGCTGATAATTTCAACACCCCCATCCAAGATGTCCATGTCTTTCTTTCTTCAGTCGAAAAGAAATTACGATTTTTGATGAAAACATTCCAGGATTTTCTCCATATAATGGACTTCAATGGGAACCAAACGTTTCAAGGTCCAAATGAGAGTTTCAGTGCAGCTTCAAAGGGCTTTAAACGACACCAGACGATGAATAAGGGTCTTATCTAGCGAAACGATCGCTCATTTCAAAAATAAATAAAAAAGTTTAAGTTTTATAAGCACAAATGCTCGCCTTGCTCTGTTCTGTGATGAGCATTCGTGACTCTCCTGTTCGAACTCGTTCATCGAAATGAACAAATCTTTTTATGAGTCATGACTCGAAGGGTCCTAGATAAGACCCTTATTCATCGTCTGGAATCGTTTAAACCCTTTGAAGCTGCACTGAAACTCTCATTTGGACCTTGAACCGTTTGGTTCCCATTGAAGTCCATTATATGGAGAAAATCCTGGAATGTTTTCATCAAAAACCTTAATTTCTTTTCGACTGAAGAAAGAAAGACATGGACATCCTGGATGACATGGGGTGAGTAGATTATCAGCAAAGTTTTTTAAATGTTAACTACTCCTTTAATGTTACTGTGAGCGTTCTCCCTGTTCTTTATGATTTACACGACCGTTCAAAATGTTGGAAAGAAATTGTTTTTATTCAGTAAGGACGCATTAAATGAATCAAAAGTGACAGTAAAGCCGTTAAGGATGTTACAAAAGATTTCTATTTAAAATGCTGTTCTTTTGATTTCTATTCATCAAAGAATGCTGGAAAAATGTATCAAGGTTTTTCACAAAAATATAAGACCTACGTTCGCAAAACCGATGATCGACTGAACATTGATGATAAGAAATGTTTCTTAGCAGCAAAACAACATATTAGAATGATTTATGAAGGATCATCCAACTCGTTATTAAATATTTATGTGATGGTGATGGACAATTTTAGAATATATTAAGAGAAAATAGTGATTTTTAAATTGCAATAATATTTCACAGTACTGTATTTCCTATATTTTGTTTAAATAAAGAGAGCTTAAATAAGAGGGGAAAAAAGTTGATTTATGCACTGATAATTATAACTAATTTTGCACGGCTGTTTTTTACATACAAACATTTTCAGGACGTTTATTTTCATTTGCAAATATTTAAATTCACAATTCATAAATGTGTGATTTAAAAAAAGTGAATGCCAGTTCTATCACATTAGTTAAAGCAGGAGCATGTACGCCTCTCTGTCAGTGTGAAGGAGGTCAGACACACACACACACACACACACACTGAGTACATAAGACAATGTCCATGATGACATAATGACTTCCTCCACCACAGCAGTTGTCTGGACATTGTGTCCCTGCAGAACAACTGAGTATCAGGAAACCACTAAACGCGAGGGACTGTTCATTTACTGTTACAAAAAAAACAAGAAGTGTAACAAAAAATTGTCAAAATGACAAGCCTTGGATGAGAAGTTTCACCGTTAATATCTCTAACGCTGTTTGAGACACAGTATAAAAGTGTGTTTCTGTCTAAAAAGATTATAATTTGGACTTTATACTTTAGATTTCAGTTTGCAACTACAGTTTATATTTACTACTTGTGACTTTATCTTACAATGCAACTATATTTTTCTGACTTCTCAACCAAATGGTTGAGCACATTTTGAGTCACTATATTTTATTGTGAGGAGAGCCATCTCTATCATCTGGTTGAGGCATGTTATGCCAAAAAAAAAAATCCACTAGATTTCACAGTGTCAATCAACAGCACTTGTCACAACACTTCTTCTAACATGGATGTCAGAAACAAATAAATCAGCCCAGCCATGTGAACTGTTTTGGTGAAATTTTGCAAGCTAAGCATATTTTTTTTACATATTACACTGTAAGAGCCTTGACTTTACAAAATGATGTTACTTGGTGCCATGAAAAAACGTAAGTATATTTTTAATAATTTTCCAAAAATATGCTCAACCAAATGGTTGATTCGGCACATAATGGTTAATTGTCAACCCGCTTTTGGGAATGGACATTACAATGCATTATTAAAACTTGATTGTAATTCAAGTATGGTTTGGCATAAACACCTAAGTTTAGTCTTGTTTTAAAGAAAACATTTTAAAACAAGTAAAAGCGCTTCAAAAAATAAGAGTATAAAAAAGTTATGGAAGTTTTAAATTTACATTAAATCAAATATACTGTATTAAATATTTTTCTTTTATATAAAATATATATTTTACAAAATATTTTTTTCCTAAAAAATTACTATAAAAGCAAAGCCATTTATCTAACCAAGTTGTGCTCCAAATTTGAAGCTGATATCACAAAAATTGAAGTTCTCATGAGATTTTGTTTAGGCATAATCCCAAAAATGACATAAATTCCATTGAATTCAATTGTATGCATTCTGCTGTAACAAATGATTTCTGTCCAAATATCACTTCTGTTACAAAATATAGAACCTTCAGACTTTGACCTTTCTGACAAAGTGTTTTGTCAAGATTAGAAAAGGTTTTGATCATAAATTATGATGGGCAATGAATATGGCAAAGTATGTGTATGAATTCCAGTACCATTTATTACCATTAAGTGACATCTCAACCATTTGGTAGAGGCCGATATTTGAAAAATTATGGGATGTGTTGAAAAAAAATACATTTGAGTGTAGATAAGAAACGCAAACTAAGAATTTTATCACTTTTTTCTTGGTGCGGACTTCAAAGGGTTAAACTCACAATTCACTTTTTTTGTTTTGAACTAGCCAGTAGCAAGCAGGAGCTTAGGAACAATCCTGAATCAAATATATAATGCACAAAAGTGGCATTTATTTGATCTTGAAATAGTAATATTGTGATACATGATAACACAATATTATATAATTTAATAACTGTTTTTGATTTCAGCATGTCATCATCAGTTTCACATGATCTTTCAAAAATCATTTGCTGCTCAAAGAAACATTTCAATCAAACAATTGAATTTCATGATGGAAGTCTGATTCATCATCTTATCCATCCCTCCCAAAAAGAGGGATTTTCCGAGTGCTCTTCCTGTTTTCTCTCCCTCTCTTGAGTATTAGGATGCTGCTCTATATCTGCTGTATAACTGTAAATCTATCCCGCTCTCTCGCTCTTCCTATCTGGAGTGTTTAAACAGATGAAGTGTCCAGAGTGCTTGGCTCCTACTAGCTTTTAGCACTATTTTGGGCTGTTGATGACATCATAGGGAGGACCAGGCAACAAGATTCACGATGCTATGACTCATAACCTGATACACACACTTAACAATTAACATGACTTCATTTCCTGGCCACTGCCATGGCAAATAAAATAAATATAGACACTGATTCTTTAAAGAATACTCAGTTCATATGATGTAATTGATTCCATTGTGTTAAAATGTAATTTTACATTGTGTTAAAATGTAATATTTTTAAAAAATGTTTCACCAAAAAAAAAAGATTTAGAGAAAATAACAGCCATTTTCATTTGTCAATGTAGCTACACTGTTAAAAAAAAGATCATTGATAAGTTATGACAAAATATGTTTTTATATTGCTTTAACTTTTGCAATTTTCAACTTTTTTATAAGACTCAGCTCATTTAAGTCAGTTTAATGTAACTTAAGTTGAAAGGACTTAAACATCCAAGTTCATTGTACTTAAAAAAAATAGACAGCAAGTTTGTTTTTTTTTTTTTTAGAGTGTACTGCCTTTTTTCATCCCAAAATGAAATATATGGGTTATGTTATTTACTAGTGGCTGAATCACATAAGGTTAAACTTTTCCTAGCTGTCACACTGTTAATGTCCCAGAAATAGCCAACGTTCACTGTTAAGTAAGTGACTTCTGGTTGTTTTATCAATCCAAAAGGCTATATATGTGATTGTTCCTTTACACACACACAAACAGTACAATAAACGTTTGCATTTGTATAGCAGTAAAAACACATGAAGAGTTCAGATGCAAAAGCCTCTAAATGCCATTTGAAATTTTCTTCTAAAATGACCATTTTTATTGGAGCTTCTATATTTAAGTTCAGTAATTTCACTTAAATGACAATTAATAGGTAATCTTCATTGCCATTTAAGTGAAATTACTGAACTTTAATATACAAGCTTGATAAAAATGATCATTTTAGAAGAAAATTTCAAATGGCACTTAGAGGCTTTTGCATCTGAACTCTTCACATATTCCCAACATTACAAATGAGAATAGTCACTATTTAATACCTTACGCTCTATAAAGTTCATATTATCAGTGTGAACCTAACTCTAAGCTTTGTGGTAATAAGACTGTCTCACTGATTTCGACCTGTATTTGGACAGGAAGTTGTCTTCCCCTATGATGTCACCACACTTTAGAATCCTACGCACTTCAGTGGGTCCAGCGCCCAACATCTATTGTTACCATGGTGACAGCACTGACACATGTACTTGTTCTGTTTGGCACACAAGTATTAAATGATACAGAAATTATCTTGATTCAAGCTTACGCCCTCTAGCACAGGACTGTAGTTGTTGTTCAGTGGAAAAAACAAAGGACAGAAATACCTTGCGTAACTTTAATGTTGTCTAACGCCGGGTAGTTTATGGGGTTATTGAATGAGAGGGAACAGAGTGTTATAATGTGCAGGGAAAGAAAAGATCTTTCACTCTGACAGCAGCTGGTGGCGTCTCTCCTCTCATCCACCCACCTAGACAAACACACACACACACACACAAGAGAGAGAGATGAAGGACACGGACAACACAGTGATTAGTTTACCCAATACTCGAATGTTGTTCCAAAACTGACTTACTTTCTCCTCTGGAACATAAAAGATAAATTGAGAAATATCCCGGTCACTCTTTTCTATGAATGTGAATGAGAAAACAGAAATAGTATCAGAAATATACAGTAGTTGGAGTGTTTGGCATGGTAATGGATATGACGATGCTGATATGTTTGTGTCTTAAATCAGCTACGCTGCTGCTGCAGAGTAAGTAACGTTACGGGACTTGCTACTGCCAAAACATACACAGACACACTGATGTGAGCAAGGAAGATACGCTGCTGCTTTACTAAATTGCATACATTACCTGTAGCAGATCTATACAGGTGTAGCCGGGGAAGGTGGGAGAGATGGTCCTCACTGCAGAAACATGAAATCACGGGGGAGGAGTTCGATCCAGATCCAACTCCTCCCACCTCACATATACCTAAACCTACACAGCCCCCCCCCCCCCCCACTCCCGGTCCCTAAACCCACCCATAAACCATACCCAGCTCCACCCCTGATCCCTAAACCCAGCCTAAAACTATCCAGCTCCACCCCTGATCCCTAAACCCAGCCTAAAACTATCCAGCTCCACCCCTGATCTCTAAACCCCAGCCTAAAACTATCCAGCTCCACCCCCTGATCTCTAAACCCCAGCCTCAAACTACCCAAGTCCACCCCCTGATCTCTAAACCCACCCCTAAACCTACCCAGCTCCCACCCTGATCCCTTAAACCCACCCCTAAACCTACCCAGCTCCACGCCCTGATCTCTAAACCCACCCTAAACCTACCCAGCTCCACCCCTGACCCTTAAACCCACCCCTAAACCTACCCAGCTCCACCCCCTGATATCTCAAACCCACCCTGAAACCTACCCAGCTCCATCCCCTGATCCTTAAACCCACCCCTAAACCTACCCAGCTCCACGCACCTCATCTCTAAACCCACCCCTAAACCTACCCAGCTCCACCCCCTGATCCTTAAACCCACCCCTAAACCTACCCAGCTCCACCCCCTGACATCTAAACCCACCCTGAAACCTACCCAGCTCCACCCCCTGATCCCTAAACCCCAGCCTAAACCTACCCAACTCCACCCTGATCTCTAAACCCACCCCTGAAACCTACCCCAGCTCCACCCCCTGATCTCTAAACCCACCCCTAAACCTAACCAGCTCCACCCCCTGATCCCTAAACCCACCCCTAAACCTAACCAGCTCCACCCCCTGATCCCTAAACCCACCCCTAAACCTAGCCAACTCCACCCCCTGATCCCTAAACCCACCTAACCTACCCAGCTCCAGGTTTTAGGGGTGGGTTCAGGGATAGGGGATAATTTTCTGTTTTTTTAATTGCATACATTACCTGTAGCAGATCTATACAGGTGTAGCTAGGGAAGGTGGAGAGATGGTCCTCACTGCAGAACATGAAATCCACGGGGAGGAGTCGGATCCAGATCCAACTCCTCCCACCTTACATATACCTAAATCTACACAGCCCCCCCCCACCCGGTCCCTAAACCCACCCCTAAACCTACCCAGCTCCACCCCCTGATCTCTAAACCCACCCCTAAACCTACCCAGCTCCACCCCCTGATCCCTAAACCCACCCCTAAACCTACCCAACTCCACCCCTCAGATCTAGATCCAACTCCGCCCCCTGGATCTTGTGTACTGCAATGAGGTGCTACTGGAGGTGGAGGCTTTCTGAAAGCGCGCTGCAGCTGCTGAGGGTTGAGCAGCGAGCTCATTGGCTACTGATACAGCAGGAACCAATCAGCTGTGCCCTAATGATGTGATTGCAAGCAGATTGGGTTAACAACCTGTCAGTTTGAGTGCAAGTATAGGAATTTTTTTTTAGAAGTAGTTCTGTTTTTTTTTTTGTTTTTTTCATTTGCGGCTTTACTAGTCTCCAACTCTTCATATTCTAATCAGTCTCACTCAGAGTCTTGTTAATCTTCTCTCTGCCCTTTTCTCTCCCTCAATCTGTTGTTTTGCGGTTTCTGATTTAAAGCTGTTGATGTTTACTTTTGAAAAATGGTTGTAGGCTTTTCATCATTTTATTGATAGCAAAACTAGAGAGATAACAGGAAATGATTGAAGAACAGAATTGGGAAATGACAAGAAATTTAAAACCTGCATCTCTCAACTGAGAACAATTCACTGTCTACAATCACAAATCTATAAGCTTTAGCTTCAACTGGAAATTTATTTTAAACTTCATGATTCTGTTGTTCTCTTAAGACACATAATCCATGGTACTACCACAGTATTTTGGATTTGTTTCATGATAATATCCAGTTTTCTTGGAAGTCCAATGAAGTACCATGTAAATAGCATATTATACTCAGAGTACAGTAGTGTTACCATATCATCCTAATACTTATGTGTTAGGGTACAGTGATGGTCTCATAAGGTAATATTAAAGGCACTTTCCTTTGGAAATGTCCCATTTAAAAAAGCAAAGAAATGAAATCTTTTATTCAGCAAGTGACAGTAAAGACATTCATAATGTTGGAAAATATTTCCATTTTAAATAAATGCTGATCCTTTGAGCTTTCTAAAGAATCTTAAAAAAAGTAGGCCTATCATGATCTCAACTAAAATAACTGTTTTCAACAATGATAAAAAGAAATGTTTATTTAAGCAGCAAATCAGCCTTTTATAATGATTTCTGAAGGATCATGCGACACTGAAGACTGGAGTAATGATGCTGAAAATTAATTTATAGTTAAATTAGTCAAATTATCGAGTAAAATGATCATAGTTATTTAAAATTGTAATAATGTTACTGCTTTTCCTGAATCAACCCTCAGATTCAGAAAAAAAGCCGTACTCTCCCACACTTCACCCCCGTTTGCTTCAATGTCAGGACAGAGGCCCGTGATTCACTCAAGCCAAGCTACTGGCATCATTCCAGATCCACAACACACACACCGCCTGAACCTTCACTGCATTAACTGAGAGCGAGAGGGAGAGAGAGAAAATGAAAGGGAGGAATAAAAACGAGTAGCTAAACATACACGAACTCCCTCCGCAGATCCGCATCATATGAAGTCAGGCTGGTGTCTCAATGCTGCATTAGTGATCCATTAGAAGTCATTGCCTCTGGGGTCAGAGCTAATGCTAAATTTAGCCGAGTGTTTATTTCAGGAGCAGCATGTGGTCCGCACACACAAAAAGACTGACTGTGGGGAGAGACTGGTCTCTGCTGTAGCGGTAAAGAAAATATAAGGTTTGGATGTGTGACTGAGCCAACAGAGAGGACCGTTGAGAGAGACCCTCCCACTGATTGTGTACATATACTGTCATACAGAGAAAACACAGTCCCAGAGGCCCTCGGGAGAGAGCTCAAATCCAGCTGCAGCTCCCATGGGCCTCATGTCCACACTTGGCTGGAAAGACGAGAAACTAAAATATAAATGGTAGCACTTTACAATTTGTAAACAGTCAAACTAAACTGATGATGAACAATCCATTATTCTTAATTTCACAAAGTTAATACTATTTAATGCATTCTGAACTAACGTGAGATAATAAACGAGACCTTATTGTAAAGTAAAAAAAGACCTATATTATGCTACCTTCTTTGAGTCATTCACTCACCTAATGGATTATTAGGAACACCATACTAATACTGTGTCTGACCCCCTTCTCCCTTCAGAACTGCCTTAATTCTACGTGGCATTGATTCAATAAGGTGCTGAAAGCATTCTTTAGAAATGTTGGCCCATATTGATAGGATAGCATCTTGCAGTTGATGGAGATTTGTGGGATGCACATCCAGGGCACGAAGCTCCCGTTCCACCACATCCCAAAGATGCTCTATTGGGTTCAGATCTAGTGACTGTGGGGGCCATTTTAGTACAGTGAACTCATTGTCATGTTCAAGAAACCAATTTGAAATGATTCGAGCTTTGTGACATGGTGCATTATCCTGCTGGAAGTAGCCATCAGAAGATGGGTACATGGTGTCCATAAAGGGATGGACATGATCAGAAACAATGCTCAGGCCGCTGCATTTAAAGGGATACTCCACTTTTTTGAAATAGGCTCATTTTACAACTCTCCCAGAGTTTAACAGTTAGGTTTTACCGTTTTCTAATCCATTCAGCCGATTTTCTGATATTTGGAAGAATATCAGTAACCTCAGATAGTTTCTGGTCTCATTGACTTCCATAGTATATTTTTTTCCTACTATGAAAGTCAATGAGACCAGAAACTGTCTGGTTACCAATATTCTTCTAAATATCAGAAAATCGTCTGAAGGGTTCGAAAATGGTAAAAACCCAACTGTTTAACTCTGGGGGAGTTGTAAAATGAGCCTATTTCCCTTTAAACAATCTAGTAGAGTATCCCTTTAAACAAGTATCCCTTTAAACAATGCCCAATTGGCACTAAGGGGCCTAAAGTGTCAAGAAAACATCCCCCACACCATTACACCACCACCACCAGCCTGCACAGTGGTAACAAGGCATGATGGATCCATGTTCTCATTCTATTTACGCCAAATTCTGACTCTACCATCTGAATGTCTCAACAAAAATCAAGACTCATCAGACCAGGCAACATTTTTCCAGTCTTCAACGGTCCAATTTTACTTGTAGTAACTAAATGTAGCAGCTGAATGACCATTGATAAAACTCAAAAACAATAATACTGCAGACGTGTAACGTTACTTCAAAACAAAAACAAAGAAAGAAAAATGTACTGCTAAACCATGACCACCATGTGCTTAAGAAAAGTAAAGTACTTTATCGAAATGCTCTGTTTGTCGTCTCCAAAGATGAAAGGAATTGACCCCTCATTCAGACGAAGTCGATCGGCAAACATTTATTTATACTGGTGGAGGTTGTTCAAGTTGGAATCCTTGAAGTGCCTCGCGGACACAAAACATGACTTTACTCACAGATCCAACAACCAAACATTTTGACTTGCCTTCTCGTAACTTCTGCACCCTTGAGCTTGGAAAATCGAGAGCGAGAAATAAAAATGGCGGATTGCTCGAAGTGTTGTCCTTATTTGTCAGTTCCGCTGCAAATACTGTGATGTAATTGTTCAAAATACGTCATAGAGAACAGAAAAATCTGAACAGGTTGCAAATATGGAGCCCGATCTCATGAAAGTTTGTATCTATAGCACGAATGTGATTTCTCGTGGCATTCATACGCCAAAAACAGTTTTTGCGTGTATATGGTACGCGTTTTTCGTGTGCATATGATCACTTTTGGCGTATAATACGCACAAACTTTTTAGTGCGTTAGCATATGCACGCAAAAACCATTTTTGGCGTATAAATGCAACAAGGAATGACATTCTTGGTATAGATACGCATCTTCATGAGACTGTGTTGAAATATGACCAAAACAGAATATAAAGATATAAGTGAAGCACCTGAAGAGAATAATTTCAACTTTTCTGCACTTTTTCTGTACTATAAACACTCCAAGTATACAACAAAATGCATTTAAGGGCTAAAAAATTGGAATTAGCATGATATTTCCCCTTAAAACATTAATTTCTACAAAAAACAAAAAAAACCTTAGACTCGTTCACATGAAAAACTTGCATCACATGAGAAGTGAAAGCAAAAGTATAGAGGACGGTCGCTTCTCGCTCAAGATCCACAATGTGCTGACATTTAAATCAAGCGTGAACTCATGAACCCATGACCACTGGATGGAAGTGGTTTGAAAATGAAGTTCAGATTGCTGTCGTTTTATATTAATTACTACAAGCTACAAGTCAAGAGTATTTTCATGTATTTGGTTCTGTTATTATGTTTTCACATCTGAACAGGCTTTTTGAGGAACCTGAAACCAGAGCAGTGACGCAGGACAAACCTAAAGCACAAAACTCAAGTGCATTAAATGCATTGACCTCAGATCCTCTCCTGAGTTTTGTAGAAAGAGAAAGCTGTGTACTGGCACTGATGTGGTTGGGTCTGTGATTTATATGGAAGGAGAGCCACATAAACAGGCAGACAGATAGTGGCAGCATCAGGGGTGACTCATCCCTTCAGAAGGATAATAACAGCTGAAAGAGGGGAACACGTAACCATACTCTCTGCTTTAGAACATTATGTTCTATGGCTTTCTGTTATTCTAAAATCCTGTATTCCACTCATTTATCCTCATTATGCATGCTAGAGAATATGAGCTTGTGATAGGTCTAAACACATTAGTGTTGGTGATTTTGGATTAACAGATCCAGCCCAGGAGAAGTGTTAAGGAGTGAGTGTGAGCCGCGAGACACCGAGAACACAATCCACTAAAAGTGCACAGCTGCTATCCTGTTACTCAGAGACAACAATTTGTATTTGTAATTCTTTCTCTCATAATGTGATGATGTAACATGCTGTATATTTCAAATAGAATACTTATGCATAGAGCTTGATTTTAATGGGACTTTTGTGCACTATTAGCCTGGTTAAAGAGTTAGTTCACCCAAAAATGAAAATGAAGTCATTAATTACTCACCCCCATGTTGTTCCAACCCCGTAAGACCTTTGTTCATCTTCGGAACACAAATAAAGATATGTTTGATTAAATCTGAGAGGTGGATCATCTCCTCCATAGACTGCCTAAGGGACTGGCTCTTGACAGCCCATAAAGGACGTTAAAGAAAATGTTTAAATATTTCATGTGCCTACAGTGGCTCAATTATAAGTTTTGCAAGCGACGAGACTACTTTTATGCGAAAAAAACTGAGAACTGAGATGACGACGTTCTTCTTCGAGTACTTCTTGTTACCGGCTGCTCACCGCTTAGGAGATATTACCCCCACCTACTGTATAAGATGATGTGCTGATATAGCCGTAGCACCGATCATCATCTTCTACGGTAGGGGGCGGTAATGCTCCTGAGCGGTGAGCAGCCGGTAACCAGAAGTAGTCGAAAAGAAGAACGTCCTCGTCTCAGTTCTCTGCATGTGCCCATAAGGAAGTAATGGTATAGTCGAATAAAGTCCGTTATTTATGTTTTGTTTTTTTTGCACAAAGAGTAGTCTCGTCGCTTGACAAACTTATAATTGAGCCGCTGTAGGCAGATGGAATATTTAAACATTTTCTTTAACGTCTTTATGGGTCCGTCAAGAGCCAGTCCCTTAGGCAGTCTATGAAGGAGTGATCCAGCTCTCAGATTTAATCAAAAATATCTTCATTTGTGTTCAGAAGATGAACTAAGGTCTTACGGGGTTGGTACAGCATGGGGGTGAGTAATTAATGACTTAATTTTCATTTTTGGTGAAGCTAACCCTTTCAAAACCAGACCATTCTCAGTTGTAACTGAGTTATAGTCTGGCAAAACATCATACACAAATCATTTCCAGAGGGGCGTCACCAACGACGTCGCGGGTAAAACCAATCAGAGCGATGAAGGAGATGAGGTGGCAAAGAAACTTCTCAGAGTGTTGTTCTTTGCTCGGTTTTAAAAGGAAACGTTCAAATCGCTTAAAACAGACGCGATAGCTGATTCGAACGAGTGATGTTCAACGCGGCATCCATCTTAGTAATGTAGAGCTACAAAATCTGCTTCAAAATCCCAGCGCTGTCGTCATCATGTAAAGCCCGCCCCAACGCTTCTGATCGGTGCCGCGATTTCGACGGATTGGAAATGGGCTTGAATGAGCTCTTTGCCAAACTAACTTTCAGAGCAAGTCTAAATTTGCCAGAAGTTGTCTGGGTTTTCCCAGGTTAGTCCACTATAGGCCAGATAAAATATGACTTAATTGGACTGACCAAATTTAGCACTTCTATTCAGTAAGGATGCATTTAATTGATCAAAAGTGAGTCAGGACTGTTCTTTTGAACTTTCTATTCACCTCTGACTAAGTTCGAATCTCTGACTTACAACTCACACAAAAAAGTTGTAAATAATGGTTTAAAGGGGTAAAACTTTATATCAAGTCACCTTTAGACATTGTACTATAAATAACTTTGCAACATGCCAACTAACTCTCATTAGAGTATTAGTAGACTCTGCTTAAAGCTACACTGTGTAACTCTTTTAGTTTATTCTTAGCTAAAAACACTTAGTTCTTTCAAAAATATATGTGCTCATTAATGTATATTTACTTTGTTCAAGTAATAAAGTATTCTCATAAGCCACTGAAAATACATACGGGTAAGGGGTTCTAATGTCGGTCGCATGTTGCCCCTCCATCTTGAAAGTACATTAGCCAAAGAGGGACATACCTGTTAATTCAAGTTTTGCCTTTCGCGTTTACGTTTGAGTTAACACTCATGGATGAGGTTCGAACTGGAAGCCATGTTAATCTTGGACTACATTGGCCACCGATATGAGTTAAAACGAAATCGGAATTAAGAGGAACAGAAACTAATATTCACGTAACCACTCTAATTAGAGTTAGTTGATATGTACTGGCAAATAAATGTCTAAAGTGGACTATAAAAACACATACTGAAGCATTACAGTCAGTAAAAGGGGATTTTTGTTTAAAGGTTGCAATAAACAATATTGTGCTGCTAGAATAATGACTCCAAACAGTTTCCCCAAACACTCCCTCCATCCACCATTGTTCAGCAAACTGTCTGTCTCCAAAGTCAAGCTTCGACATTTTCAGACTGACTAACACATATTTTGCTTACGTCTGGAGCTGTCACAGGAACAGGTGTGATTTCTCAGGACAACTATTTCAGTAGTCTGTCAAACAAGACATTTCATGCTGAAAGGAAATGCTTACAGCAGCTATTGTATACAAAATGAAATGGGGTCGAAGTTGTTTTTATATGGTCTTAAAGTATTACTACCACATATTACGATCAGTGTAAGTTTGGAGATGCTATTTTAAAATGACTGAGACTTATGAGAAGAGAGACACATTACACACATTTTGTGCCTCATGCATTTTTTACAGCCGACGCTAAAAATGCCAGCTGAGGCTCAATGGACCGATTCCGCCTTGCCCGTCTCTCTCCATCCATCTATACACACTCCCGCTCTGGATTTAATATAATGTGTGTGTGAGTACAATCAGTCAGTCAGGCTCCTCCCACCTCTGAATCACATTCACCCTGTGAAACACAACAGCTGTCTCAATGGCCCTTACATTTGGTTAGTCAATGAAGCCCCAAATCAACAGGTTTCCTACATAATGTGCTTTACTAGCATGACAAAAGAAGTAGAATAAAGTATGAGCATAAGTTCAATAAGAAATTGAGCATTATAAAAGTAATTTTATTATTTAAAATTATTCAAAAAAAGTAATTAAATTATTTTAAAAAATAAAATAATTTATCATAAATAAAAAACAAAATCATTATACACAAAAAAATTCTAAAATAAATAAAAATATTAAACAAACTGAAAAATATATAAATAAAACATTTCTAAAATAAATAAATATATTAAACAAACTGAAAAATATATAAATAAAACAATTCTAAAATAAATAAAAATATAAAACAAACTGAAAAATACATAAATAAATTATTTCTAAAATAAATAAATATATTAAACAAACTGAAAAATATATAAATAAAACAATTCTAAAATAAATAAAAATATAAAACAAACTGAAAAATACATAAATAAAATATTTCTAAAATAAATAAAAATATTTAACAAACTGAAAAATATATAAATAAGACATTTCTAAAAATAAATAAAAATATTAAACAAACTAAAATATATATGAATAAAACATTTCTAAAAAAATTAAAAATAGTTAAATGAAATAAAATACTGAAATAAAATAACAAAAGAAAAATCATAAACAAAATGTGAAAAATATATATGAATGTGCTAAAATAAAATACTATTTAAAGTAAATGAAATTAAATCCTAAAATTAAATTATTAAAAAATAAATAATCTACAATAAATAAATAGCATAAAGTTAATGAAATAAAAAAAAATGAAATAATATTTTTAAAAACATATATAAGAATATCATTTAAATAAAATACTATTTTAATTTAAATAAAATAAAAAAGTGTGTTTTGCACTCATCTATCATAACGACACCAACTTCTCAAACAAGAAATCTGAGCTCAAATGCAAGATATCAGCAGCTCTCTTTCACACACACACACACACACACACACACACACACGTAATCTGGTGCATTGCTGATGGTCGGGCACTGGTGGCAGGGGACCAGACAGGGCTGGAAAGTTCCCAACTGTCAGCAGCTGCTCCTGCCATTGTCACCTATTCTGTCAGCAAAACAGCCCGTGAGAGAGAGAGAGAGAGAGAGAGAGAGAGAGAGAGAGAGAGAGAGAGAGAGAGAGAGAGAGAGAGAGAGAGAGAGAGAGAGAGAGAGAGAGAGAGAGAGAGAGAGAGAGAGAGAGAGAGAGAGAGAGAGAGAGAGACAGAGAGAGAGAGAAGAGAGAGAGAGAGCAACTGAACCAATGCCCCATATCAGCTGATTTCCAGATCTGTCAGTCTTCTCCCTCAGAAACACACATTCGTGATGATATTCGCTGATCAATTTTTCATTGAACGGCTATATCATCGATCCTCCGAGTGCATCTGTCAGTCAACTCACTGTCCAACACGTTCAAACACACTGATCTCATAAAGCTCGTGATGAACATCATCAGAACAGCTGACACATCCAACCCACTCAACACACTTCAGGATCATAAAGGCTTAGCTCACCCCTGAAATAAAAATTATGTTATCGTTTATTTAGCCTGATGTCTTTAAAAAGTAGATTGTTCTCGCTGCTCTTTTCCAAATAACAAACCCGAATGACAATTTAAATGTCTGATATTTTAAAATGCAATTTGATGTGAAGCTCAATTTTCAGCAGAATCTTTCAAAAATCATTTTAAAACTCTAATATTACTGTATTTATGATCACATAAACACAGCCTTGGTGACAGCAAACATCAAAAATATTTCTATCTATTAATCTATCTATTCCAAACTTGCTAGACTGGCAGTGTATCAAGTCACCTGAGGCCTATAAAATGTTTGAAACAACCTACAACACTTCCCATAATCTGCACTTCTACCGTAACATGCCAGTTCATGTAGACTGAATGTTTTCATGTTTAAAGAAGCTGCTCAGGCTTTAAATAAAGTGAAATCCTCTGTCTAAATGCCAAAGTCAATGCCATCCATCATCACAGTTAAATCACAATCCAGAGAGACTGGCATTCAGGCATCATGAAGTGGCACAAAACATGACATTTTCCTGGAGACTTTGCCAGGACAGATGGTCACCGCTTCACTCAAAGGCTCATTTAGGAATGTACAAGCTATAATAGAAATTAGTACCATATCTTATACGCTTATATATGCTACAGAATTATATAACTCTGAGACAGTGTAATATTTATCTTTTTCAAGATTAATGTTTCATCACTTTCTTTCCACTGATCTAATGAAAACTTAGAGTTCATGAGCTCAAAATGTTTACACCTTAAACAGGTTTAAGAACCAGTTTCAACCGTTGCATGCACTATA